>JANJGN010000016.1:84026832-84150722 GCA_026770705.1 Isurus oxyrinchus
CCCTCCCCCCTCCCCATCACCCCTCCCCCCTTCCCCATCACATCTCCCCCTCCTCCTCCCCCTACCCATCCCGCCCTCCCCTCCTCCTACCCTCCTCCACTCCTCCCCCTACCCCTCCCCTCACCTTCCGCTGCCCCCTCCCTGCCACCTTCACCCTCCCTCATCCTCCCCCCTCTCCTCCCCCCTCTCCTCCCCCTTCGCCCCCTCTCCTCCTTTCCTCCCCCTCTTCACCCCCTCCTCCCACCCTCACTCCCCTTCCCCATTCCTCCCTTCCCCTCCTCCCCTTCCCCCCCATCCCCCTCCCCCCCCATCCCCTTCCCCCATCCACTCCCCTTTCCCTTCCCCCCTCCAGCCCCCCTCCTCCCCTACCACCTCCAATTCCGCCTCTCCCCTTCCCCCTCCCCTTGCCCCCTCCCCATCCCCCCCTCCCCTCCCCCCTTCCACTGTCCTCCCCTTGCCCTTCCCCCATTCCTCCCCTTCCCCCTCATCCCCATCCTCCTCCTCCCCCCTTCCACTTCCCCCTCCTCCCCTTCCCCTTCCCCCCCCTCCTCCCCTTACCCCTCCCGACTCCTCCCCTTCCCCCCTCCCGACTCCTCCCATTCCCCCCTCCTCCCCTTCCCCCCCTCCCCTTCCTCTTCCTCCTTCCACTTCCCACTCCTCCTCTTCCTCCCTCCTCCCCTTCCCCTTCCCCCCTCCTCCCCTTCCCATTCTCCCCTCCTCCCCCTTCCCCCCTCCTCCCCTCCCCATTCTCCCCTCCTCCCCTTCCCCCCTCCTCCCCTCCCCCCATTCCTCCCCTAACCCCCTCCACCCTCCACCCCCTCCCCCTTCCACCTCACCTTCCCCTTCCACTCCCCCTCCTCCCTCCCCTCCATCCCTTCCCTACACTCCTCCTCCCCTTCCCCATCCACTCCTCCTCCCCTTCACTATCCACTGCTCCTCCCCTTCCCTTCCTTCCCCTTCCTACCCTTCCCCCCCTCCTCTTCCCGCTCCCCTTCCCCCACCCTCCCCCTCTCTTTCCCACCTCCCGTCCTCCCCTTCCCCCCTCTCGTCCTCCCCTTCCCCCCTCTCCTCCTCCCCTTCCCCCCCTCCTCCCCTTCCCCCCTCATCCCCTTCCGCGCTCCCCTCCTCGCCTTCCCCCCCTCCCCTCCACCCCTCCCCTCCACCCCTTCCTGTTCCCCCTTCCACTTCCCCCCTCCTTCCACTTATCCCCTCCTCCACTTACCCCCTCCTCCCCTTCCTCTTTCCCCTTCCACTTCCCCTCTCCTCCTCTTCCTGCCTCCTCCCCTTCCCCCCTCCCCTTCCCACCTACTGCCCTTTCCCCTCCCCCTTCTCACCTACTCCCCTTCACCCCTCCCCTTCCCCCCTCCTCCCCTTCCCCTTCCCCCCTCCGCCCCTTCCCCTTCCCCGCTCCTCCCCTTACCCCCTCCAGCCTCCCTCCTCCCCTACCCCCTCCTGCACTTCCGCCTCTCCCCCTCCCCCCTCCCCTCCCTCCCCCTTCCCTTCCAACCCCTCCCCCTCCTCTCCTTCCCCTCCTCCCTCCTCCCCTTCCCCTTCCCCCCCTCTAGCCCTCCTCATCCCCTAACCCTCTCCTCCACTTCCCCTCTCCCTCTTCCCCCTTCCCCCCACCCCGTCACCCCTCCCCCCTTCCCCATCACCCCTCCCCTTCCCCTCCTCCCCTCCCCCTCCCCTCCTCGTCCCCCTCCTCCCCTCCTCCTCCCCTACCCATCGCCCCCTCCCCTCCTCCTACCCTCCTCCACTCGTCCCCTACCCCTCCCCTCGCCTTCCGCTGCCCCCTCCCTGCCACCTTCACCCTCCCCCATCCTCCCCCCTCTCCTCCCCCTTCGCCCCCTCTCCTCCTTTCCTCCCCCTCTTCACCCCCCTCCTCCCACCCTCACTTCCCCCTTCCCTATTCCTCCCTTCCCCTCCTCCCCTTCCCCCCCTCCTCCCCCGAACCCCCTCCCCCATCCACTCCCCTCTCCTCCCCTTCCCCTTCCCCCCTCCAGCCCCCCTCCTCCCCTACCCCCCTCCTCCAATTCCGCCTCTCCCCTTCCCCCCTCCCCTTGCCCCTCCCCATTCCCCCCTCCCCTCCCCCCTTCCACTGTCCTCCCCTTGCCCTTCCCCCATTCCTCCCCTTCCCCCTCATCCCCATCCTCCTCCTCCCCCCCTTCCACTCCCCCCCTCCCCTTCCCCCTTCCCCCCCTCCTCCCCTCCCCCCTCCTCCCCTTCCCCTCCCCCGCTCCTCCCCTTCCCCTTCCCCCTCTTCCCCTTCCCCTCTCCTCCCCTTCCGCTTCCCCCTCCTCCCCTACCCCTTCACCCCTCCTCCCCTTCCCCTAACCCCCCTTCCCTTCCCCCCTCCATCCCCTTATCCCCTCCTCCATTTCCCCCCTCCTCCCCTTCCTCTTCCCTTCCACTTCCCCCTCCTCCTCTTATCCCCTCCTCCCCTTCTCCCCTCCTCCCCTTCCCATTCCCACCTCCTCCCCTTCCCATTCCCCCCTCCTCCCCTTCCATTCCCACCTCCTCCCCTTCTCATTCCCCCTCCCTCCAACTCCTCCCCTCCCCCCATTCCTCCCCTAACCCACTCCACCCTCCACCCCCTCCCCCTTCCACCTCCTCACCTTCCCCTTCCCCTCCCCCCTCCTCCCTCCCCCTCCACCCCTTCCCCTACACTCCTCCTCCCCTTCCCCATCCACTCCTCCTCCCCCTTCACTCTCCACTGCTCCTCCCCTTCCCCCCCTCCTCTTCCTGCTCCCCTTACCCCTTCCCTTCTCGCTTCCCCCTTCCCCTTCCCATTGCCCCCTACCCTTCCCCCTCCCCTCTTCCTCCTCTCCTTCCACCTCCCGTCCTCCCCTTCCCCACGCCCCTCCTCCCCTTCCCCCCTCCCCTCCACCCCTTCCTGTTCCCCCTTTAACTTCCCCCCTCCTTCCCCTTATCCCCTCCTCCACTTACCACCTCCTCCCCCTCCTCTTTCCCCTTCCACTTCCCCCCTCCTCCTCTTCCTCCCTCCTCCCCTTCCCCCCTCCCCTTCCCACCTACTCCCCTTTCCCCTCCCCTTCCCACCTACTCCCCTTCACCCCTCCCCTTCCCCCCTCCTTCCCTTCCCCTTCCCCCCTCTTTCCCTTCCCCTTCCCCGCTCCTCCCTTTCCCCCTCCAGCCTCCCTCCTCCCCTACCCCCTCCTGCACTTCGGCCTCTACCCCTCCCCTCCCCCTCCTCCCCTTCCCCTCCTCCCCTTCCCCTCCCCCCTCGTCCCCTTCCCCACCTCCCTCCTCCCCTTCCCCTTCCCCTTCCCCCCTCCAGCCCCTCCTCATCCTCTACCCCTCTCCTCCACTTCCCTTTCCCCTCCTCCCCTTCCCCCTCCCCTTCCCCCCTCCCATTCCACCCTCCCTTTTCCCTACCCCCCTCCTCCCCTTCATCCATCCTACCCTTCCCCCATCCTCCCCTTCCCACTCCCCCCCTTTCCCCCTCCCCCCCCCTTTCCCCCCTACCCCTTCCTCCCCTAACCCTCTCCTCCCCTAACCCCCTCTTCCCCTTCCCCCATCCTCCCATTCCCCCCCTCTTCCCTCTTCTCCTTTCCCCCTCCTCCCCTTCCCCTCCTCCCTCCTCCCCCTTCCCCTCCTCCCTCCTCCCCTTCCCCTTCCCCAATCCAGCCCCCCTCATCCCCTACCCCCCCTCCCTCCACTTCCCCTTCCCCTTCCCCTTCCCCCCTCCCCCCTTCCCCCTTCCCCTTCCCCCTCCCCCTTCCCCCTTCCCCTTCCCCTTCCCGCTCCTCCCCTTCCCCTTCCCCCCGCCTCCTCCTCTTGCCCCTTCCACCCTTCCGCTTCCCCCTCCTCCCCTACCCCTTCACCCCTCCTCCCTTTCCCCCTTCTCCCCTTTCCCTTCCCCCCTCATTCCCCTTATCCCCTACTCCACATCCCCCTCCTCCCCTTCCACTTCCCCCTCCTTCCCCTTATCCCCTCCTCCACTTCCCCCCTCCTCCCCTTCCTCTTCCCCCTTCCTCTTCCCCCCTCCTCCTCTTCCCCCCTCCTCCTCTTCCTCCCTCCTCCCCTTCCCACCTACTCCCCTTCCCCACCCTCCCCTTCCCACTCTCCCCCTTCCCCCCTCCCCCTTCCCCCTCCTCCCCTTCCCTCCCCTCTCCTCCCCTTCCCCCTCCTCCCCCCTTCCCCTTCTTCCCCTTCCCCTTCCTCCCCTTCCCCTTCCCCCTCCTCCCCTTCCCCCCTCTTCCCCTCCTCTCCTTCCCCCTCCCCTTCCACCCTCTTCCCCTCCTCTCCTTCCCCTCCTCCCCTTCCCCTCCTCCTCCCCTCCTCCCCTTCCTCCTCCTCCTTTACCTTTCCTCCCCCTTCCCCTCCTCCACTTTTCCCCTTCCGCCCTCCTCCCCTTCCCCCTCCTCACCTTCCCCCCTCCTCACCTTCCCCTCCTCCCCTCCTCTCCATCCCCTTCCCCTCCTCCCCTTCCCCCTCCTCCCCTTCCCTCCTCCTCCCCTCCTCCCCTTCCTCCTCCTCCTTTACCTTTCCGCTCCCTTCCCCTCCTCCCACTTTTCCCCTTCCGCCCTCCTCCCCTTCCCCCTCCTCACCTTCCCCCTCCTCACCTTCCCCTCCTCCTTTACCTTTCCTCCCCTTCCCCTCCTCCACTTTTTCCCCTTCCGCCCTCCTCCCCTTCCCCCTCCTCACCTTCCCCCCTCCTCACCTTCCCCTCCTCCCCTCCTCTCCATCCCCTTCCCCTCCTCCCCTTCCCCCTCCTCCCCTTCCCCTCTTCTCCCCTTCCCCTTTCCCCCTCCTCCACTTCCCCTCCTCCCTCCTCCCCTTCCCCACTCCTCCCCTTCGCACCTCCTCCCCTTCCCCTTCCCTCCTCCCACTTCCCCCGTCCAGCCCCCTCATCCCCCTACCCCCCCTCCTTCACTCTCCCTTCCCCTTCCCCATCCGCCCCTTCCCTCCTCCTCCCCTTCCCTCCTCCTCCCCTTGCCCCTCCTCCCCTTGCCCCTCCTCCCCTGGCCCCTCCTCCTCCTCCCTCCTCCCCTTGCCCCTCCTCCCCTTGCCTCTCCTCCCCTTGCCCCTCCTCCCCTTGCCTCTCCTCCCCTTGCCCCTCCTCCCCTTGCCCCCCACCCCTTCCCTCCTCCTCCCCTTCCCCTCCTCTTCCCCTTCCCTCCTCCTCCCCCTTCCCTTCTCCTCCCCTTCCCCCTTCCCCCCTCCGCCCCTTCCCCCCTCCCCTTTCCCTATCCACCTCCCCTTCCCCCATCCTACATTTCCCCCATCCTCCCCTTCCCACTCCCCCCTTTCCCCCTACCACTTCCTCCCCTTCCCCCTCCTCCTCTTCCCCTGCCCCCTCCTCCTCTTCCCCTCCTCCCCAACCCCCCTCCTCCCCCTCCAGCACCCCTCCCATCCCATACCCCCCTCTCCTCTCCGCCTTCCCTCCTCCTCCACTCCCCCTTCCTCCTCCTCCCCTCCTCCTCCCCAGATTCTCCCCTCATGTTCCCCCTCCACCCCTCCCCTTCCACTCTCATATCGCCCCTCCCCTCCCCTCAACCCTCCCCCCTCCTTCCTTCCCCATCTCCCCCCTTCCCCGTTCCTCCTTCCCCCGTTCCCCCTTCCCCATCCTCCCTCCCCGTCCCCTCATCCCCTTCCCCCTCCCCTCCTCCTCCCCTCGTCCCCTAGCCGTCCCTCCTCCCCTGCTCCTCCGCCTCCCCCTCCTCCCCTACCCCTCCCCTCCCCTTCCCCTACCCACTCCCCTCCCCCTTCCCCCTCCCCCCTCTCCTCCCCCCTCCCCCCTCTCCTCCCCCTTCCCCCCTCCCCCCTCTCCTCCCCCATCTCCTGCCCCTTCCCCCCTCCTCCCTTCCTCCTCCTCTTCACCCACTTCCTCACTCCCCCTTCCACATTCCTTGCTCCCCCTCCTCCCACTTCGCCCTCCCCATCCCACTCCCCCATCCCCTTCCCTCCTCCTCCCCATCCCCCTTCCCCTTCCTCCCTCCCCCCCTTCCTCCCTCCCCCTCCTCCCCTTCCCCCTCCTCCCCAACCCCCCTTCCACTCTCCTCCCATTCCCCTTCCCCATTCCTCCCCTTCCCCCTCATCCCTATCCCCCACCTCGCCCTTCCCCTTCCCCATCCTCCTCTTCCCCCCCCTCCTCCCCTTCCCCTTCGCCCCTCCTCCCCTTCCCCTTCCCCCCCTCCTCCCCTTCCCCTCTCCTCCCCTTCTGCTTCCCCCTCCTCTCCATCCCCTCCACCTCCTCCTCTTCACGCCACCGTCCCCTTCCCCTTCCCCCTCCTCCTCCCCTTCCCCGTCCCCTTCCCCGTCCCCCTCCCCTTCCCCCTCCCCTTCCCCGTCCCCCCTCCCCTTCCCCCTCCCCTTCCCCCTCCCCTTCCCCCTCCCCTTCCCTTCCTCTCTCCTCCCCTTCCCCTCTCCTCCCCCTCCCCCTCCCCTTCCCCCCTCCTCCCCTTCCCCTTCCCCCCTCATTCCCTTTCCCCCTCCTCCCCTTCCCCTACTCCCCTCCTCCCCTTCCCCTACTCCCTCCTCCCCTTCCCCTTCCCCTTCCCCTTCCCGACTCCTCCCCTTCCCCCCTCCTCCCCTTCCCCTTTCCCCTCCAGCCCCCACTCATTCCCTACCCACTCCTCCACTTCCCCATCGCCCTTGCCCTCTTCTCCTCCCCCCCTCCTCCCCTTGCCTCTCATCGCCTCCCCCCTCCAGCACCCACTCATCCCCTACCCCCCTCCTCCACTTCCCCCCTCACCCTTCCCCCTTCTCCTTCCCCCTCCTCCCATTCCCTCCTCCTCCCCTTCCCCTTCTCCCATCCTCCCCTTCCCCCTCTCCCCTTCCCCCTTCCTCCCCTTCCCCTCCTCCCCTTCCTCCTTTCTCCCTCTTCACCTTCCCCCTACCCCCCTCCTCCTCTTCCTCTCCCTTCCTGCTCCTCCCCTTCCCGCTCCACCCCTTCCACATTCCCCACTCCACCCTTCCCCCTCCCCCTTCCCCCCACCCCCTCCTCCCTTCCCCCCCTCCTCCCTTCCCCCTCCTCCCCTTCCCCCTCCTCCCCTTTCCCCTCCTCCCATTCTCCTTCCCCGTCCACCCCTACCCCCTTCCCCCTCCGCCCCTACCCCCCTTCCCCCTCCTCCCCTTCTCCCTTTCCCTTCCTCCCCCTTCCCCTTCCCCTACTCCCATTCCCCTTCCCCGCTTCTCCCCTTCCCCCTCCCCTTCCCGTTCCCCCTCCTCCCCTCCCCCCTCCCCTTCCCGTTCCCCCTCCTCCCCTCCCCCTCCCCTTTCCCTATTCCCCTCCTCCTCTTTCCCCATCTTCCCCTTCCCACTCCCCCTTCCCCCTCCCCCTTCCCCCTCCCCCTTTCCCCCCCCTACACCCTTCCTCCCCTAACCCCCTCCTCACCCTCCAGTCCCCCTCTCATCCCATAACCCCCTCCCTCCTCTCTCACCCTTCCCCCCCTCCTCCACTACCCCTTCCCCCTCCTCCCCTCCTCCTACCCACATCCTCCCCTCATGTTCCCCCTCCATCCCTCATCTTCCACTCTCACATCGCCCCTCCGCTCCCCTCAACGTTCCCCCTCCTCCCTTCCCCCTCTCCCCCTTCCCCGTCACCCCTCCCCCCCTCCCGGTCACCCCTCCCCCCCCTCCCCATCACCCCTCCCCCCTTCCCCATCACACCTCCCCCTCCTCCTCCCCTACCCATCGCCTTCCCCTCCTCCTACCCTCCTCCACTCCTCCCCCTACCCCTCCCCTCGCCTTCCGCTGCCCCCTCCCTGCCACCTTCACCCTCCCTCATCCTCCCCCCTCTCCTCCCCCCTCTCCTCCCCCTTCGCCCCCTCTCCTCCTTTCCTCCCCCTCTTCACCCCCTCCTCCCACCCTCACTTCCCCTTCCCCATTCCTCCCTCCCCCTCCTCCCCTTCCCCCCCATCCCCTTCCCCCATCCACTCCCCTTCCCCTTCCCCCCTCCAGCCCCCCTCCTCCCCTACCCCCTCCAATTCCGCCTCTCCCCTTCCCCCCCTCCCCTTGCCCCTCCCCATCCCCCCCTCCCCTCCCCCCTTCCACTGTCCTCCCCTTGCCCTTCCCCATTCCTCCCCTTCCCCCTCATCCCCTCCTCCCCTTCCCCTTCCCGACTCCTCCCCTTCCCCCTCCCGACTCCTCCCCCTTCCCCCCTCCTCCCCTTCCCCCCCTCCCCTTCCCCCCCTCCCCCTTCCCCCCCCTCCCCTTCCTCTTCCTCCTTCCACTTCCCACTCCTCCTCTTCCCCCCTCCTCCCCTTCCCATTCCCCCCCTCCTCCCCTTCCCATTCCCCCCCTCCTCCCCTTCCCATTCCCCCCTCCTCCCCTTCCCATTCTCCCCTCCTCCCCTTCCCCCCTCCTCCCCCTCCCCCCATTCCTCCCCTAACCCCCTCCACCCTCCACCCTCCACCCCCTCCCCCTTCCACCTCACCTTCCCCTTC
This sequence comes from Isurus oxyrinchus, assembly GCA_026770705.1. Taxonomy (NCBI): domain Eukaryota; kingdom Metazoa; phylum Chordata; class Chondrichthyes; order Lamniformes; family Lamnidae; genus Isurus; species Isurus oxyrinchus. The sequence goes on from JANJGN010000016.1 coordinate 84,035,241, forward strand.
CACTCCCCCTCCTCCCTCCCCTCCATCCCTTCCCCTACACTCCTCCTCCCCTTCCCCATCCACTCCTCCTCCCCTTCACTATCCACTGCTCCTCCCCTTCCCTTCCTTCCCCTTCCTACCCTTCCCCCCTCCTCTTCCCGCTCCCCTTCCCCCACCCTCCCCCTCTCTTTCCCACCTCCCGTCCTCCCCTTCCCCCTCTCCTCCTCCCCTTCCCCCCTCCTCCCCTTCCCCCTCATCCCCTTCCGCGCTCCCCTCCTCGCCTTCCCCCCTCCCCTCCACCCCTCCCCTCCACCCCTTCCTGTTCCCCCTTCCACTTCCCCCCTCCTTCCACTTATCCCCTCCTCCACTTACCCCCTCCTCCCCTTCCTCTTTCCCCTTCCACTTCCCCTCTCCTCCTCTTCCTGCCTCCTCCCCTTCCCCCCTCCCCTTCCCACCTACTGCCCTTTCCCCTCCCCTTCTCACCCTACTCCCCTTCACCCCTCCCCTTCCCCCTCCTCCCCTTCCCCTTCCCCCCCCCGCCCCTTCCCCTTCCCCGCTCCTCCCCTTACCCCTCCAGCCTCCCTCCTCCCCTACCCCCTCCTGCACTTCCGCCTCTCCCCCTCCCCCTCCCCTCCTCCTCCTCCTCCTCCCCTTCCCTTCCAACCCCCTCCCCCTCCTCTCCTTCCCCTCCTCCCTCCTCCCCTTCCCCTTCCCCCCTCTAGCCCTCCTCATCCCCTAACCCTCTCCTCCACTTCCCCTCTCCCTCTTCCCCCTTCCCCCCACCCCATCACCCCCTCCCCCCTTCCCCATCACCCCTCCCCTTCCCCCTCCTCCCCTCCCCCTCCCCTCCTCGTCCCCCTCCTCCCCTCCTCCTCCCCTACCCATCGCCCTCCCCTCCTCCTACCCTCCTCCACTCGTCCCCCCTACCCCTCCCCTCGCCTTCCACTGCCCCCTCCCTGCCACCTTCACCCTCCCCCATCCTCCCCCCTCTCCTCCCCCTTCACCCCCTCTCCTCCTTTCCTCCCCCTCTTCACCCCCTCCTCCCACCCTCACTCCCCTTCCCCTATTCCTCCCTTCCCCTCCTCCCCTTCCCCCCCTCCTCCCCCGAACCCCCTCCCCCATCCACTCCCCTCTCCTCCCCTTCCCCTTCCCCCCTCCAGCCCCCCTCCTCCCCTACCCCCTCCTCCAATTCCGCCTCTCCCTTCCCCCCTCCCCCTTGCCCCTCCCCATTCCCCCCCTCCCCTCCCCCCCTTCCCACTGTCCTCCCCTTGCCCTTCCCCATTCCTCCCCTTCCCCCTCATCCCCATCCTCCTCCTCCCCCCTTCCACTCCCCCCTCCCCTTCCCCTTCCCCCCTCCTCCCCTTCCCCTTCCCTACTCCTCCCCTTCCCCCTCCTCCCCTTCCCCTTCCCCCCTCCTCCCCTCCCCCCTCCTCCCCTTCCCCTCCCCCGCTCCTCCCCTTCCCCTCTCCTCCCCTTCCGCTTCCCCCTCCTCCCCTACCCCTTCACCCCTCCTCCCCTTCCCCTAACCCCCTTCCCTTCCCCCCTCCATCCCCTTATCCCCTCCTCCATTTCCCCCCTCCTCCCCTTCCTCTTCCCCTTCCACTTCCCCCTCCTCCTCTTATCCCTCCTCCCCTTCTCCCCTCCTCCCCTTCCCATTCCCACCTCCTCCCCTTCCCATTCCCCCCTCCTCCCCTTCCCATTCCCCCCTCCTCCCCTTCCCCATTCCCACCTCCTCCCCTTCTCATTCCCCCTTCCTCCAACTCCTCCCCTCCCCCCATTCCTCCCCTAACCCACTCCACCCTCCACCCCCTCCCCCTTCCACCTCCTCACCTTCCCCTTCCCCTCCCCTCCTCCCTCCCCCTCCACCCCTTCCCCTACACTCCTCCTCCCCTTCACTCTCCACTGCTCCTCCCCTTCCCCTCCTTCCCCCTCCTACCCTTCCCCCCCTCCTCTTCCCGCTCCCCTTACCCCTTCCCTTCTCGCTTCCCCCTTCCCCTTCCCATTGCCCCCTACCCTTCCCCCTCCCCTCTTCCTCCTCTCCTTCCCACCTCCCGCCCTCCCCTTCCCCACGCCCCTCCTCCCCCTTCCCCCCTCCCCTCCACCCCTTCCTGTTCCCCCTTTAACTTCCCCCCTCCTTCCCCTTATCCCCTCCTCCACTTACCACCTCCTCCCCTTCCTCTTTCCCCTTCCACTCCCCCCTCCTCCTCTTCCTCCCTCCTCCCCTTCCCCCCTCCCCTTCCCACCTACTCCCCTTTCCCCTCCCCTTCCCACCTACTCCCCTTCACCCCTCCCCTTCCCCCCTCCTTCCCTTCCCCTTCCCCTTCCCCCCTCTTTCCCTTCCCCTTCCCCGCTCCTCCCTTTCCCCCTCCAGCCTCCCTCCTCCCCTACCCCCTCCTGCACTTCGGCCTCTACCCCTCCCCTCCCCCTCCTCCCCTCCCCCTCCTCCCCTTCCCCTCCTCCCCTTCCCCTCCCCCTCGTCCCCTTCCCCACCTCCCTCCTCCCCTTCCCCTTCCCCTTCCCCCCTCCAGCCCTCCTCATCCTCTACCCCTCTCCTCCACTTCCCTTTCCCCTCCTCCCCTTCCCCCTCCCCTTCCCCCCTCCCATTCCACCCTCCCCTTTCCCTACCCCCTCCTCCCCTTCATCCATCCTACCCTTCCCCCATCCTCCCCTTCCCACTCCCCCCTTTCCCCCTCCCCCCTTTCCCCCTACCCCTTCCTCCCCTAACCCTCTCCTCCCCTAACCCCCTCTTCCCCTTCCCCCATCCTCCCATTCCCCCCTCTTCCTCTTCTCCTTTCCCCCCTCCTCCCCTTCCCCTCCTCCCTCCTCCCCCTTCCCCTCCTCCCTCCTCCCCTTCCCCTTCCCCAATCCAGCCCCCCTCATCCCCTACCCCCCTCCTCCACTTCCCCTTCCCCTTCCCCCTCCCCCTTCCCCTTCCCCTTCCCCTTCCCACTCCTCCCCTTCCCCTTCCCGCCTCCTCCTCTTCCCCTTCCACCCTTCCACTTCCCCCTCCTCCCCTACCCCTTCACCCCTCCTCCCTTTCCCCTTCTCCCCTTTCCCTTCCCCCCTCATTCCCCTTATCCCCTACTCCACATCCCCCTCCTCCCCTTCCACTTCCCCCTCCTTCCCCTTATCCCCTCCTCCACTTCCCCCCTCCTCCCCTTCCTCTTCCCCCTTCCTCTTCCCCCCTCCTCCTCTTCCTCCCTCCTCCCCTTCCCACCTACTCCCCTTCCCCACCCTCCCCTTCCCACTCTCCCCCTTCCCCCCCTCCCCTTCCCCCTCCTCCCCTTCCCTCCCCTCTCCTCCCCTTCCCCCTCCTCCCCTTCCCCCCTGCTCCCCTTCCCCCATCCCCTTCCCCTTCCCCCCTCCTTCCCTCCCCCCCCTCCTCCCCTTCCCCCCCTCCTCCCCTTCCCCTTTCACCCTCCTCCCCTTCCCCTCCTCCCCTTCCTCACTCTCCTTTCCCATTCCTCCCTGCCCCTCCACTCCTTCCCCATTCCTCCCTCCCCTCCTCCCACTTCCCCCTCCCCTCCTCCTCTCCCATCCCCCATCCCCTCCCCTCCTCCTCCCCAGCCCGTTCCACTTCCTTCCTCCCCTTCCCCCCTTCCCCTGCCCCCCACCTCCCCTTCCCCTTCACCCCTCCTCCCCTTCCCCTTCTCCTCCCCTTTCCCTTCTCCCCCTCCTTCCCTTTATCCCCTCCTCCACATCCCCTCCAGCCCTTCCTGTTCCCCCCACTTCCCCCTCGTTCCCCTTATCCCCTCCTCCACTTCACCCTCCTCCCCTTCCTCTTCCCCCTTCCACTTCCCCCCTCCTCCTCTTCCTCCCTCCTCCCCTTCCCCCTCCCCTTCCCACCTACACCCTTTCCCCCCTCCCCTTCCCACCTACTCCCCTTCCCCCCTCCCCTTCCCCCCTCCTCCCCTTCCCTCCTCCAGCCTCCCTCCTCTCCTACCCCCTCCTCGACTTCCGCCTCTCCCCCTCCCCCTCCCCTCCCCCTCCTCTCCTTCCACTTTCCCTCTCCTCCACTTCCCCTCCTCCCCTTCCCCTTCCCCTCATCCCCTACCCCCCTCCTCCACTTCCACTTTCCCCTCCTCCCCTTCCCCGTCCCCCTTCCCTCCTCTTCCCCTTGCCCCCTCCTCCCTTTGCCCCCACCTCCCCTTCCCTCTCCTCCCGTACCCCCTCCTCCCCTTCCCTCTCCTCCCCTCCCCCCTCCTCGCCTTCCCCACTCCCATTCCACCCTCTCCTTTACCTACCCCCTCCTCCCCTTCATCCATCCTCCCCTTCCCACTCCCCCCTTTCCCCCGCCCCTTTCCCCCCTACCCCTTCCTCCCCTAACCCACTCCTCCCCTTCCCTCCTACTCTCCTACCCCCCTCCTCCACTTCCCCTTCCCCCCTCCTCCCCTTCCCCTTCCCCCCTCCTCCCCTTCCAGTCTCCTCCCCTTCGCCTTCACCCCTCCTTCCTTTCCCCTTCTCCTCCCCTTTCCCTTCCCCTTCCCCCCTCATTCACCTTATCCCCCTACTCCACATCCCCCCTCCTCGCCTTCCTGCTCCCCTTCCACTTCCCCCTCCTTCCCCTTATCCCCTCCTCCACTTCCCTCCTCTTCCTCTTCCTCTCTCCTCCCCTTCCCCATCCTCCCCTTCCCCCCATCCCCTTCCCACCTACTCCCCTTTCCCCCTTCCCCCCTCCCCTTCCTCCTCCCCCTCCTCCCCACCCCTCCCCCTCCTCCCCACCCCTCCCCCTCCTCCCCTTCCCCTCCTCCCCTTCCTCCCTGCTCCCCTTGCCCTTCCCCCCTCCTCCCATTCCCCTTCCCCCCCTCCTCCTCTTGCCCCCTCTTCCCCTTCCCTCCTCCTCCCTTTCCCCCTTCCGCCCCATCCCCCCCTTCCCTTCCCCCTCCTCCCCTTCCCCCCCTCCTCCCCTTCCCCTTCCCCCCTCCTTCCCTTCCCCCCTCCTTCCCTTCCCCCCTCCTTCCCTTCCCCCATCCCCTTCCCACCTACTCCTCTTCGCCCCCTCCCCTTCCCCCCTCCCCCTCCTCCCCCACACCTCCCCCCCCCCTCCCCCTCCTCCCCCACACCACCCCCTCCTCCCCTCCCCTCCCCAACCCCCTCCTCCCCAACCCCTACCACCCACCTCCCAATCCCCATCCCCCACCCCTACCCCCTCCTACCCAACCCCCCTCCTCCTTATCCCTTTCCCCTCCTCATCCCCCCTCCCGCCCCCCTCATCCCCTACCCCCCTCCTCCACTCCCACCCTTGCCCCTCCCCTTCCCCTCTCTCCCCTTCCGCCCTCCTCCCTATCCCCTTCCCCCTCCTCCCCTTCGTCTTCCCCCTCCTCCCCTTGCCCCTCCTCCCCCTTGCCCATCCGCCTCATCCCCATTTCCCCTAACCCCCTCCTCCCCCTCCAGCCCCCCTCCCATCCCATACCCCCTTCTCCTCTCCCCCTTCCCTCCTCTTCCACTCCCCCTTCCTCCTCCTACCTCCTCCTCCCCACATTCTCCCCTCATGTTCTCCCTCCACCCCTCCCCTTCCACTCTCACATCGCCCCTCCCCCTCCCCTCAACCCTTCCCCTCCTTCCTTCCCTATCTCCCCCCTTCCCCGTTCCCCATTCCCCACTTCCCCGTCCCCCCACCCCGTCCCCTTCCCCCTCCTCCCCTCCTCCCCTACCCCTCCCCTTCCCCTGCCCCTTCCCCTCCCCTTCCCCCTCTCCCCTTTGCCCTTCCCCACCTCTCCTCCCCTCTCCTCCCCCTTCCCCCCCTCCACCCTTCCTCCCGCTCTTCAACCCCTTCCTCACTCCCCTTCCCCGTTCCTTGCTCCCCCCTCCTCCCACTTCCCCCTCCCCTCCTCCTCCCAAATCCCACTCCCCCATCCCCTTCCCTCCTCCTCCCCATCCCCCTTCCCCTTCCTTCCCTCCCCTTCCCCCTCCACTCCTCCTCCCCTTCACTCTCCACTGCTCCTCCCCTTCTCCTCCTTCCCCCTCCTACCCTTCCCCCCTCCTCTTCCCGCTCCCCTTACCCCTCCTCTTCCCCCTTCCCCTTCCCATTGCCCCCTACCCTTTCCCCCTCCACTCCTCCCCTTCTCCTTCTCCCCTCCCTCCTCCTTCCCCCCCTCCCCTCCTCCCCTTCTCCTTCCCCCTCCCCTCCTCCCCTTCCCCTTCCCCCCCTTTTCCCTTGCACCCACCCCTCCTCCCCTTCCCTCCTTCCACCCTCCTCCCCTTCCCCTTCCCCCCTCCCCTTCCCATTCCCCCTCCTCCCCTTCCCCCTTCTCCTTTCCTATCCACCTCCTCCCCTTTCCCCATCCTACATTTCCCCCATCCTCCCCTTGCCACTCCCCCTGTCCCCCTACCCCTTCCTCTCCTTCCCCCTCCGCCCCTTCCCCTCCTCTCCTAACCCCCCTCCTCCCCCTCCCATCCCATACCCCCCTTCTCCTCTCCCCCTTCCCTCCTCCTCCACTCCCCCCTTCCTCCTCCTCCCCTCCTACCCTCCTCCTCCCCACATTCTCCTCTCATGTTCCCCCCTCCACCCCTCCCCTTCCACTCTCACATCGCCCCTTCCCTCCCCTCAACCCTCCCCCTCCTTCCTTCCCCATCTCCCCAATTCCCCATTCGTCCTTCCCCCCTTCCCCATCCCCTCCTCCCCTCCTCCCCTCTCCCTTCCCCCTCCACTCCTCCTCCCCTTCCTCCCCTCCCGCCTCCTCCCTACCCCTTCCCTACCCCTCCCCTCACCCCTTCCCCCTCCCGCTATCCTCCCCCTCTCCTCCCTTCTTCCCCCTCTTCAACCCTTCCTCACTTCCCCCTCCTCCCACTTCCCCCTCCCCTCCTCCCCATCCCCCTTCTCCCTTACCCCCTTCCACTCACCTCCCATTCCCCTTCCCTATTCCTCCCCTTCCCCCCTCATCCCCATCCCCTCCTCCCACCTTCCCCTTCCCCATCCTCCCCTTCCCACCCTCCTCCCCTGCCCCCTTCCCCCCTCCTCCCACCTTCCCCTTCCCCCTCCTCCCCTTCCCACCTCCTCCCCTGCCCCTTCCCCCCCTCCTTCCACCTTCCCCTTCCCCCCTCTTCCCCTTCACCCCTCTTCCCCTTCCCCTTCCCCTCCCCTTTCCCTTCCCCCCTCCTACCCTTATCCCCTCCTCCCCTTCTCCCCTTCCCCCCTCCTCCCCTTCCTCTTCCCCCTTCCACTTCCCCCCTCCTCCCCTTCCCCCCTCCTCCCCTTCCCCTTCCACTCACCTCCCATTCCTCCCCTTCTGCCTCATCCCCATCCCCCTCCTCCCACCTTCCCTTCCCCCTCCTCCCCTTCCCCCCTCCTCCCCCTCCCTTTCCCACCTCCTCCCCTCCCCTCCTCCCCTTCCTCCCTCCTCCCTTCCCCCTCCTCCCCTTCCCCCCCTCTCCCCTTCCCCCCTCCCCTTCCCCCCTCCTCCCTTCCCCTCCCCCTCCTCCCGTTCCCCTCCCCCTCCTCCCCTTCCTCTCCCCCTCCTCCCCTTCCCCTCCTCCCCTTCCTCCCTCCTCCTCTTGCCCGTTTCCCCTCCTCCCCTTCCCCTCCTCTCTCCTCCCCTTCCCCTCCTCTCTCCTCCCCTTCCCCTTCCCCCTCCTCCCCTTCCTCATCCCCTTCCCTCCTCCTCCCCTTGCCCCCTCCTCCCCTCCCCCTCCCCTTCCCCCCTCCCCCCCTCCCCTTCCCCCCTCCCATTCCACTCTCCCCATTCCCTACCCCCTTCCTCCCCTTCCCCCATCCTCCCCTTCGCACTCCCCTTTCCCCCTCCCCCCTTTCCCCCCTCCCCCTTCTTTCCCCCTCCTCCCCTTCGTCTTCCCCCTCCTCCCCTTGCCCCTCCTCCCCTTGCCCATCCGCCTCTTCCCCATTTCCCCTAACCCCCTCCTCCCCCTCCAGCCCCCCTCCCATCCCATACCCCCTTCTCCTCTCCCCCTTCCCTCCTCTTCCACTCCCCTTCCCTCTCCTACCCTCCTCCTCCCCACATTCTCCCCTCATGTTCTCCCTCCACCCCTCCCCTTCCACTCTCACATCGCCCCTCCCCTCCCCTCAACCCTTCCCCTCCTTCCTTCCCTATCTCCCCCCCTTCCCCGTTCCCCATTCCCCACTTCCCCGTCCCCCCACCCCGTCCCCTCCTCCCCTCCCTCCCCTTCCCCCCTCCTCCCCTCCTCCCCTACCCCTCCCCTTCCCCTGCCCCCTCCCCTCCCCTTCCCCCTCTCCCTTGCCCCTCCCACCTCTCCTCCCCCTCTCCTCCCCCTTCCCCCCCCTCCACCCTTCCTCCCGCTCTTCAACCCCTTCCTCACTCCCCTTTCCCCGTTCCTTGCTCCCCCCTCCTCCCACTTCCCCCTCCCCTCCTCCTCCCAAATCCCACTCCCCCATCCCCTTCCCTCCTCCTCCCCATCCCCCTTCCCCTTCCTCCCTCCCCTTCCCCCTCCACTCCTCCTCCCCTTCACTCTCCACTGCTCCTCCCCTTCTCCTCCTTCCCCCTCCTACCCTTCCCCCCTCCTCTTCTCCCGCTCCCCTTACCCCTCCTCTTTCCCCCTTCCCCTTCCCATTGCCCCCTACCCTTTTCCCCCTCCACTCCTCCCCTTCTCCTTCTCCCCTCCCCTCCTCCTTCCCCCCCCTCCCCCTCCTCCCCTTCTCCTTCCCCCTCCCCTCCTCCCCCTTTCCCTTCCACCCTCCTCCCCTTCCCCTTTCCCCCCTTTCCCTTGCACCCACCCCTCCTCCCCTTCCCCTTCCACCCTCCTCCCCTTCCCCTTCCCCCCTCCCCTTCCCATTCCCCCTCCTCCCCTTCCCCCTTCTCCTCTTCCCTATCCACCTCCTCCCCTTTCCCCATCCTACATTTCCCCCATCCTCCCCTTGCCACTCCCCCTGTCCCCTACCCTTCCTCTCCTTCCCCCTCCGCCCCTTCCCCTCCTCTCCTAACCCCCTCCTCCCCCTCCCATCCCATACCCCCCTTCTCCTCTCCCCCTTCCCTCCTCCTCCACTCCCCCCTTCCTCCTCCTCCCCTCCTACCCTCCTCTCTCCCCACATTCTCCTCTCATGTTCCCCCTCCACCCCTCCCCTTCCACTCTCACATCGCCCCTTCCCTCCCCTCAAACCCTCCCCCTCCTTCCTTCCCCATCTCCCCAATTCCCCATTCGTCCTTCCCCCCTTCCCCATCCCCTCCTCCCCTCCCCCCCTCTCCCTTCCCCCTCCACTCCTCCTCCCCTTCCTCCCCTCCGCCTCCTCCCTACCCCTTCCCTACCCCTCCCCTCCCCCTTCCCCCTCCCCCTATCCTCCCCCTCTCCTCCCTTCTTCCCCCTCTTCAACCCTTCCTCACTCCCCCTCCTCCCACTTCCCCCCTCCCCTCCTCCCCATCCCCCTTCTCCCTTACCCCCTTCCACTCACCTCCCATTCCCCTTCCCTATTCCTCCCCTTCCCCCTCATCCCCATCCCCCTCCTCCCACCTTCCCCTTCCCCCTCCTCCCCTTCCCACCTCCTCCCCTGCCCCTTCCCCCCTCCTCCCACCTTCCCCTTCCCCCTCCTCCCCTTCCCACCTCCTCCCCTGCCCCTTCCCCCCTCCTTCCACCTTCCCCTTCCCCCCTCTTCCCCTTCACCCCTCTTCCCCTTCCCCTTCCCCTCCCCTTTCCCTTCCCCCCTCCTACCCTTATCCCCTCCTCCCCTTCTCCCCTTCCCCCCTCCTCCCCTTCCTCTTCCCCCTTCCACTTCCCCCCTCCTCCCCTTCCCCCTCCTCCCCTTCCCCCTCCTCCCCTTCCCCTTCCACTCACCTCCCATTCCTCCCCTTCTGCCTCATCCCCATCCCCCTCCTCCCACCTTCCCCTTCCCCCTCCTCCCCTTCCCCCCTCCTCCCCCTCCCTTTCCCACCTCCTCCCCTTCCTCCCTCCTCCCCTTCCCCCTCCTCCCCTTCCCCCCCTCTCCCCTTCCCCCCTCCCCTTCCCCCCTCCTCCCGTTCCCCTCCCCCTCCTCCCGTTCCCCTCCCCCTCCTCCCCTTCCTCTCCCCCTCCTCCCCTTCCCCTCCTCCCCTTCCTCCCTCCTCCTCTTGCCCGTTCCCCTCCTCCCCTTCCCCTCCTCTCTCCTCCCCTTCCCCTCCTCTCTCCTCCCCTTCCCCTCCTCTCTCCTCCCCTTCCCCTCCTCTCTCCTCCCCTTCCCCTTCCCCCTCCTCCCCTTCCTCATCCCCTTCCCTCCTCCTCCCCTTGCCCCTCCTCCCCTCCCCCTCCCCTTCCCCCCTCCCCCCCTCCCCCTTCCCCCCTCCCATTCCACTCTCCCCATTCCCTACCCCCTTCCTCCCCTTCCCCCATCCTCCCCTTCGCACTCCCCTTTCCCCCTCCCCCCTTTCCCCCCTCCCCCTTTCCCCCTCCTCCCCTTCCCCCTCCTCCCCTTCCCCCCTCCTCCCCTTCCCCTTCCCCCTTCTCTCCTTCCCCTCCTCCCTGCTCCCTCCTCCCCTACCTCTCCTCCCCTTCCCCCTTCCCCCCTCCCCCCTCCCATTCCACCCTCCCCTTTCCCTACCCCCTCCTCCCCTTCACCCATCCTACCCTTCCCCCATCCTCCCCTTCCCACTCCACCCTTTCCCCCTCCCCCTTTCCCCCATACCCCTTCCTCCCCTAACCCCTCCTCCCCAACCCCATCCTCCCCCTCCCCCCACCCCTTCCGCTCCCCCTCTCCCTCCCCTCCCCCTCCCGTCTCTCTCTCCCCATCCCGTCTCTCTCTCCCCCCCAGTCTCTCTCTCTCCTCCCCACCCCGTCTCTCTCTCGCTCCCCCTCGTCTCTCTCTCCCTCCCCCTTATCTCTCTCTCTCCCCACATCTGGTCTCTCTCTCCCCCCGTCTCTCACTCTCGCCCCCCCCCCCGTCGCTCTCCCCCCCTCCCGTCACTCTCTTCCCCCATCTCATCTCTCTCTCCCCCCCCATCTCTCTCTCTCGCTCCCCCCGTCTCTCCCCCCCCTCCTGTCTCTCTCTCCCCCCCCATCTCTCTCTCCCCCAGCCGTCTCTCTCTCTCTCCCTCCCATCTCTCTCTCCCCCAGCCGTCTCTCTCTCTCCCTCCCGTCTCTCTCTCTCTCCCCCCCGTCTCTCTCTCTCTCTCCCCGTCTCTCCCCCCGTCTCTCTCTCTCTCGCTTCCCCCCGTCTCTCTCCCCCCCCCTCCCGTCTCTCTCCCCACCTCCGTCTCTCTCTCTCCCCCCCCATCTCTCTCTCACTCCCCCGTCTCTCTCTCTCCACCCCCCCGTCTCTCTCACCCCCCCGTCTCTCCCTCTCCACCCCCCCGTCTCTCTCTCTCCACCCCCCCGTCTCTCTCTCTCTATCCCCCGTCTCTCTCTCTCTATCCCCCGTCTCTCTCTCTCTATCCCCCGTCTCTCTCTCTCTCTATCCCCCGTCTCTCTCTCCCCCCCATCGTCTCTCTCTCTCCCCTCCTCCCGACTCTCTCTCCCCCCACCTCCTGTCTCTCTCCCCCCCACTCCCGTCTCTCTCTCCCCATCCTGTCTCTCTCTGCCCCCGGTCTCTCTCTGCCCCCCCGTCTCTCTCTCCCCCCTCCCCCTCCCGTCTCTCTCCCCCCCTCCCTCTCCCCCGTCTCTCTCTCCCCCCTCCCCCACCGTCTCTCTCCCCCCCCGTCTCTCTCTCCCCCTCCCCCATTGCCACTGCTCCCGCATCCTATCTCTCTTCCCCATCCCCCTTCATCCTCATTCCCTCCTCTTCCCCTATCTCCTCCTCTCCACCATCTCCCTTTTTTTTTGATTCATTCATGGGATGTGGGCTTCGCAGGCTAGGCCAGCATTTATTACCTTACCTAGTTGCCCTTGAGAAGGTGGTGGTGGTGGTGGGTGGTGGTGCTTGGTGGTGGTGGTGGTGGTGGTAGTGGTGGTGGGCCACCTTTTTGAACCACTGCCGTCCATGTGGTGTAGGTACACCCACAGGGCTGTTAGGGAGGGAGCTCCAGGATTTTGACCCCAACGACAGTGAAGGAACAGTGATATATTTCCAAGTCAGGATGTTGAGTTACTTGGAGGGGAACTTCCAGGTGGCGGTGTTCCCATGTATCTACTTCCCTTGTCCTTCTAGGTGAGAAATGGTCGTGGTTTGGAAGGTGCTGCTAAGGAGCCTTGGTGAGTTCCTGCAGTGCAACTTGTGGATGGTACACACGAACCATGCATCGGTGGTGGAGGGAGCGAATGTTTGTGGAAGTGGTGCCAATCAAGTGGGCTGCTTTGTCCTGGACGGTGTCCAGCTTCTTCAGTGTTGTGGGAGCTGCACTCATCCAGGGCAAGTGGGGAATATTCCATCACACTCCTGACTTGTGCCTTTTGATGATGGGCAGGCTTTGGGAAGTTACTCGTATGATTCGTAGCCTCTGACTTGCTGATGTAGCCACAGTATTTATATGGGCTAATCCAGTTCAGTTTGTGGTAAATGGTAGTGCCACACAACATGATAGAGGGTATCCTCAGTGTGAAGATGGAACTTCGTCACCACAAGGACAAGGTGGTCACTCCTACCGATACTGTCATGGACAGATGCATCTGCGGCAGGCAGGTTGGTGAGGATGAGGTCAAGTATGTTTTTCTCTCTTGTTGGTTCCCTCAACACCTGCCCACAGACCCAGTCTATCAGCTGTGTCATTTAGGACTCGGCCAGCTCGGTCAGTAGTGGTGCTACCGAGCCACTCTTGGTGATGGACATTGAAGTCCCCCACCCAAAGTACATTCTGCGCCCTTGCCACCCTCGGTGCTTCCTCTAAGTGATGTTCAACATGGAGAAGCACTGATTTCCCAGCGGAGGGAGGGTGCTACATGGTAATCAGCAGGTTTCCTTGCCCATTTTGACATGATGCCATGAAACTTCATGGGATCCAGAGTCGATTTTGAGGACTCCCAGGGTAACTTCCTCCCCACTGTAATACCACTGTGCCACCGCACCTCTGCTGGGTCTGTCCTGCTGGTGGGATGGTGATGGTGGAGTCTGGGACATTATCTGTAAGGTATTATCGCATGAGGATGACTATGTCAGGCTGTTGCCTTGACTAGCCTGTGAGACAGCTCTCCCAGTTTTGGCACTAGCCCCCAGAAGTCCATAAGGTGGACTTTGCAGGGTTGAAGGGCTGAGTTTGCTGTTGCCCGTTTCCGGTGCCCAGGGCGATGCCGGGTGGTCCGTCCAGTTTCATTCCTTTTTTGTGACTTTGTAGAGGTTTGTTACAACTGAGTGGCGGCTGGGCCGTTTCAGAGGGCAGGTAAGAATCAACCACATTGCTGTGGGTCTGGAGTCACATGTCGGCCAGACCAGGTAAGGACGGCGGATTTCCTTCCTGAAGGGACATTAGTGAACCAGATGGGTTTTTTACAAACAATCGACGATGGTCATCATGAGACTTGTAATTCCAGATTTTTTTTAAAAATGGAAATTCCATCATCTGCTGTGGCAGGATTCGAACCTGGGTCCCCAGAGCATTACCCTGGGTCTCTGGATTACAAGCCCCACTTTTCACCCATCCTCCACCTCCTCCCACAGCCCCCTACCACCTCCTCCTCCTGCATCCACTCCCCCTTCAGCTCCCCCTCCCTCACCCTCTCCTCCTTCCCCTTCCCCCTAACTCCTGCCCCTTCCCACTTCTCCCCTTCGCCCCCCCTCCGTCGCCCGCCTCCCACACTCCTCCTCCTCCCCCTTCTCTTCCGCCTTCTCCCCTCGTGTCCCTGTACACCAGTCATTGAAAGCAAGCATGCAGATACAGCAAGCAGTTAAGACAGCAAATGGTATGTTGGCTTTCCTTGCGAGAGGACTTGATACAGGAGCAATGATGTCTCACTACAGCTGTACAGGGCCTTGGTGAGACCACACCTGGAGTATCGTGTGCAGTTTTGTCTCCTTACCTAAGAAAGGATATATTTTCCATAGAGGGAGTGCAGCAAAGGTTCACGAGACTCTCGCCCTATCCCTCCCTCTCATCATCTCCCTCCCTCTCGCCTCCTCCCCCCTCATAACCTCTCCCCCTCTCCCTCCGTCTTCCCCCCTCCCTCCGTCATCCCCCATCCCTCCGTCCATCTTTCCCCCATCCCTCCGTCCCTCCTCCCCATCCCTCCTCCCTCTAACCCCGCACATCCCTCCCTCCCTCTTCCCCCCGTCCCCTCCCTCTTCCCCCATCCCCTCCCTCCCTCTTCCCCCGTCCCTCCCTCCCTGTAATCCCCCGTCCCTCACTCCCTTTAATCCCCCATCCCTCCATCCCTCTAACCCACCATCCCTCCCTCACTCCCTCCCTTTGAACCCCCGTCCCTACCTCCCTCTCTCCCTCGAACTCCCCGTCCCTCCCTCCCTCAAACCCTCGTCCCTCCCTCGAACCCCCGTCCCCTCCCTCCCTCGAACCCCCGGTCCCTCCCTCCCTCGAACGCCCGTCCCTCCCTCGAACGCCCCGTCCCTCCCTCGAACCCCCGTCCCTCCCTCCTTCGAACCCCCATCCCTCCCTCCCTCGAACCCCCGTCCCTCCCTCCCTCGAACCCCCGTCCCTCCCTCCTTCGAACCCCCGTCCGTCCCTCCCTCCTTCGAACCTCCATCCGTCCCTCCCCTCGAAACCCCCATCCCTCCCTCCCTCCCTTGAAAGTCCCGTCCCTCCCTCGAACCCCCGTCCCTCCCTCCTTCGAAAGCCCCGTTCCTCCCTCCCTCGAACCCCCGTCCCTCCCTCCCTCGAACCCCCGTCCCTCCCTCCTTCGAACCCCCGTCCCTCCCTCCCTCGAACCCCCGTCCCTCCCTCCTTCGAACCCCCCGTCCCTCCCTCCCTCGAAATCCCCATTCCTCCCTCCCTCGAAAGCCCCATCCCTCCCTCCCTCGAAAGCCCCGTCCCTCCCTCCCTCGAACCCCCGTCCCTCCCTCCTCAAAACCCCCGTCCCCCCCTCCCTCCCTCGAACCCCCGTCTGTCCCTCCTCCCTCCCTCGAACCCCCATTCCTCCCTCCCTCAAACCCCCCCTATCCCTCCCTTCATCTTCCTCCCCTCGTCTTCCTCCCAGTAATTGCTGGGTTCTTGACCTCCTAATTCCTGAGTTATCGAGTATTGGATCCCAGGTTATAAGCAATTTCCCCGGTTATAGACCATTGTTCCTGCTCCTGACTATAGTGACCTCAGCACGTTAATTGGGTCTGGATGTGATGCCTCCTGTGGTAAGAAAGCCTGCCAACCTTCACACATGATGACTGTCCACATAGGGGGTAGATATCGGCATCTCCCACGCCCTTTGCGTCCCTACCCAGCAACAATCCAGGCCACAGGACAGCAGGATTGGAAACCTGGGACAAAACAAGGGAGGCTGTTGAGTTGTTAATTCAACACAATCAGCAGCAGATCTTCAATGTCTCCAGAATTTGCCAGAACCTATTTTCCTGAAAAGGTTCAAAAGAGCTCAGGACTGTTTTGGTAAGCTACTGAATCAAGAACTGGGAGGCCCCTATACATTCCAAGTGTCAGCTGTGGCTCAGCTGGTTGCCTCAGTCAGAAGGTCGTGTGTTTGTGTTCCCATTCCAGAGACTTGAGCACATAATCCAGGCTGACCTGACACTCCAGTGTGTGCATTGGAGGCAGCAGCCCAGGTTGATAAAACTGCCTTCTGAAAAAGAAGCATGTAAACCTTGAGCTTTGTGAATACGGGCATAGAATACAAACGCAAGGCTGTTACTGTGGAACTTTATAAATCACTCTCTGGGCCTCAGCTTGAGTATTGTGCTCAATCCTGGGCACCACAATAATACAAAGGCCTTGAAAAGGGTTCAGATTTACTAGAACTACATCAAGGAGGAGGTACTTCAGTTGTGTGGAGAGACTGGAGAAGTGGGGATTATTATCCTTAGAGGAGAGAAAGTTAAGGGAAGATTTAATAGAGGTGTTCAAAATTATGAAGCATTTTGATGAAGTAAATGAGAAACTATTGCCCATGGTGGGGCAGCAGTAACCAGTGGACAAAGATGTAAGAAATTTAATAAAAGAACCAGAGCAGAGATGAGAATTTTTTTTAACACAGTGCGTTGTTCTGATCTGGAAAGCACTGCCTGAAAGGGAAAGCAAGAGTTTGCTGATACGTTACAAAGTTGGGAGCCCTGCTAATGAAATCCTTACTGTGAACTACCTGCTAAAACAGATCCAGAAAATCAAAGAAAATGCAGTGGCAAATAGCATTGTAGTGGATATTCAGAGACCAAAAGGCTTTTCCAGCATTGACTTTCTGGGAGGCTTCAGTAGCTACTATGATAATATTACCAATGTTGTCGTGAAGCTGGCACCAAAGAATGGAGCAAAGCATGCAGTTCTTGGTCACTCACAAAGCCATCTCTTTCGCTGTTTTATATCCCTGTTGCCTCCATCCTCTCCCTTCATCACCTCCCAACCCTGAACCAGCCACTTCCTTCTTCTGCACCCTCCCTAACTTTCAACTCCTCTCCTTTGAACAAAACATACAAATCAGGAGTAAGCCATTCGGCCCCTTGAGCCTGCTCTGCTGTTCAATAAGATCATGGCTGATCTGATTGTAGCCTCAACTCCACATTCCTGCCTACCCCTGATAACTTGTGACTCCCTGGTTAGTCAAGAAACTATCTACCTTATCTACCTATTTGGCCCTCCAATGTTGTCGACCCAGTAAGCGTGTGTCTTGCTTCTCCTTGTGACAATCTTGTCTCCACCAGATCCCCTCCTGGTATCCCAAACCACACCCCCGCCCCCTCCCCATTTCCCTGATTCCTCCAGTATACCACCCACCTTCACAACTTCAAATTCAAAGTCTGGAACTTAAGTTGCACTCGATGTGTGACTATCTGGTTGTCCATCATTAGATCTAGCACCTCAGTCATTTCTCTCTCCTTTTATCCACCACAACCGCCTCTGACAGCCTCTCTTTCTTCTCCTTCAGTCTTATCGATGATTCTAGGTACAGGGATTTCTGTCTCCTGAACTAAAGCTATTCCTACTATGACCTGAGGCCTCCTCTTTCCCTCAACACATTCCCCTATCATCCCCATGTATTTGTCATACAAATCTCCTCCCTAAGACCCACAATCTATTCTCCCAACTCACCTCAGACCCAGTTCCTCAAACAACTCTCCTTAACCCAATGCCTGCTGACATAATGAACTGTTCCCTTTCCCCAGTCACCAATCCCTCATTTAAAAGCCCATGCTTTACCCTTCTAACTCACCCTGCTGCAGACCTATCTCTAACCACTCAGCTTTGACTCACTGTCATCATTCTCGCCTCCACCATTGCTGTGAGTGAATTCCAGCTTTCTCCAAATGGCACTTAGTGGTACTGTCATAACTACCAGGGATGCCAATAGACTGGAATAAAGAATTTACATCTCTGTCGCACACATTGTGACCTCAGGACATTGCAAAAAGCCTCACAACTGATGAAGAAATGTGGAAGTGTAGTCACTGTTGTAGGAGCTGTGGCAGCCATTTTGTGCACAGCAAGATCCCACAAACAGCAATGAGATAATGTTCAGATAACCTGTTGATGTTGGTTGCGGGTTATAAATTGGTGAGGACGCCAAGGAGAACTTCCCTGTTCTTCTTTGAATGTTCACCCTATGCGGTTTAGCATCCCTCAGCACTCCACTTGAGTATCAGCTTAGGTTGTCTGGTCAAGTCCCTGGAGTGGGGCTTGAACTTGCTTCCACCTTGAGTTCTCCCCCAGAGTCATGGCCAATATTTATCCCTCAACCAATGACATTAAATAAAAACAATGACCAGATCATTATCACATTGCTCATCGTGGGACCTTGCTGTCTGTAAATTGACTGCTGTGTTTCTGACATTACAACAGCGACTACACTTTGAGAACGTATTAAATTGGCTGTCAAGCACTTTGGGATGTCCTGAGGTTGCAAAAAGTGCTTTATAAATGCAAGTTCTTTCTTTCAAAGTAACTGAGATTCCCATGAGCCAGCTCCTGGTTAAAACACTGTTAAAACTGATGGGCAAAACTCAATCTCAGTTCTCTTTCTATCTGACAAGGGTGGCAGGTTTAGCACAATAAAGGTTGGGAATGAGCTCAGAAGACACCAGCCTCCCGGAGTGTGAATTAAAGCTCTGCCAACATAAAAGCAGCTAAGAAATGCCTGCGGTATGAGTGAAGTAATTGGCCTGGATAAGTAGGCAATGGTTTCTCATTTGATTTGGTTGTAATGAGGCCAATCAATTATGAAGTGTAAAAGTTGTTCAGAGTTGGGGAGGAGATGCCTAACTGGGCTATCCACCCCTGCTTAAACAAATAAACAAACGCCAATTAGCTCCACGATGCCTTGTTCTGAGAAGTAAGCTGATACAGAGGGTTCTTTTGTTGTCCGACAGGCATGCTGCCCAGGCTTGTGTGAAAGGGCTGCCACAGAGCATGCACGCCACAGCAAGCTGCTTCCAGGCTCTGACAAGCTCTTGCGTCAGTGACGACCCCTGACTCCCTCCCTGTTGGCATGCTACCAAGCTGATGTGTGATTGACATTAAACCCTCAGTGCGCTTGATGTGGAAGATTCTACACTGTGCTTCCATTTTTTTTAATATTCACCCTATGCGGTGTAACACCCCTCAACACGCCACTTGAGTATCAGCTTAGGTTATGTGGTCAAACCCCTGGACTGGGGCCTGAACTCGTTTCCACCTTGAGTTCTCCCCCAGTGTCCTGGCCAATATTTATCCCTCAGATCATTATCACATTGCTTTTCGTGGGACGTTGCTGTCTGTAAATGACTTTGATGACTGTACCGATCTTTAACGAGTTCCAACACCTTGAAGCTCATGTCAGAATCTGCCATTGCTCAATGGGCTAATTATCAGAGCTCCGTGCAACAGATTATCCACTTTCCTGGGATGGGGTGAGGTAGTATGAGAGGAGGGGAAGAGTCACTCTGGCCAAATTGCAGGGCAATGACATATATGGATGTAGTAAGTATTTTTTTTTAATGAGGTCCCTGCACATTTACGAGAAACTAATCTGTGCATTTACCAGAACTGAGTTTGCAATTATCAGCAAAGATTCTGCAAGATAGGGCATTTTTCTATGGAGGAAAGGAGACCTGTTTGAGGCTTTGTGCTGACGTAGCTCAATGGTAATAATCTCACCTCTTAAGTCAGAAGGCCAAGAGTTCAAGTTGCCCCACCCCTACCCCCAAACCCTTTAAGATGTGAATACTGAGGGGAGGGGGAGGTGGCATAATGGTATTGTCACTGGACTAGTAGTCCAGAGACAAGGGTAATGCTTTGGGGACCCAGGTTCCAAACCTACCTAAATCAGGAATTAAAAGTCTAATGATGATCATGAAAGGAAATCTGCTGTCCTCACTTGGCATGACCTACATGTGACTCCAGGTTGACTCTTAAGTGCCCTCTGAAATGGCCTAGCACGCGACTCAGTTGTTTCAAACCATGAAAAAGACTCAAAGGAATGAAACCAGACAGACCACCTGGCATCGATCTAAGCACCGGAAACGACAATGGCAAACTCAGCCAATTTGACCCTACAAAGTTCCTGTCACCAACATCTGAGGGCTTGTGCCAAAATTGGGAGAGCTGTCCCACAGACTAGTCAAGCAACAGCCTGAAATAGTCATACTCATGGAATCATATCTCACAGATAATGTCCCAGACACCACCATCACCATCCCTGGATCCCTGGGTATGTTCTATCCCACCGGCAGGACAGACCCAGCAGAGGTTACAGCACAGTGGCATACAGTTGGCAGGGAGTTGGCCTGGGAATCCTCAAAATTGGCTCCGTACCCCATGCAGTCTCATGGCATCAGGTCAAACATGGGCAAGGAAACTTCCTGCTAATTACCAAGTGCTGCCCTCCCTCAGCTGACGAATCAGTTCTCCTCCATGTTGAACACCACCTGGAAAATGGCAAGAGCACAGAATATACTCTGGTTGGGGGATTTCAATGCCCATCACCCAGAGTGGCTCAGTAGCAACACTACTGTCCAAGCTGGCCGAGTCCTAACTGATGTAGCTGCTGGACCAGGTCTGCGACAGGTGGTGAGGGAACCAGCAAGAGGGAAAAACACACTTGACCTCATCCTCACCAACCTGCCTGTTGCAGATGCATCTGTCCATGACGGTTTTGGTAGGAGTGACCACCGCATAGTCCTTGTGGAGAAGAAGTCCCGTCTTCAGATTGAGGATATCTCCCACCATGTTATGTGACACTACCACTGTGCTAAATGGGATAGACTTCAAACAGATCTAGAAACTCAAGACTGGGCAACCATGAGTCACTGTGGGCCATCAGCAGCAGCAGAATTATACTCAACCACAATCTGTAACCTCATGGCCCACCATACCCACTACTCTACCATTACCACCAAACCAGGGGATCAACTCTGGTTTAATGAAGAGTGCAGGAGGGCATGCCAGGACAACACCAGGCATAGCTAACAATGAGGCATCACCCTGGTGAAGCTCTAACATCGGACTACCTGCATGCCAAATAGCATAAGCAGCAAGTGATAGACAGAGCTAAGCGATTCCACAACCAACAGATCAGATCTAAGCTCTGCAGTCCTATCACATCTAGTCGTGAATGGTGGTGGACAATTAAACAACTCACTAGAGGAGGTGGTTCCACAAATATCCCCATCGTCAATGATGGAGGAGCACAGCACATCGGTGCAAAAGATAGGGCTGAAGCATTTGCTACAATCATCAGCCAGAAATGCCGAGTGGATGATCCATTTCAGCCACCTCCAGAGGTCCCCATCATCACAGATACCAGTCTTCATCCAATTCGATTCACTCCACGTGATATCAAGAAATGGCTGAAGACACTGGATACTGCCAAGGCTATGGGCCCTGACAATATTCCGGCAATAGTACTGAAGACTTGTGCCCCAGAACTTGCCGCACACCTAGCCAAGCTGTTCCAGTACAGCTACAACACTGGCATCTACCCAGAAATGTGGAAAATTGCCCATGTATGTCCTGTACATAACAAGCAGGACAAATCCAACCTGGCCAATTACCGCCCCATCGGTCTACTCTCAATCATCGATAAAGTGATGGAAGGAGTCATCAACAGTGCTATCAAGCAGCGCTTGCCTAGCAATAACCTGCTCACTCGTGCTCAGTTTGGGTTCTGCCAGAGCCACTCAGCTCCTGACCTCATCACAGCCTTGGTTCAAACATGGACAAAAGAGCTGAACTCATGAGGTGGGGTGAAAGTGACTGTCTTTGACATCAAGGCCACTTTTGACTGAGTGTAGCATCAAGGTGCCCTAGCAAAACTGGAGTCAATGGGAATCAGGGAAAACTCTCCACTGGTTGGAGTCATATCTAACACGATGGAAGATGTGGTGGTTATTGGAGGTCAGTCATCTCAGCTCCAGGACATCACTGCAGGAGTTCCTCAGGGGAGTGTCCTAGGCCCAACCATCTTCAGCTGCTTCATCAATGACTTTCCTTCTACCATAAGGTTAGAAGTGTTGATGTTCGCTGATGATTGCACAATGTTCAGCACCATTTGCGACTCCTCAGATACTGAAACAGTCCATGTCCAAATGCAGTAAGCCTCAGACAACATCCAGGTTTGGGCTGACAAGTGGCAAGTAACATTCATGCCACACAAGTGCCAGGCAATGACTATCTCCAACAAGAAAGAATCTAACCATCGCCCCTTGATATTCAATGGCATTACCATCGCTAATTCCCCCACTGTCAACATCCTGGGCTAGCCATATAAATACTGTGGCTATAAGAGCAGGTCAGAGGCTAGGAATCCTGCAGCGAATAACTCACTTCCTGACTCCCCAAAACCCATCCACAATCTACAAGGCACATGTCAAGAGTGTGAAGGAATAATCTCCAATTGCCTGGATGAGTGCAGCTCCAACAACACTCAAGAAGCCTGACAACATACAGGGGAAAGCAACCCTCTTGGCACCCCATCCACAAACATTCACTCCCTCCACCAGTGACGCACAGTGGCAGCAGTGTGTACCATCTACAAGATGCACTGCAGCAACTTGCCAAGGCTCCTTAGGCAGCACCTTCCAAACTCATAACAACTACCATCTAGAAGGACAATGGTAGCAGACATATGGGAACACCACCATCTGGAAGTTCCCCTCCAAGTCACTCAACAACCTGACTTGGAAATTTTTCACAGTTCCTTCACTGTCACTGGGTCAAAATCCTGGAACTCCCTCCCTAACAACACAATGGGTGTGCCTACACCACATGGACTGTAGTGGTTCTCAAGTGCAATTAAGGATAGGCAATAAATGCCAGCACATCCCTTGAAAGAATAAAAAAAAACAACTTAGGGAGTGCTGCACTGCTGGATGTATAACCTTTGAAATGAGATGTTAAGCCGAGGTCTGCCTGCTTGTTCAAATGGACATGTAAGATCTGATAAAAACAAAGAAAACTGCGGATGCTGGAAATCCAAAACAAAAACAGAATTACCTGGAAAAACTCAGCAGGTCTGGCAGCATCGGCGGAGAAGAAAAGAGTTGACGTTTCGAGTTCTCATGACCCTTCGACAGAACTTGATGAAGTTCTGTCAAGTTCTGTCGAAGGGTCATGAGGACTCGAAACGTCAACTCTTTTCTTCTCCGCCGATGCTGCCAGACCTGCTGAGTTTTTCCAGGTAATTCTGTTTTTGTTATGTAAGATCTGATAGCATTTCTCCAAAAAAGAGTGGGGGTGAGAGTTCTCCTACACAATATTTATCCCTCAACCACCATCAGTAAAATTATCTACTTATTTATTTCATTGCTGTTTTTTGGGAGCTTGCCATGTTCTAATTGGCTGCTGTGTTTTCTATGTTACTACACTTCAAAAAGTAATTTGCACTGTTCAATCGTGGTGCAGGATACAAACTTAAAACATCGTCTTTCTTTCTTTACAGATGCTGACCGATGTTCTGTGTATTTTCAGCATTTCTCTGTGTTTACTTTGGGACACCCTGAAGACATGGAAAACACTTAATGAAATGCAAGTTTCTCTCTTTTTGTTCTTGGTATAAACACTTTTGATTAACCCAGCCTCTGGTGCAGGCAAGTCAGCTCACTGAGGATAGTGCGCTGTAATATCAAGCCCCACAGTTCCCCAAGCCGCGACAAACGTGAAAAGTTTGACTAAACCACCAGATTGCCCCAATTCTACCGAACTCTTTAATTCAGATTAACAGAATACGAGCACCAGGTTTGTAAACTTCATAAGTAAATAACTGTTTATTGAACAAACTGTCTTTAACCAGTGGCAAAAGAAAGAAATATGACCTGCTAACTTCTAACTTTATAACTTAAACTCTACCCCTTCTTACACAGACACACACATGACACATAAGTCACACAACTCATGGATCTTAAGGGTGGGATTAAACAGTTCAAACCACCAATTCTGGAGTACAGGATTTGATGGGTTGATTTTGATCGATGTCTTCCAAATTCCTTTCAGTTCTTGCTGATGACATGAGGTGGTCTTCCAGCATTTTCAGTATTTAGTTCACTGGTTGAGCACTTGTCTTTCAAATGTCTCTAATAGTGATTTTCCCATTTGCCTCTTGACAGGGTTTTCAGAGAGAGAGCAGGTTATGTAGATTTGAGAAGAAAAAGCCAGCTAGCTATTATTGTGGAATTACTGGAATCTTCCACACTCAGGAGAGAGAGAGGTTTAGGTTTTAGATTTTTCAGGCTAGGAGCAATTCAGCTGCACTTCTCTCATACAAAACCTGGTCATCTGGTCAGGAGCCAATTAAAATGTTGTTGCCAGGCAGGTCCCTTAGTCCAGGACTCCTTTCCGGCACCAATCTGTCTTTCATGGCACACTCTGTTTCAAGACTGCATATATTTCTCATCCTGTTCCAGTGGACATGTCTTTCAAACTGTAACCATTGTAATTTTAATCCCCAGTCCAACGGAAATAAAAGATATGTTCCTTACACAGTGTGTATCGGTGCCGGTCCGCAGCCTGGATAAATGGGGAGGATTAGTGGCAGGAAGGGCATCCAGCTGTAAAACCACCTGCCAAATTCAAAAAAACAATGGTTGATGTGAAGGGAGATCAACCAGCATTGTGGCGACCCCAAGAAAAACTGAAAACAATTAATTCAGAGAGACTAGAAATATGCCAGAGAAAATGTCATGAGTAAATACACCATGCAGCAGGCAATGGAGCACAGGAACCATGATGGTTCAATTTCTGAATAATTGGGTTGAATTAGCTGAACGTGAAATGGATAGAGATATGGCCCCTGCATCCTAAGGACTCTACCGTCTCCCGACATGGATCAAACTGTTTTCTAAATGGCTTCAAGGTATTTGCCTCTGCTACTCAACCCAGAAGTTCAATTCAGATTTTGATGCTTACTCTTTGTGTGAAGAAATTCTTGATACCAGTTCTGAGTTTGCCTTTTACCTGTTTTTGCCTCCTTGTCTTGCTATCACAGTATAGCTTGATGAAGTGTTAGGAATATAGGAAAAGGATTAGTCCATACAACCCCTCAGACCTGTTCAGCCATTCAGTTATATCTCAATTCCATCTTTCTGTCTTGATTCCAGTTTAATCCTCTTAACCAATGCAGAATCACAGAAGATAGGCGCCACAGAATTGTTATAGTACAGAAGGAGGCTGTCTGGCCCATCCTGTCTGCACCAGCTCTCTGAGCAATTTACTTAGTGCACTCCTCCCGCCTTCTGCCCATAACCCTCCATATTCTTCCTTTCCCAATAACAGTCTAATTCCCTTTCAAAAGTTTCACTTGAACCTGCCTCCACCACAGACTGAGGCAGCGCATTCCAGACCTTAACCACTCGCTGCATGAAGAAGTTTTTTCCATGATTGCTTTTGCTTCTTTTGCAAATTACTTCAAATCTATGTCCTCTCATTCTCAATCCTTTCCTAAGTGGGAACAGTTTCTCCCTATCTACTCTGTCTAGATCCCTCACGATTTTGAATACCTCCATCAAATCTCCTCTTAGCCTTCTCTTCTCCAAGGAAAACTGCTGTAACTTCTCCAATCTATCTTCATTACTGAAGCTCCTTATCCCTAGAACCATTCTCATGAATCTTTTCTGCACTCTCTCCAATGCCTATATTTATAATGGAAGATGTGATGGAAATCTGTCACGCTGCGATTACACCCTCCCACCAGTGGATGTGCTGCAGGTGTAATTACAGTGTGGCATGTTTACATTGACAGCTATGTGCCCACAAGAATTTATATCATGGAAAAAGTTAATGGGATCTGGACATGGACAAAAGGACCCATTATTTTCTCACTTCACTAGAACTTCTCTGGGAATGCAGTGGAAAGGTCTTTACCACATTTCATACAAACTCAGGGAAGCAGAGGAATTTTCAAGCCAATATTTTTAATACATCTTACATAGAGATGTACATCTCCATCGGGACCCATCTTAATTGCTCTCTTTGAGTAGGTGAAGTTTATCCATTAATTCCTTACACTGCAATTCCTGTGTTGTTGGGCATTAACCTCATTGCTCTTCTCTGAACTGCCTCTCAGACTTAAATATCTCTTATGTCTTGGTGGCTGACACAACATTCTCTTGCTTGTCCTCAGCTGTTACATCAATTACATTGATGTAGCATCTTTGATGACCCATAGAAGCCATTGTGTAAGTCACCCCTTGAAGCCTCGACAAATCTTTCCCCTTCCAGAGACAGGGGTTGACTTATACGCTGAATATAAAAGTGAATCACCAGAGCAGGTGGTCGCCATCTTCGTTGTTGACCAAGTGGGGTCTACTCTGTGTGGGTATGTCTTAAAATCCTGCACATCTTCGCAACACAGCCCGTATCGTCTATATGATCCTTACACCCAGCTATAAGGTACCGGTGAGAAAAACATCTACTTGTGGGCTGAAAAGTTGAGACTGACCACTAATGTGAGTATAGCATGCTGTGGCTGAAAAAAAAATATGCAAACCCATTTTTTTTGGGGCCAAAAAATGGGTCATCTTAAATGCTGAGTTGACTTATATGCCATGATTTATGGTAAAGTGTCCCGGGAGCCTAATCAGACTAAAATTTGATACCTAACCAAACTGGGAACAATTAAGACCAGTGCCCAAAAGCTTGATTTTAAGGAGTGTCTTAAAGGAGGATAAAGAGATGGAGAGGTTTAGGGAAAGAATTTTAAGCCAGGGCCTTGATGGCTGAAGACATGACTGCCGATGGTAGGACAAGAAAATGCAAGAGGCACAAGCAACCAGAATTGGAGGAAGGCAGAGTTCTCGGTGAATTGTAGGACTGCAGGAAGATACAGAGGTAGGGGAGGGGCAAGGCCATGGAAGGACTTAAATGCGAGGGTGAGAGCTTTAAAATTGGAAGTGTCAATGGATTGGGAGCCATTGTAGATTAGTGGGACTTGGTGCGAGTTGGTTTTCAAGTCTACACATTAGCATTCTTTCAATGGCTGCCCGAAGGTGACTGGGCTCTTGAAGCCTTGAGCCTATTCAGAAATACACTGCTTTTCAGCTTCATCTGCAGTTATTACAACCCCATGCATAATTTTCAGTCAAAGCTGTAACGGAGTAGCCTAGCTTCCGTGAGCTCGGAAGTGGAACTGTCAGCCATGACCACCCCCACTAGAAGGTGCATGTGTATGGGCTTCAGTTGGGACAGGGTGGGGCTTGGTTGTGTTGCCCTCCAGAGTTCAATTGCCTCACATAAGGATGGCCATTTTCATGAGCTGCCACAGGAGTTCCAGTGCTACATGCAAGTCTCTCAACTTCTTTTTTCAGTCAGACAATGGAAAGAAACTAAAGGGATTAGAGAAGCAAAGAATATGTAAGTAATTGAAGGATGGTAATGCAAGCAAGAGTTGAGAAACTAGTTGGAAGCTTGTAGATCGGGAGTGAACTTCAAACAGGGGATGCTGTCTCAATAGTTTGGAGGTGGGGTGGGGGGTGTTTCTGAAAGCCACAAGAGAAGAAGAAATGCAGGGCAACACAGTGGGGACAGATTCCCACCATCGCTCCTTCTCAGTACAGGGTAGCATTGAAGCACCAAGGGGAACATGTCCCTTCACAGTTAAGGACTGCACTGAAAGCAGTAACTCCCCCACTTGTATAATGTTCTAACAAAGGGTTTCCATCAACCCTCAATTCCCCTTGGATGTGATGAACCTTTCCCTGTCCCAGATTATCAGAAACCACCTCACCCCCAACCCACCACCAACCACCCCCCCACCCCCCCCCGCCCACCACCCCCCCCCCCCCCCCCCCCCGCCCCACCCCACCTCCCATCGACTACCCTAGGGGAAAATGGAGTATGAGTGTAAACTCACTAGGAACTGACTGTATAAGCTTCTATAAATATATGAAGAGAAAAAGATTAGTGAAGACAAACGTAGGTTGCTTATACTCAGAAATAGGGGAAATTATAATTGAGAACAAAGAAAAGGCAGAAGAATTGAACACATATTTGGCTCTGCCTTTATAAAAGAGAAGAGAGGACACAAATAATTCCCCAGAAATGTTAGGGAACGAAGGGACTAATGAGAGGGACGAATTGAAAAATATCAGTATGAGTAAAAAAAAACTGTGCTAGAGAAATTAATGGGGTTAAAGGCTGAAAAGTCCCCATGGCCTGATAACCTACATCTCAGAGTACTAAAAGAATTGATCCTGGAAATATTGGATGCATTGGTCGTCATCTTCCAAAATTCTATAGACTCTGGAGCAGTTCCTACAGATTGGAGGGAGACAAATGTAACCCCACTATTTAAAAAAGGAGTGAGAGAAAAGGCAGGGAGTTACAGACCAGTTAGCCTAACATCAGTAGTGGAGAAAATGCTAGAGTCTATTATAAAAGATGTGGTAACAGAACACTTGGAAAGTATTAATGGGATTAGACGAAATTAACTTGGATTTATGAAAGGGAAATCATGCTTATCTAATCTACTGGAGTTTTTGAGGATGAAACTAATAGAATAGATAAGGGAGAACCAGTGAATGTGGTGTATTTGGATTTCAAGAAGGCTTTTGATAAGGTCCCACATAAAAGGCTAGTGGGCAAAATTAAAGCATGTGGGATTGGGGGTAATATCCTGGCATGGATTGAGAATTAGTTAACAGACTGGAAACAGAGAGTGGGAATAAATGGGTCTTTACTGGCAGGCGGTGACTAGTGCAGGGATCAGTGCTTGGGCCCCAGCTATTCACAATATATGTAAGTAACTCTGATGAGGGAATCAAATGCAATATTTCCAAGTTTGCTGATGACACAAAACTGGATGGGGTTGTGAGGAGGATACAAGGAGGCTTCAGGGTGATTTAGACAAGTTGTGTGTGTGAACAAACACATGGCAGATGCGGTATTACATGGATAAATGTGAAGTTATATGCTTCAGTGTGAAAAACAGAAAGGCAGAGTATTATTAAAATAGTGATATATTATGAAATGTGGATGTACAAAGGGATCTGGGTGTCCTTGTACACCTGTCAATGAAAGTAAACAGGTAGGTGCAGCAAGCAATTAGGAAGGCAAATGGTATGTTGGCCTTCATTGCAAGAGGATTTGAGTTCAGAAGTAGGGATGTCTTACTGCAGTTATACAGGGCCTTGGTGAGACCACACCTGGAGTATTGCATGCAGTTTTGGTCTCCCTACCTAAGAAAGGATATACTTGCCATAGTGGGAGTGTGGCGAAGGTTCACTGAGCTGATACCGGGGATCACAGGACTGTCGTATGAGGAAAGATTGGTTCCACTGGGCCTGTATTCACTAGAGTTTAGAAGAATGAGAGGGGCTCTAATTGAAACGTATAACATTCTAACAGGGCTAGACAGACTAGATGCAGGGAGGATGTTTCCCCTGGTTGGGGAGTCTAGAACCAGGAGCCACAGTCTCAGGATACGGGGCAGGCCGTTTAGGACTGAGATAAGGAAAAATTTCTTCACTCAGAGGATGGTCAACCTGTGGAATTCTCTGCCACAGTGGGCTGTGGAGGCAGGTCACTGAGTATATTCAAAAAATCATTGATAAATTTTTGGATATTAGGGAGAGAAAGTGGGAGTATGGCATTGAGATAGAGGATCAGCCATGATCATATTGAATGGCAGAACAGGCTTGAAGGGCCGAATGGCCTACTCGTGTTCCTAGTGTCTATGTTTAAAGGAAAAGGGAGGATATTGTTCAGATCTTAAGTTTATAAAGTCAGCGTTGAAGCCAGAGGGCTGCTGAGTACTCAGAGGATGTCATTCCCCACTGGAACAGTACAGAACAAAGTACAGAAAAGTCAGAGAGTGGGACTGAGAATCAAAATGGCCAGCCATAGAGTGCTGAGTGACAAACTTGCAGGTAAAGAGCAGGTGTTCAGCAAAATGGTGGTTCCCCCTAATCTGCACCTGGTCTCCCAATGTAGAGGAGCCCATGCTGTCAGATACAGGGTGCCAGATTAGAGGATGCAGCCATGAGTCAGTGTGTGGGCCATGGACATTAGTGTGAGAAGAGGTGAGTGAAGTGGTATTGCATCTCCAGCAATTGCACAGCAAGAGACCAGGTTGGGGGGTGGTGGGGGGTGGGGGGCTGGCGGTAGCGGTGGCGGTGAATGGTATCCACAGGGTACGATCCCTCTGGAGAGCAGAGGGGAAGAATGGCGGTGGAATTGCTGGAAATGATCTGGTGAATGCAGAGTTTGGTGAGGTGGATTATAAAGCCAAGGCTACCTCAGGTAGTGAAATCTGTCTAAACGTTTTCCAGGAAGTCTCATCACATCATCTCTAACTGGCTCAGTCGAAAAGACACTTTCCCTCCCAGCTCTCATATTTTTGTAACTAATAGCAAGAGCGGTCAAAGAAAGTGAAAACAAATCAACAGCAAATATTTGTATAACGCATTTAATATAGCCAAATATCCCAAGGTGCTTCATAGGAGCATTGTAAAACAATGTATGACACAGAGCCACATAAGGAGATATTAGGTCAGACGACCAAAGGCTTGGACAAAGAGGTAGGTTTTAAGGAGGAGAGCGAGGTTGGGAGGTGTAGAGAGGGAAAACCAGAGCTTGGGGCTTAGGCAACTGAAGGCACGGCCACCAATGGTGGAGCAGTTATAAGTGGGAATGCACAAGAGACCAAGGTTACAGGAGTGTAACTATCTTGGAGGGTTGTGAGGCTGGAGGAGATGTTAGAGATAGGGAGGGACGAGGCCATGAAGGGATTTGAAAACAATCTTTAAAAATTCTTTTATGGGATGTGGCTGTTGCTTGTTGCCCATCCCTCATTGCCCTTGAACTGAGTGGCTTGTTAGACCATTTCAGAGGACAGTTAAGAGTCAACCACATTGCTGTAGGTCTGGAGTCACTTGTAGGTCAGACCAGATAAGGACAGCAAATTTCCTTCCCTAAAGGGCATTAGTGAACCAGATGGGTTTTTACAACAATTGATGATAGTTTCATGGTCACCATTACTGAGACTAGCTTTCAGTTCCAGATTTATTAACTGAATTTAAATTATGCCAGCTGCCCTGATTGGATTTGAACCCATGTTCCCAGAGCACATCTGGATTATTGGTCAAGTGACATGACCACTATGCCACCATCTTAAAATCAAAATATTGCTTGACATGGAGCAAATGTAGGTCAGTGAGCACATGGGTGATAGGTGAACAGCTGTGAGTTAAAATACCGAGGCAGCAGGTTTTTGGATGACCTCAAGCGTATAGTGTAGAAAGTATGTGAGAGCAGCCAAGAATGCATTGGAACAGTCGAGTCTCGAGGTAACAAAGGCATGAATGAGAGTTTCAGCAGCAGATGAGTGGAGTCAGGCGATGTTACAGAGGTGGAAATAGGCAGTCTTAGTGATGGTGTGAATATGTGGCCAGAATTTCATCTTAGGGTCAAATATAACAGCGAGGTTGCAAATAGACTGGTTTAGTACTCAGACAGTTCCCAGGGAGAGGGATGGTGTCAGTAGTTGGGAAATTGAGTTTGCAGCGGGGACTGAAAACAATGGCTTCATGCAGTTTGTCTTTGATGCGACTGTGATTTTTCTGCTGGGTTGTCCAGGAGATTAATCTTTTAATCCTGGAGGGTTGCCAACCGTAGGGGACCCTGACATAATTGTAAGGAGTGAAAGTAGAAGCTTGGGAAATATTTTAAAACATCACTGCCCTCGAGTGGCATAAATATTTTTATAAACTCATTCAGAATCTGGCAGAGGTACAAAGGTAATCAAAATGAGGAAAGGAGCCATAAACTTAAACTGCTGATTAAGCACATCTATGCCTGCCTCTCTATTTGTCTGTGTATGTGTTTGCCTGTGTGTGTGTGTATCTGCTTGTTTGTGTCTGTTTGCCTTGTCTGTGTGTCTGACTGTCTGTCTGTCCACCTGTCTGCCTTTTTGTCTATGTCTGTGTCTATCTGTTTGCCTGTGTGTGTCTGAGTGTGTGTGTATATATATGTTGCTGTCTGCATGTCTGTGACTTGTGGAGGGTCAGACTGCTCAACCAACAAAAAAAAACAAAAACAGAATTACCTGGAAAAACTCAGCAGGTCTGGCAGCATCGGCGGAGAAAAGAGTTGACGTTTCGAGTCATCATGACCCTTCGACAGAACTTGAGTTCGAATCCAAGAAAGAGTTGAAATATAAGCTGGTTTAATGTGTGTGTGTGGGGGGCGGAGAGAGAGAGAGAGAGAGAGAAGTGGAGTGGGGGTGTGGTTGTAGGGACAAGCAAGCAGTGATAGAAGCAGATCATCAAAAGATGTCAACAACAATAGTACAAAAGAACACATAGGTGTTAAAGTTAAAGTTGGTGATATTATCTAAACGAATGTGCTAATTAAGAATGGATGGTAGGGCACTCAAGGTATAGCTCTAGTGGGGGTGGGGAGAGCATAAAATATTTTTTTAAAAATTTTTTAAAAAATTTTAAACAGAAAGGGGGTGGGGATGGGGGAGGGAGCTCACCGCCTAAAGTTGTTGAATTCAGTATTCAGTCCGGAAGGCTGTAAAGTGCCTAGTCGGAAGATGAGGTGTTGTTCCTCCAGTTTGCGTTGGGCTTCATTGGAACAATGCAGCAAGCCAAGGATAGACATGTGGGCAAGAGAGCAGGGTGGAGTGTTAAAATGGCAAGCGACAGGGAGGTTTGGGTCATTCTTGCGGACAGACCGCAGGTGTTCTGCAAAGCGGTCGCCCAGTTTACGTTTGGTCTCTCCAATGTAGAGGAGACCGCATTGGGAGCAACGAATGTAGTAGACTAAGTTGGGGGAAATACAAGTATTTTTTGCTCAACCAACTCTGGATATAACACAGTCCTTGCACACAAGCAGTGACCTCGATAGACTGCGGTAAACACGAGCTCTACAGCAGTACAAAAGCAAAATACTGTCGATGTTGAAAACCTGAAATAAAACCAGAGAATGCTGGAAAATACTCAGCAGGTCTGGCAGCATCGACGGAGAGCGAAACAGAGTTAACATTTCAGGTCTGTGACCTTTCATCCAAACTGACCTTAACTCGAGTTTTCCCCTCTCCGCAGATGCTGCCGAACCAACTGGAACTTGGCTGCAGCTGCCTAACCTGTGCATCACAGTTTAGAATTGCTTAAAATCTGCAAAAATGTTCTTTTTTTCGTTCGTGTGCGTGTTATTTTTTAAAATATCGGCTGAAAGTGTATGTGGCACTGAATGAAAGCCCGTTTGTTGACGATGATTTCCTCCCTTATGCTTTCTGGCACTACAACACTGTAAACAGTGGAAAGTTCCGCCTCTCAGCATGTTGCAGTCTGACGTCAGGGCGGTGGAAACTATCTCCTGGCTTTTGCAATGTGTTTGTCATTTATTTCGAAGCATCAGCTGATCTGGCGCCAGAGAGGATCCGACTGGCTCCTCCCCTCCAGGGTGCTTTCGAGGCTGTCGGGCTGGTTTTAGTTTCAATGGGTCCTACACGCACACAGTCACACCCCCCAACCCCCGCCCCACCCCACCCCCACCCCGCTCACCCACAAACACCTAGACAGTCGCACACCTCGGAAAGAAGAAAAAAACGGACTCGAAAAGAGATCGGTCACTTTTAATGTCTCAGTGTAACTCCCTTGTGGTTGTCAGCTCACTCGAATGTGCCAAGGTTGACCTGAAGCTGTGCAAGTTTTCAAATGGATCGGCTTAAACCTTTGCAGATTCCCATTAGTGAATCGCAGCAATCTACTTATTTAAGAAATGGGATGAACAAATGTATTTGAAAACAAAGATCTCTCGTGCAAACCTTCACATTGACTGATTGTAAAGGACTTTTGATCTCTCATGTCACCTTCACACTGATTTATTGTGGAGGATTTTTTACAGTGCATGACTGTTACACTTTGACCAAAGCGTTGGTCAAACTGCAGTAAATAAAACCAATTTTGTTTAGGGGGTGGGGACCACAAGTGTTGTCAGACTCCGCCTCCTTGCCAGCACATGACTGACTGAAACAAGCATTACATCAGCCGGAAATTCCTCACCAAAACATACTACTCTTAAAGGGGCATTGCTAGCAGGGGAGAGGGGCACAGGCTGGTCGTGACAGTGATGTACCAAGCCTAATGTGCAAGTTAGCTTTTCTTTGCAGCATGTTTTTAGAGCCGGCAGTGCCCACCTCGGAAGACAGCTCCTCCAACAACTCGCTCCATAAGGTTACAGCACAAAGACTTGTATTGATATAGCGCCTTTCACATCCTCAACACAATCTAAAGCCAAATGAATTGTAGTCACGGCTGTATGTTCTATCCATAAGATGTCAGCCTGACCTGCTGATTATCTCCATCTATTTCTGTTTTATTACCATTCTTCATGGACAGGTCCGTTGTTAGCAACAGGCCATTTTGTCTACAGGTGACAGCTAAGTCCATCATGCCAACATTCCAGACACATGCAGGGGTCTGTGGATAGCAATAGGGACTGGGAGCCTTGGCTGAGTTCCCCTGTTCCTAGTTCATAACTTTATCTGTGTATATGCTCACGTGCGTAAACTCCTCACCCAACCCTCTCCACTCTCACCTACAGAGGTGAGGAGTTCAAGGATTTCTTTGTCACTGAGGTTGAAACCTCTGCTACTTTCTGATATTTTGCTGGCCAAGTAAGCTAAGCTTCCTTAAGGTTATGGGGCAAAGGTAGGAAAGTGCAATTGACGATTATCAGATCAGCCATGATCTCATTGAATGGTGGAGCAGACTCGATGGGCCAAATAGCCTACTTCTGCTCCTATATCTTACGGCCTTATAGTCTTCCCCTGTGCCCCTCCTCAACCTTAGCTTTGAATTTGCATTCTTCTCTCATTTCTGTCCTATCTCCCTCAGTTCATCTTGCCCACGAGACTCACCTCCTGCTTTCCTAATCCTATTCCCACCAAACTGCTGACCACCCAACTTCGGTTCCTGGCCCCTGCATTATTGTTAACGGTTCCTCCTTCTCAGGGACTGCACCCTCCCTTCCAAATCTGCTATCGTAGCCGCCTTCTCAAAAACACCAGCCCTTGACTCTTCGGTCCTTGCAAACCACTGTCCCATCTCCAACCTCCCTTTTCTCAGCAAAGTCCTTGACTGTGAAGTGACCTTTCTTGCAAATCCATGTTTGAACCCCTCCAATTAGTTTTCTGTTACTCTCCTAATCCCATCTAGCTGTTGCACCTCAGTGACATTATTCTGAAACATGTCAGGTTCTACATATACGCTGACAACGCCATTACACGTCTCTTGACCCCTTTGCTGCCTTTAATTTGTCGTGCTGCTTGTCCCCCATCCAGCATTAGAGAAGCAGCAATGTCCTCCTGTTAAATACTGGGAAGACTATTGTTTTTGATTGCTGCTACAAACCTCCATTTCCCCATTCACTGCCTCAAGTTCTCTCCCTGGAATCCATTTGAACTGAACTGTTTGTAATCTTGGCTTCCTATTTGACCCTGAGTTGAGCTTCCAATCCCATCACTCTCCATTGACGAGAATGTCTACCTCAACCTCCAGCTCTGCCCTGCCTCATTCCACCTGCTGCTGACACCTCACCCATTCCTTTGTTACCTCTACACTCAGCAATTCCTGGCCAGCCATCCTTCACCCACCGTCTGAAAAACTGAACGCACTCAAATCTCTGCACTAACTCTCAGTCGCCCATCACCCGATGATGAAGAGTCATATGGACTCGAAACGTTAACTGTAATCCTTTCCACAGATGTTGTCATACCTGCTGAGTTTTTCCAGCTATTTTTATTTTTGTTTCAAATTTCCAGCATCCGCAGTATTTTGCTTTTATCTTTGATCAAGGAGTTGGTCACTTGTCCTAAGATCTCCTCACGGGGTTTGGTGACAAATTTTGGATGATCATGATATGTCGAACTGCCTTGTTTTAAGATGTTCAAGGTGCTATATAGACGCAAGTTGTTGCCTATAAAGCTCGATGGACACTCAGGACATTAGGTTTACCCATGGTAACTGTATTCTCCTTCTTCAATGTCAATCTGACATGACTAAGCCACAGAGAGGCAAGCAAGCACACTTAACCTTGCTGCAGGCTTCACTCATTCCTGTCCTTGTAGTACAAGCCAACATCAGCTCAATCAGCGCCAACTGGATATTATAGTTTGGAACCTCTGGACTGTATGGGACTATACTGGGGGCAGTGCTTTTATCTGTTAAGTCACCTTGGAGGAAAAGCAATATAATTGGGGAGACAGTGAGGTAGATGCAATGTCGCTGGACTAATAATCCAGGTACCCAGGCTAATGCTCTGGGGACACGGGTTCAAATCCCACCGTGGCAGCTGGTGGAATTTAAATTCGGTTAATTTATAAATCTGGAATTAAAAGCTAGCTTAAGTAATGGTGACCAATTCACTAATGTCCTTTAGGGAAGGAAATTTGCCATTCTTACCTGGTCTGGCCTACATGTGACTCCAGGCCCATAGCAATGTGGTTGACTCTTAACGGCCCCCTGAAATGGCCCTGCAAGCCACTTAGTTCAAGGACAATTGTAGATGGCCTTGCCAGTGACACCCACATCCTATGGAAGAATCTTTAAAA
The DNA here is from genome assembly GCA_026770705.1 of Isurus oxyrinchus. Lineage (NCBI taxonomy): Eukaryota > Metazoa > Chordata > Chondrichthyes > Lamniformes > Lamnidae > Isurus > Isurus oxyrinchus. The sequence continues at coordinate 84,071,154 of JANJGN010000016.1, forward strand.
AAAATGCACTTTTAAGAGAAGTTAGATTCAATTCATTAATAAATCTGGAATTAAAATCTAGTCTCAGTAATAGTGACTATGAAACTATCATCAATTGTTGTAAAAACACATCTGGTTCACTAATGTCCATTTGGGGAAGGAAATGTGACTCCAGCAATATGGTTGTCTCTTAACTGCCCTCTGAAATGACATCACAAGCCACTCAGTTCAAGGGCAATTAGGGATGGGCGACAAATGATCTGGCCTTTTAAAAAACTATTTTAAGGTGTCCACCTGAAATAGGCGGGGGTGCTGCTTTAAGAGCGTCTTGGTGACGGCTTATATTCAAATAAAAGCTGCGGCCGGCTCGGGTTCCGATTGGCTGAGGCCGGGCGGGCGGTGGGCGGGGCCGGAGGGATCGGAACGCCTGCGGCGGCGCCGATTGGTCGGCGTCGCGTGGGCGGAGGGGTATAAATAGCGGGTTATTTTTAAACGGTTACTATTTCCCGGAGCGGCGGCGGTGGAGGAGGAGCTGACAGGAGGATTGAGGAAGGAGGAGGGGTTTGTCACCGGAGTGTGGACACGTTAACGTGAGCGGAGCCCAGGGCAGTAATTACCCAGAGAAATCCACCCCCTCCAATACCATTGGACTAATAACCTTCACTGTTAACGTAGCTGGAATCGACTATCGCTCAGGTGGGACGTACAATCGGATCGACCAGCTTGTTCGGCGTTACTTTTCTCAGGGGTTCGGGGGGGGGGGGGGCGGCGGTGGTGAAGAGAGCGAGCCTCAATCCAGGCGCTGGGAGGCCGGATCATGGAGTTCAAGGTGGAGGCACACCGCATCATGACTATCTCCCTGGGGAAGATCTACTCGTCCCGGGTGCAGAGGGGCGGCATCAAGCTGCACAAGAACCTGCTGGTGTCACTGGTGCTGAGGAGCGCCCGCCAGGTCTACCTGAGCGAGCAGGAGGAACTCTACCTGCAGCAGCAACAGCAGCAGCTGCAGCAGCAACAGCAACTACGGCTGGTCGAGCCCGGGGAGCAGCCGCCCCCGGGGAGCTGGGAGGGCAGGGGTGCGTGCGAGGCGCCCACGGAGCAGGCTCCGAGCTGGGCTGAGATGGGGAAGAGGACTGACCCCAAGGAGCAGGCGGCGAGCTGCACCCAGATGGGTAAAACTGACTCCGCGCTGCAGGCTCCCAGCTGGGCTGAAACGGGGAGCAGCGGCTGTAAGGGACCGGCTCCGAGCTGGACTGAGATGCAAGGCAGTAGCTCTAAGGAACCCGCTTCGAGCTGGGCTGAGACCCCCAGCCCCGACCCCAAGGAGCAACCTCTCAACCGGGTTAATTCAGAGAGGACTGAACCCCAGCCGCCCAAGGAGCAGGGCCTGGAGGGAAGGGCCACCCGCGAGCACAGAGCCCCCTGTCCGGCTGTGGCAGCGAGCCCGGGGCGGCTGGAGAGGAGGACTGTCAGGGAGCAGCAGGAGGCGACCTGTCCCTGTACCCGCAAAAGGAGGAGCTCCGAGCAGGGGGCGGCAGAGCCCGCAAGCCCACTCAAAAGGGCCAGGACTGAGCAGGAGCTGGTGGTTCTCCAGGCCAGCAGTCAGCCAGAGGAAGAGGAGATGGAGACCTCCTCCAACGTCTCCAGTCTTATCAACATCTTTGGTTCCAGTTTTTCTGGGCTCTTGACTAAGGAGGAGAGTGAGGGGGAGGGCGGGCAGATCTGCTGTGACCAAGTGCTGGGTAGTATGGGCTCCTGGAGCAGGGCGATTGTCGCCTTTTGACATATTCACTTCATTTTTGGCTGAGAGAGAGAGACCAGTTGGGCTTTTCTCAGTTGTTAGAGGAAGGGATGGCTGGGTTTGGAGTATCTCGCCCTCTTCCCTTCCCCCCCCCCCCCCCCCCAAAGGCGCCTCTCAGCAACCACGTGGAGAGCAGCTTAATCCATCACCCACAATGAGGAAATACTGCTGAGTGGAGAGAGAGACGGGTCCAGACAGGCTTGGGGCGGCAGGGGGATACTATTTCTTGGACTTGACTTGAGAGTTTCTGTGGCTTTTTAATTTTTACTTTTGGTTTAAAATGTGTAATTTCGCAGCCCAATTAAAATTTTTTTTTGGAAAGGCAGCAAGAGTTTTGAGTTATTTTATAAAACTATTTTACGTATATCTAAACACATTTAAACCAACTGCAACTCTTGCTGAGTCAGAGTGGAAGTCACTTACCATTTTCCCCCTCCTTGTTCTGTGCATGGGGCTCCCAGTGAGCTGTGAGAGCACGTTTCTGTACTTTGGGAAAAAAAAAGATTGTCTTTGTTCTATAAAGACTTATTCAAGTGTTCGATTATTCTCCGTTGTATTTTTGTAGTACTGTTTGTTCTTCCTGTTATATAAATGGTGTAATTTACACGAATTAAAGGTTATTTAAATTAATCTTGCCGTTGGGTTTGTTTCTTGCTGTACCCGCTCCACGACGGGGTTAACTCTCCTCGCAAGTGTGCAGGGTGGGGGAGGGGAGTTTCCTTTGTGACTATTGTTGGGGAGGAATGTGTTGGACTCTCTTTAAAGACACTGCTGCTTTTGTCAGCTCTTAAGTCGGGTAAAGTTCACAGGCTGCGAGTTGCAACCGCAACTCTTCGTAGGCGCACAAATTCAACCGCCGAAAGTGGGGTTTTAAGTAGGCGGATTTTCCCCCGTTTTTTAATCAGGTGCACTTTTTAAAAAAAATAAAAAAAATAATAATTTTATGAAGTTGGTAGTTTATTGCAACTACTTCCCTTCTTTCACTTCCCCATTTTCCATTTGGGATCTGCTTGCTGGAGTCCCAAATGTTGGCTATTCGACTCTGGAATGGTGTTGAAGCTGTCTGCTGACCACCCAGTAGAAGTACCAAACTGTTAATGTATTTTCTTCACCCTGGCACCCCCCCCCCCCCCCCCCCCCCGCGCGTCCAGATGCAGCTTTACTGCCAGGAGCTGGTCAATTCTTTAAAAATAACCAGTGGGGTCTGATTAATTTTGTCCTTGCCTTGTGCCTGTAGTGGGGGTGAAGATTGCAAAGTGGCTTTTGCTAATTGGGGACAGGTGAATGCAATTTGTTTTGCCCACCTAGAAACAGACAAGGGGCTCCCTCTGGTATCTTAATGTCCTGACTGTTTTGTGTTCTCAATGAGTCCTATGACCCATTAAGGTAGCCACCGTCAAGAATTTGAACAACATTATATACTCTACTAGGGAAAATGCAAAGGAGAAGTATGCTTGGTAGTCAAGTGTTGTTGGTTAGAAGTGGTAATGAAACATTTACTAGTTTTACCAGTAAGTATTCCATTATCAGTTGAGCTTCCCTGAGATCACTGGCTTGGCAGTGTTGCTGTATCTTGCCTGGGTTGTGGGTTTTGAATCTGCTTTCCAGGCTCTAATGCAACCTCTTGTAATTAAACTGGCCCCCCAAGTATGTTTAACTGCTTCATGATGGTATGATTCAGTAACCCTTTGAATTATTTATCCCTCAAACTGACATTGCTCAAATAGGTTACCTGATTACTGTTTGTGGGATCTTGCTGTGTGCAAATTGGCAGCTGTTTACCAAAATTACAGCAGTGACTGCACTTCAAAGGTACTTTTCTGTGAAACAGTTTGGGATGTCCTGAGGATGAGGTGCACACCAAATAAAAAGATTCCTTGCTCTTTATAGTGCTTTAGAATATACTTTTTAACAAGGTCCTGCTTATTTTATTTACTATCTGGAAGACCCAGCACTTGCTGAGGCCTAGTTCTGTGGTGGTGCTGGCTCCCTATCCTGTGTTTAAATGCTAACAAGTTAACTGTAGTGGGCATCATTGCCAATCATGATCCCCATGTGTTTGTATGTTCCAGCTGGGATTCACTGGGTCCCTTTCCCTGAGTTTACAGACACTGAGACTAATTTAATACCCCAATTAGTGCTTCAGCAATTTTAACCCTGGGCCATTCTGGTCTATGACTTGGTGGGGGAAGAAGGGTTCTGGCTTTTTTTAAAAAAAAAGCTACTCTCCAAGGAGTGCAATAGATTTCACTACGTTGTGATAATTGGGGAATTGTACTTATAACATTCAGCTACTTGGGCTTGTGTGATTGCTCAATATGCTCACCTGAATATTTAGTTCTGCATTGAAACCATTATCCTTAAAGATATTCACAATTTTAAAACAATAGTCTGTTAAACTGATGCCCAGCATCAGCTGTAAGACTCTAAATTGACAGCTAAACAGCTGAGAGGATGTGGAACAAAAGATGGATAAACTGAGTTGAGGCACAGATAAGGTATGATCTAATTGAATGGCAGAACAGGCTTTAGGCCTCCTGATTGTGATCCTATATGTTAAAGCTTTGTCATATCTGATCAGCCAACTTTTCAATACAGTTGGTGACTTCTATTTTGGGAGAGAGTTATGCCGATGAAATATCCTTGTGTAACCTTTCACACTGGCTCTTCCACCATGTCTTGAGTATGCAAGTCTTTTGTCATTCAGTTTTCTGACTGAATGATTAAGGTGCTAGGTATGAAAGTGTCCCATGTAGGAAGTCAAGCCCATGCAGATTTTACAGAAGCTCAATTGTCCTGAGTGATGGGTCCAATTAGAAGAAACTGGGGCTTTTCAGGTGCCTAAAACAGGTTCTGAAATGATAATTATTTGTGCTAAGTGAATTTAAATCCCTTTGGAAGAACAAAGGGAGAGACGAAGCTTTCCCATTAGTTATTGGGATAGGGAATGCTAGACCAAAATAAAACAGGTTTGAGAGCAAATTCAAACTTTTAGAAGTAGGTTAATATTTGTAAAATGATCTTATCGCTCATGGACCTTGAGTGTACTAGAGAGCTGATATGGATGCAAATATCTGGATGATGTTGAGATTTTAATTGCAATCTAATTGTTTAAATAATAAACATCTCAATTTACAAGAGATAAAGACAAAACAAAACTGCGGATGCTGGAAATCCAAAACAAAGTTCTGTCGAAGGGTCATGAGGACTCGAAACGTCAACTCTTTTCTTCTCCGCCGATGCTGCCAGACCTGAGTTTTTCCAGGTAATTCTGTTTTTGTTTTCAATTTACAAGTCCTGAAGTGTTTCACAACTAGCACTTTTAAATGTGTAATACAGCCAATTTTGAGCAGAGATCTGAAAATTTAGTTGGTTGAGGGATATTCTAAATGGTTGAGCCTTTTATAGGCAACTTTAACATTTGAGAGGAAAAATCAAAAGGCTCTATAGGTGTTGTATGCACCTCACAGCAATAGGTACATGTTTTAAGGGCAGCAAGAGGGTGGACTGGTTAAAGTATCTAAACAATCTGTGCACACCCATCAGTATGCCACTAGGAGAGTCAGCCTGGATTGAGCTCAAGCCTCCACCTATACTATCCACTGAGCCACAGCTGATGATGTAGATAAGCAAAGGTTCACTTAAGGTCTGGAAGGAAGCTTATGAGTTGAGCCATTCAGTCTGAGTTAAGATAGTGAGTTATCTGACCCTTGGCTACACTCTGGTTGGCACAGTGATTGTAAACTGTGAAGTTGGGAATGTGTGTAGGAATTTGGTTCACAGGGGGAAGGTGGTGCTGTTTTTGCCTCCAATACTTGTAGTGATTCAGCTTGGCGGCAGTAAGTATTTTTAAGTTGTGTTTTAGTACATTGTTCAAGCCAGTGCATAGATTTAAAAAAAAACTTGTATCTACCTGTTCACTTTGTAAGTAACAAAAAGAGCTGGAAAAACTCATCAGGTCTGACAACATCTGTGGCGAGGAAGACGGGTAATTTTTCAAGTCCATATGACTCTTTGTCAGAACTGCCTTCTTCTCCACAGTTGCTGTCAGACCTGAGTGTTCCCATCCATTTGTTTCAGATTTCCAGCATCTGCAGTATTTTGCTTTTATCTTAGTTTGTAAGTAACTTGGCCTTTCTGCCATACTTTAGTCTGTCTGGACTGCAGTATGTGGGAGATTGTGGAGGCAAGACTATCCAGAGTGAACATCTACACTATATAGACCATAAGACATAGGAGCAGAAATTAGGCCATCGAGTCTGCTCCACCATTCAATCATGGCTGATAAGTTTCTCAACCCCATTCTCCTGCCTTCTCCCCATAACATTTGAGCCCCTTACCAATCAAGAACCTATCTATCTCGATCGTAAATACACTCAATGACCTGGCTTCCACAGCTTTCTGTGGCAATGAATTCCATAGATTCACCACTATCTGGCTAAAGAAGTTTCTCATCTCTGTTCTAAAAGGTCTACTTCTCTAATCTCTCTAGCTCAGTCATTGAGCTTGTGAGCAGGATACACTTCATGAGGGACAGCAGTATCTGTACAATTTTTTTCCTGATTCCAGTCACCATGGAGATGCAGATTCTGAACTGGGTTTGAGACATGGTGTACAGAGGTAAGGAATTCCAGATGAGATACTACTTGACAGGCAATGTACTTTGTACCTGTTAAGATCAGGATAGAGACTCCAGGACAGTCAGGATGCAGACCACAACACCTTGCAGCAGGTGTCCCAGAGGAGGTGCAGCAGGAACATAACTTGAGAATAGGGGTAGGCCATTTAGCCCTTTATGCCTGCACTGCCATTCAATAAGATCATGGCTGATCTGGTTGTGATCTCGGCTCCACTTTCCTGTCTGGTGGGTGAGCTCCCCCCTGACTGATAACCCTTGTCTATCCAAGATCTGTCTAACTCTGCCTTGAGTAATGTGGTAGTTTAGGGGATTTTAATAAAGGACAGTTTTATAAGCATGATCAAGAGTTCAACATATGTTTCCTGCCAGATGCCAGGGTGAAGAACAACTAGAACCAGCTTGAAAAGACATTGGAGGAGGGTGTGTGTGCAGTTGCTGTGGGGCCTGTTGGGACCAGCAACATGAATGGGTAAGAGGTCCTGTTTGCAGACCCCTGAGAAGTAGGAGTTAAATTAAACAAAGGATCTCAAGGGATATAATTGTTTGATCTGAGCCATGTGCAAATTGATGTAGGGTTATGCTGATTAAGCAGGTAAACATGTGGACGAAGGAGTGTGGGATTTCATAGGGCAGGCACCAGTTTGGGACAGTAAGGAAGTGTACCAGGGTGTGAGTTTCACCTAAACCTATCTGGACCCAGGATTGTAACAGAATGGATAAATGGGATGATCAGACTCTTTAAACTAGTGGAATGGCTCAATGGAAAGGATAGCATAGATAAGTTTGAAATGTAGGTGCTAAGTAACTGGACCTTTTCAGTGCTGACATGTGAAGATTGAGCTGCAATCAACTATTGCCATATCTGATTGTAGACGAGCAAGATTTTTTTTACTCTTCTTAACCTCCTCCCCCCCCCCCCCTCCAGATTCCACTTCCTTTGTTAGAGGGAGAAGCTTGGTCCTGTGCTTCTTGCTAATTGGGACTGAGGCTATATGGCATGGTGCTAAAAATCACTGACTTGTGTTTATATTCCATTTGCCTTATCAGAAAGTGCTCCAAATATATCACTGAACCCCCATGGAACTGACCTCCATGGTGAAGGGAGCACAGTAAAATGCAAGTCTTTCTTTATGGTTATAACTTGGGAGTGGGATTGGTGGTTTGCTTTAATCTCATCTTGTTCTTGGTGCCTCAGCTGGTTAAGATGGAATAAACTTGCATTTCATAACTCTCTTCACAACTTCAAGATGTCTCAGTCAATGAAAGTATTTTCTGATGTGCAATCACTGTTGGAAAGGCAACAGTCTGCTCATCTTCAGAATAGTGCTGGGGGATCTGTTATGTCCATATGAGGGCACAAGGGAAGACTTGATTTAATGTCATCTGAATGATGATGGTGTGGCACTCATTCAAGTGCTGCACTGGAAGTTTCGGCTTGAATTGTTTCTTGACCCCATAACTTTCTGACTCTTGAGGCAAGGGAGCTACAATGACCCTCTGAACACTAGTGGACTGGGGACCAGCCCCCTCTGTAGCTGCTGGGAGATTAGTTTGATACTATTAGTTATCAGAGGGTTGTGTTGAGTTTAATTTCCAGGGATGGTGTTGCTTGCTTGTGTTTTGAGCACCCTGACCCAAGTCTACATATTTTGACATAAAATATAGCTGGCATGAAGTTGTTGCAAAGCTTGTTTCTACCCTTTCCTGTGGCCTCCCTGGCTTCTGATCTCGTGTTAACTGCCCTTCCTGTTCCTGGTCTTGGACAAGGCAGCCAGTGATGTGCCACCATTGGCCTCAGTACCCCTGTGCTAGGGAAGGGAAAAGTAGCACAGGACCCCTGTTTCCTGTTGCTATCCGAATCGTGTTTTAGAGGAAGCACATACAAATTCACCAGGCATGTAATTCCCCTGGCTATGCAAGTGTCAGAGGCTGGGTGTTCTGTGGCAAGTAACCTACCATCTACAAGGGACAGGATGGACAATAAATGGAGAGCCTTGCCCATGGCACACATCCATGAAAGAATAAAAAAAGTACAAGTCAAGAGCATGATGGAATGCTCCTCACTTGCCTGGGTGTTTCCTAATCCCTCCATGGCCTCAATTCTCCCTATTTCAAACTTTCTGTACTCCTATATACTTTTTGATTCATTCATAAATGTGGCATCACTGACTAGGCCAGCCCATTCATTATTGCCCATTCCTAACTGCCCTTGAGAAGGTGATGGTGAGCTGCTTCCTTGAACTGTTCGTTCACGTAGTGTAGCTATGTTAGGGAGAACATTCAAGGCTTTTGACCCAGTGACAGTGAAGGAACGGTGATATATTTCCAAGTCAAGATGGTGAATGGTTTGGAGGGGAGCTTCTAGGTGGTGATGTTCCCAGTGTCGTTGCCCTTGTCCTTCTAGATGGTAGAGGTCATGGGCTGGGGAAGAGCCTTGGTGAATTGCTGCAGTGCATCTTGTAGATGGTACATACTGCTGCTACTGTGCATCGGTAGTGGAGGGAGTGAATGTTTAGGTTGGTGGATGGGCTGCCAATCAAGTGGGCTGCTTTCCCCTGGATGGTGTTGAGCTTCTTGAGTGGCATTGGTGCTGTGCTCATCCAGGCAAGTGGAGAGTATTCCATCACACTCCTGAATTGTGCCTTGTTTTTGGACAGGATTTGGGGAGTCAGGAGGTGAGTTATGTGCCGCAGGATTCCCAGCCTCTGACCTCTTGTAGCCACAGTATTTATATGGCTAGTCCAGTTAGTTTCTGGTCAATGGTAACCCCCAGGATGTTGATGGTGGAGGATTCAGTGATAGTAATGCTATTGAATGCAAAGGGGCAATGTTTAGATTCTCTCTTGTTGGAGACAGTCATTGCTTGGCACTTTGGAGCGAATGTTTTACTTGCCACTTGTCAGCCCAAGCCTATATATTGTCCAGGTCTTGTTGCATATGGACATGGACTGCTTCAGTACCTGAGGAGTCGCAAATGGTGCTGAACATGGTGCAATTATCAGTGAACACCCCCACTTCTGACCTTATGATGGATGGAAGGTCATCGATCAAGCAGCTGAAGATGGTTAGGCCTGGGACGCTACCCTGAGGAACTCCTGCAGTGATGTCCTGGAGCTGAGATGACTGACCTTCAATAACCACAACCATCTTCCTTTTGTGCTAGGCATGACCCCAACCAGCGGAAAGTTTTCCCTCTGATTCCCATTGACTCCAGTTTTGCCAGGGCTCTTTGATGCCACATTCAGTCAAATGCTGCTTTGATATCCAGGGCAGTCACTCTCACCTCATCTCCCCTGGAGTTCAACTCATGAGGCTGAGCTGAGTGGCCCTGGCAGATCCCAAACGGAGTGTCGATGAGGAGGTTATTTGAGTGCCGCTTGATAGCACTGTCGACGATATCTTCCATCACTTTTCTGATTGAGAGTAGACTGCTAGGTCAGTAACCAGCCGGGATGGATTTATCCTGCTTATTGTGGACAGGGCATACCTGGGAAATTTTCCACATAGTCGGGTAGATGCCAATATTGTAGCTGAACTGGAACAGTTTGGCTAGGGGCCTGGGTAGATGCTTGACAGGATATTTCCTGTTGTGGGGGAACTAGCACAGTTTAAAATTAAGGAGCCTCCCATTTAAGGCTGAGAGGACACTTTCTCAGAGGGTCATTGGTGCTTGGAATCTTTTTTATTCCCCTAGTGAGTGGTAGAAGATCGGTCACTGAATATATTCAAGGCTGAGTTGGACAGATTTTTGATTTGACAAGGGAGCCAAGGATTATAGAGAAGGCGGTAATGTGGAGTTAAGGCCATGTGTGTCTTGGTGTCAGTTGCTCCACGTTCAGTACACTGCAGGTAACAGATAAGGATTCACTCTCGTGTCTGGTATTCTCTGCTCCTGTTCGCAGTCCGCCCAGAATCAAGGAACCGCTATTCCTTTTTCCATTAGAGGTTTCATAACTCTGCACTGATTTTTGTCAAATAATCTGCAGAGCTTCCAGAATCAAGACACGTTGTCAGTATGTATCTCACATGACGTTAGTATGGCCTCACTGAATTTTAAATGTGCAATGTAATGCAGTGTCCAAATCCTAATTTTGGGAGGGAGCTGTGACCTTTTAAGGCTGGAAACTAAAATCCAGATTTGCTCCCGCTAATTATAATCACCCAGGGCCACTTTATTGGAGTCAGTTGAGGACAGGATTGTGATGCCCTTTTGTAGTTAAACATCCCCCCACATCCTGGAATTCCCAGGACTTTAACCGGCCTGAACTGATCCTTGCTTTGGCCCCACCCAGCTCACCACTTTCCTCCCACTTGAGGCAAGCGAAGCAGGAAGCTCTGACTGAATTTGCTGTTCAGTGGGGGAGGGTGGGGAGAAGGAATGCAGCTCCAGGAATTCTTTCCACATTACACATTCCGGCTCAGGAAATCAGCTACAGATTCCCGACTCTGGGACTGCCGGTTACATTACCTAGTTTGCTAACCCCTTCATTAGTTGACGAGAGGCACCACTGTTATATCGAGCACTGTGGAGCCCTCCCTGTCATAAAACTCTCGCTCATCCAGCCTAAAGTCACAGGATCTGTGTTTTTGTGTGTGGTCTCCTGTGTGTAGCTGCATAGTTGGTGTGTCTGTGTGGTGTCGGTGTACATATGGTCTGTGTGTGGTGTGATGTGTGCCTGTGTGTGGCCTTGGTGTCAGATTTGACTCCAGGGTGAACTTCCAGCCAGACATCCACGCCATTACTAAGACCACCACCTATTTTCACCTCCATAATGTTGCCTGACTCCGCTGCTGTCTCAGCTCATCTGCTAAAACCCTCATCCATAGCCTTAGAGGTAACCAAACTTGAGTCTTCCTATGCACTCCTAGCTGCTCTCTCAAGATCTACCTACCCCCCCCCATCAACTTGAAGTCATCCAAATCCCTGCTGCTCATGTTCTATCCTGTGCCAAATCCCATTCAGCTCTCTCCCCTGGGACTGATGACCCACGCAAGCAATGTCTCAATATTCAAATTCTCACTGCTGTTTTCAGATCCCTCTGGCCTTTCCCCTCCTGATCTGTCTTCTCCCAGAGGAACATAGGAGTAAGCCATTTGGCCCACTCAGCCTACTCTGCCATTCAATTAGATCATGGCTAATCATCTACTCCAATGCTACTTTCCTGTGCTATCCCCATATAACTTGATGTCATTGGTATCCAAAAATCTATTGATTGCTGTCTTGAACATGCTCTCAGCTCTCTAGGGTAGACTATTCCAAAGATTCACTACCTTCATGAGTGTAGAAAATTCCTCATTCATTCATTTGGGGAGGGGTGTGTGGTAGGTGTCGCTCGCCAGACCAGCATTTATTGCCCATCCCCCATTGCCCTAGAGAAGGTGATGGTGAGCTGCTGCAGCCCATGTGGTGTAGGTACACTCACAGTGCTGTTAGGGAGGGAGTTCCAGGATTTAGACCCAGCAACAGTGAAAGGACGGAGATGTAGTTGCATCTCAGGATGGTGAGTGACTTGGAGGGGAACTTCCAGGTGGTGGTGTTCCCATCTATCTGCCCTTAACCTCTACCACCTTGAAGGAACCCTGGTGATTTGCTGGAGTGCATCTTGTAGATGATACACACTGCTGCTACTGTGCATTGGTGGTGGAGGGAGTGAATGTTGAAAGTGGTGTATAGAGTGCCAATCAAGTGGGCTGCTTTGTCCTGGATGCTATTAAGCTGCTTGAGTTTTGCTGGAGCTGCACTCATCCAGGCAAGTGGAGAGTATTCCATCACACTCATGACTTGTGCCTTGGTGGAGAGATTTTGGGGAGTTGGGAGATGAGTTACTCGCAGCAGGATTCCCAGTCTCTGACCTGTTCTAGCAGCCTCAGTATTTATATGGCTAGTCCAGTTCAATTTCTGGTCAATGGTAACCCCCCAGGATGTTGATAGTGGAAGATTCAGCAATGGTAATGTCATTGAATGTCAAGGGGTGAATGGTTAGATTTTCTTGTTGGAGATGGTCATTACCTGGCACTTGTGTGGAGCGAATGTTACTTGCCATTTATCAGCCCAAGCCTGAATGTTGTCCAAGCCTTGCTGCACATGGACAGTATCTGAGGAGTCACGAATGGTGCTGAATATTGTGCAATTATCAGCAAACATCCCCACTTCTGACCTTATGATGGAGGGAAAAACATTGACAAAGCATCTGGTGATGGTTGGGTCAAGGACACTACCTTGAGGAACTCCTGCAGTGATGTCCTGGAGCTGAGATGACTGACCTCCCACAACCACAACCATCTTCCTTTGTGCTAGGTATGACTCCAACCAGTGGAGAATTTTCCCCGATTTCCATTGACTCCAGTTTTGCTCGGGCTCCTTGATGCCACACTCGGTCAAATGCTGCCTTGATGTCAAGGGCAGTAACTCTCATGTCACCTCAGGAATTCAGCTCCACTGTCCATGTTTGAACCAAGGCTGTAATGAGGTCAGGAGCTGAGTGACCCTGGCAGAACCCAAACTGAGCATCAGTGAGCAGGTTATTGCTAAGTGCTGGGTAATAGCACTTTCGATGACCCTTTCCATCACTTTGCTGATGATGGAGAGTGGACTGACATGGTGGTAATTGGCTGGGTTGGATTTGTCCTGCTTTTTGTGTCCTAAATGGCCTGCCTCTTTATTCTGAGACTGTGCCCTCTGGTTCTTGACTCACCAGCCAGGTAAAACATCCTACCTACATATACCCTGTCATGTCCTGTGAGAATTTTGTAAGTTTCAATGAGAACTTCTCAGTTCAAAACTCTAGATAATGCAGGAATAAAATACAGAACCCAACCCCTTCAACCTCAAGATATCTGTACTCCTCTAATTCTGGCCTCTTAAGCATCCCTGATTTTAATTGCTCCATCATTGGCAACCGTATCTTCAAATGCTTGGGCCCTAAGCTCTGAAGTTCCCTGCCAATACCTCTCTATCTCTGATGAAGGGTCTGGTGAGCTCTGAGTCATATGGACATGAAATGTTAACTGTATTCCTCTCCACAGATGCTGTCAGACCTGAGTTTTTCCAGCTATTTGTTTTTGTTTCAGATTTCCAGCATCTGCAGTATTTTGCTTTTATCCTCTTTATATATATCTCTCTCTACTCCTTTAAGACTTCTTAAAACCTAATCCTTGACCAACCTTTTGGTCATCTCTCCTGATATCTCCTTATGTGGCTGAGTATCAAATTTTATTTGGTAATGCTCCTGTTCCTGGGAAATTTAATTGTATTAAAGGTGCTGTTAGGGGTCTAAGACTTGGTTCTAAAAATGAACATGGCTAGTTTATAAGATCTTTAAAGCCTTTGACTGGTGGGGAGGGTGGTCTGTGGGTATGTGTGTGGGGAGTGTGCTGTTGTGGGGGGTGTTGAGACAATGTAATGTCTTGGGAGAAGCAAAAAAAATGAAACAGTTGGGGTGAATTAAGGGAGTAATTCTGGGACAATGTCTCTCTGGCTCCAGATTGAACCAGTTTGAGAGGTTCTTGTCCTTGTGTGAATCACACTTATTCAAACACTGCTGCTTGCACAGTCCTGATCCAAATTTAAACAGTTATACAGCCCTGCTATGATGGCTTGGTTGGGACGTTTTTAGTAAAGCATGAGAGGTGTGTGTGTGTGAGATCAATAACGTGTTAACCCTTTGCAGTCATGGCAGGAGTGACCATGGCATGGCATAGCGATTGGGGTGGTGGGTAAGGAATCTGGGTTCCCCATCAACTGTTGGCTGGGAATGACCTGGATCCTAGCCATTGACCAGCGGCAGGGATGCATGCGATGCCCAGGGCATTGACTGTCTCTCTGAATTTACCCCCCTCGCTCACCGCACCACCCCCCCCCCCCCCCCCCCCCCCCCCCCCCCCCCCCCCACCATCATTGACCACTATTCTTCACACATTGGTGTGAAGTGAGTCAGCCATATGCAGTGTCAAATCTGGTCAAGAATTCCAATCCTAAGCCTAGGTGAGGGTGGGCAGGGGTGGAATGTAGGGCAGTTGGGTTGGCAGCACTCTTTAGAAATATATCCTGCAGGAAGCTATTACATGACCAACTACCACCCCACTCACCAACCGTCCTGTTGCGAAATGGGTCTAATTGTGAAGGCAGGTTTTCCTCCCGTGAATGTGGGGAGGGGGGTGCGGTGGTGGAAGCTTAAGGGGTCATCTACTTGATGTGCTTATGATGATTTTAAAAATTTGACGGGATATCTAGAAAGAAGCTATTTGGACCGGCAGGGATATCCAGAACATTAACGTTAGAGCCAAGCCACTCAGCTGATGTCAGGAAGCACTCCTTCACACACATGGCAGTGGAAATCGGAAACTCACTCCCCAGGAAAGCTGTTGAGACTGGGGGGATTCTGAAACTGAGATCAATAGATTTTTGTTGGCGGTAGAAGAACCGTGGCAGGCAGATGGAGTTAAGGTGCAGATCAGCCATGATCTAATTGAATGGCGGAGCAGGCTTGAGGGGCTGAATGGCCTCTTCCCTGGTCCCTGTGCTCCATTGGCTTGTCCGCTCTTACGATTGCCCTCCCTCCCACACAGATTGAAGAGCGAACAGACTTCCCATGACTCACTTCTTGACTGTCACTCAAAGCACCTAATCTTTGATATTTTTATAACAAACTTGGAAAGTGTTCAAGGAAATTGAAAAAAATAGGACATTGTTTTTGTTATTGTCCCTATGATTTTTCTGTTTTTTTGCTCTCACTGCAAGGTGCAGGATATTAAACTTCAATTCCCAAACTTTTTTCCAATGATTTTAAAAATTTATTCTTCCATGGGATGTGGGCGTCACTGGTAAGGCCAACATTTGGAGGCCATTTCAAAGGACAGTTAAGAGTCAACCGCATTGTCATAACTTGGAGTCATGTAAAGATGGCAGATTTCCTAAAGTGTGTTCATGAACCAGGCTTAATATTCCAGATTTTGAAAAATTAATTGAATTTAAATCCCACCAGCTACCAGTTGAGCCTGTGCCCCCAGGGAATTAGCCTGGGCCTCTGGATTACTAGTCCAGTGACATTACTACTATCCCACCATCTCCTGATTAAATATGACCTGACACCAGCCTAATGCCTGAGACTTGGTGGAGGGGCGGGGGAAGTTGTTGACCACGGTGGGTGAGAGGCTGACTGGGGTGAGCGGGTGGTTTTAAGACTGCTGTGTTTGCCCTGCTGTGGTAGCAGAAGCAATCAGGCCTCCGAGAATGGACAATTACGCCATGTCATCCCACTGTCAGAACAAAATGCGAACGTTTAAAGGGGCCTCACAGCTGTCAAAACTCAGCACAAGTTCCAGAGCAGCAACTGTCTTGAAGCTCACGATCCCAAAATCTCATCTCGCGACCTCACTGGGGTCATGAACCCGCAGTTTGGGAAGCCTTGCTTTAATTACTAGGCACTCCTGGAGGAAGAGCAATTTGCAAGGAAAGGAGAGGTGGCTGCCGAAATTCAAATGAAACCTAGGCCCAACCATCTTCAGCTGCTTCATCAATGCCCTTCCTTCCATCATAAGGGGGGATGTTCACTGATGATTGCACAATTTTCACCATTCACGACACCTCAGATACTGAAGTAGCCCATGCCCAAATGCAGCAAGACCTGGACAATACCCAGGCTTGGGCTGAAAAGTGGTAAGTAACATTCACGCCACACAAGTGCCAGGCAATGACCATCTCCAACAAGAGAATCTAAACATCATCTCTCGATATTCAATGGCATTCACTGAATCTCCTACTATCAACATTCTGAGGGTTACTATTGACCTGAAACTGAACTGGGCTAGCCATATAAATAGTGTGGCTACAAGAGCAGGTTAGAGACAGGGAATTCTGCTGCAAGTAGCTCACTTCCTGGCTCCCCAAAGTCTGTCCACCATCTACAAAGCACAAGTCAGGACTGTGATAGAATTGCTTGGATGAATGCAGTTCCAACAACACTCAAGAAGCTCAACACCTTGACAGGCCAAAGCAGCCCGCTTGATTGGCACCCTTTCCACATACATTTACTCCATCCACCACCGACGCACAGTGTGTACCATCTACAAGATGCACTGCAGGAGTTCACCAATCCTCCTATGACAGCACCTTCCAAACCCGCAACCTCTACCATCTAGAAGGACAAGG
Source organism: Isurus oxyrinchus (assembly GCA_026770705.1). NCBI lineage: Eukaryota > Metazoa > Chordata > Chondrichthyes > Lamniformes > Lamnidae > Isurus > Isurus oxyrinchus. The sequence continues at coordinate 84,087,723 of JANJGN010000016.1, forward strand.
GCAGCAGACACATGGGAACCACCACCTGGAATTCCCCTCCAAGTCACTCACCATCCTAACTTGGAAATATATCACCATTCCTTCACTGTCACTGAGTCAAAACCCTCCCTAACAGCACAGTGGATGTACCTACACCACATGGACTGCAGTGGTTCAAGAAGACAGCTCACCACCACCTTCTCAAGGGCAACTGGGGATGAGCAATAAATGCTGGCCTTGCCAGCAACTTCCACATCCTGTGAAAGAATAAACAAAACAATGAAATCAATTGAGCCACTGGGGGAGCTACATACATTTGATCTCAGATATCTCCCCATTAGACATAGGCTAGACATGGGCATTTCTGTAGATTGAAAGAATTTAGATTTATATTCTGCCTTTCACAATCTCATGATGTTTCAAAGTGCAATATTCCACAAACATCAATGTGATAATGACCGGATAATTTAGTTTTAGTGATGTTGATTGAGGGATAATTATTGACCAGGACACAGGAGAGAATTCTCCTTTATTCTTCAAAATAGTGCCATGGGATCTTTCACAGACACTTGAGAGGATAGGCGAGGACTCAATTTGATAATGAGACAAGTTGATGGAGCAGGCAGGTAGGTGGCAGATGAAGTTTAATGTGGAGAAATGTGAGATGTTACATTTTGGTAGGAATAACATGGAGAAACAATATAAAACAAGGGGATGGAGGAGCAAAGGGACGTGGGTGTATATGTGCATAAGTCATTAAAGTTGGCAGGGCAGATTGAGGGAGCAATTAATAAAGATATAGTATCCTGGGCTTTATTAATAGGAGCATAGTGTACAAGAGCAAGGAAGTTATAATGAATTTGTATAAGACACCAATTAGACCTCAGCTGGAGTATTGTGTCCATTTCTGGGCACTGCACTATAGAAAGGATGTAAAGGCTTTGGAGAGAGTGCAGAATATATTTACGAGAATGATTCCAGGGATGAGAAACTTCAGCTGTGAAGATAGATTGGAGAAGTTGGAAATCTTCCTTGGAGAAAAGAAGGCTGAGGAGATTTGAAAGCGGTTTTCAAAATCATAAGGGATCTGGACAGAGTAAATAGGGAGAAACTGTTCCCATTGGCCAAATGAGCGAGAATGAGAGGGCACAGATTTAAAGTAATTGGCAAAAAAAGCAAAAGCCATATTAGGAAAACTTTTTCATACAGCGAGTAGTTCGGGTCTGGAATGTGCTGCCTGAGAGGTAGTGGAGGCTGGTTCAATCGAGGCTTTCAAAAGGGAATTAGACTGTTATCTGAAAAGGAAGAATGTGCAGGGTTACAGAGAGAAGGTGGGAGATTGGCACTAGGTTAAATGCTCATTCGGAGAAGTGGTGCAGACACGATGGGCTGAATGGCCTCCTTCTGCACTGTGATATGTCTCATCCAAAAGATAACACCCCAGGCAGTGTGGCACTCCCTCAGGACTGTGTGGGAGTGTCAGCTTGGATTACCTGCGTCAAGTGGAACCTATAATCTCCTCACAGCAAGACATGTGCATGACCTGCTGAGCCACATTTGACAGTGTACAGCCGTCTGTATCACGTCAAAGAGGAAGCATAGTTGGATTCCATACAAGAGAGGAGAAGGGCAGCGAGGAGAGGGAGGGGTGGGGTGGGGGGGTGGGGTTGGTGGTGGGGGCAAAGAGAAGAATTTGAGCATGGTGGCAAGGTTGAGAGATCACAGAATCTCAGAATCTTTACAGTGCAGAAGGAGGCCATTCAGCCCATCAAGTCTCTACTGGTTCTCTGAAAGAACATTCTACCTTGTCCCACTCCCCTGTGTTATCCCTGTCACCTTGCGCATAATTTCTTTTTCAATCCAATTCCCTTTTGAATACGTAGATCGAACCTGCCTCCACCATACTCTCAGGAAATGCGCTGTAATATCAAATCTCACTGTTCCCTGAGCCATGACAGATGTGAAATGTTTTTTTAAACTGCAGCCATTTTAGTTTTAAATCCATAGTCCAAGAGAAATAGAGAAAAGTAAAATGATATGTTCTTTACAACATCAATTTTGCTTCTTTTGCCAATTATTTTGAATCTGTGCCCTCTTGTTCTTGATGCTGTCTTGAGTGGAAACAGTTTCTCACTATTTACCCTGCCCATATCCCTCAGGATCTTAAATATCTCTATCAAGTCTCCTTTCAGCCTTCTTTTCTCCATGGAAAACAGTCCCAATCTCTCCAATCTATCCTCACAGTTACAGTTCTTTATCCCTGGAGCCATTCTTGTGAATCTCCCCTGTACTCTCTCCAATGCTGTCACATCCTTTTTCAAATATGGCACTCAGAACTGGACGTAGTACTCCAGATGAGGCCTAACTAGTGTCTTATACAAGTACATGACCTCCTTACTCTTGTACTCAATGCCCCTATTAATAAAGCCTAAGATACTATATGCTTTATTAACTGCTCTCTCAACATGCCCTGCTATCTTCAATGAAATCTAGGGTGGGAGTTGCAGAGGGCCAGGGTGTACTAGGTATGGATGTGGTCATTGATGGTGGAATAGGGAGCATGAGGGAAGAGGAATAAGAGAAAGAGTGGAGGAACAGAGGGATTGAGGGAAGAGGATAGTAAGGAGCAAGGGAGGCGGAATAAGATAAACATTAGGGAGAGGGAGGAACAGAGGGAATGTGGAAAAAGGAGTGGGAGGAACAGAAGAGGACAAAGTGACGGGTGAAGAAAAGAGGAGCAAGGGAGGAATAGAAGGATCGAGGAGTCCAAAAGGCAAACGATCATCAGAGAGTGTGGTAATTTGGCAGCAAATAGTACAGAAAGGTGCTGGGGGGTGATGGAGACTTGAAAGTGCGGTAAGGGGCAGGGAGATGAGGGAGTATGGGGATTTAGTGTAGCTGAAGAGGTAGAATGAATGAGTTCTGAGGGGAGGTGGAATTGGGGACGGGGCTAGGTTTCTCACTGCAGAACGGGTAGAACTCCACAAAGAAAAAAGAAAAATCCATATTTGGATTTGATGGGGGGACAAGATAAAGAGATGGAATGCCTGAATTGAAGACAGACCGGTCGATGCAGATAATGGAAGAGCCATAGTTCTGAAAGGCCTGTTTATTCTGGGCATGCTAATTAAGAGCTTGTGAGCAGAGCTGTCTGTGATGTCCCTGAGCAGTCTGAGGGACGAGCTCTCCTCAGCTGGCATCCTGTGCCGTGACCTCGGGGAGTCAGTCACCAGCCTGTGCTCACTACACAGGCACATCATTGTTGTCTGGGGAATGTTCCCAGTCGTGGGACCGGCAGGGAGTTAAACAAAAGACAGGGTGGGGGTGGGGAGGGGCAGAAGAACACAAACAGAGGAGCATTGGATAGACCCTGACTTCACATTGCAGTTAATGTAGGAAGAACGCTAAACAAATTGTGTAGCTTGTAACGACTGTTAAAGTGTCAGTGACAATTCGTCCATGTTACAGGAGCCCTGGTCTCCCCTCCTCTCCCGAAGATGCTGACTCTCACTGGGGTACAGTTCTATGGATCCCACTCCCCTCCTCCCCTGAAGGTGCTGACTCTCACTGGGGTACAGTTCCATGGATCCCACTCCCCTCCTCCCCTGAAGGTGCTGACTCTCACTGGGGTACAGTTCCATGGATCCCACTCCCCTCCTCCCCTGAAGGTGCTGACTCTCACTGGGGTACAGTTCCATGGATCCCTCTCTCCTCCTCTACTGAAGGTTCTGATTCTCGCTGGGGTGCAGTTCCATGGATCCCACTACCCTCCTCTCCTGAAGGTGCTGACTCTCACTGGGGTACAGTTCCATGGATCCCACTCCCCTCCTCCCCTGAAGGTGCTGACTCTCACTGGGGTACAGTTCCATGGATCCCTCTCTCCTCCTCTACTGAAGGTTCTGATTCTCGCTGGGGTGCAGTTCCATGGATCCCACTACCCTCCTCTCCTGAAGGTGCTGACTCTCACTGGGGTACAGTTTCATGGACCCCACTCACTTACCTCCTGAAAGTGCTGACTCTCGCTGGGGTACAGTTCCATGGGCCCCACTCCCCTCCTCTCCTGAAGGTGCTGACTCTCACTGGGGTACAGTTCCATGTGCCCAACTCCCTTCCCTTCCTGACGGTGCTGACTCTTACTGGGGTACAGTTCCATGGAACACATTCCCCTGTTAGGAAGCTCCTTTCCTAACAGCACTGTGGGTGTACCTAAACCAGATAGACTGCAGTGGTTCAAGAAGGCAGCTTACCACCACCTTCTGTACGGCAATTAGGAATGGGCAACAAAATGCTGGCCCAGCCAGTGATGTTCCCACCCCTCGAATGAGTAGAAAAAAGAGGAAATCAAGGTGGCAAGGCTGCTGATCAAGCTTGGAGTGATGGCAGCCCATAGCAACCGAGCCCACCACCCGAACCCTGACCTAGGCCGGTCCACACTACATCAGGTAGATAATCAAACAGACAGGTTGTGACACAATTGACCCACGAGAGGTGGGCCAATCACTGGGGGCTAGGACAGCCCCTTCCTCCACAACTCCAAAGAACCCTGTCAACCAATGACCCATTGGGTAAAGGAAAAGAAAGATGTGATTTCATATCATGCCTTCCACAATCACAAGATGTTGAAAAGTGCTTTACAGCTCATGAAGTACTTTTTGAGGTATGGTCACTGTCGTGATGTCATAATTACTGCAGGCAATTTATGCACAGCAAGATCCCACAAACAATAATGTGGCAATGACCAGATAATCTGTTTTGGGTGATGTTGGCTGAGGGCTAAATGGTGACCAAAATATGAGGGGGAAACCCCCCCCCAACCCCTCCTGCTCTTTTCACACAATTTTTTTTGCATTCACCTGAGAGTGCAGACGGGCCTTGGTTAAACGTCCCTTTATGAAAGACAGCACCCTGGACAGTGCAGCACTCCCTCTGTAGATAACGGGCTGAAGTCTCTGGAGTGGGGCATGAACACATCCATCCCAGAGTGTGCTACCCACTAAGTTACTTAATAAGTGGACAAGCGAGGGGAGCTTAACGAATGGCACATTTTCAGATGATCCCTTAGAGCACAGCTCTACCAATCTGTTGCACAGGTGGATTATTCTCAGTGACAGATGGTGGACATCTTGGAGGCAGACACAATCTGTGTATAGCCTGATTCTGAGACTTCAGAAATGCTGCTGGTCTTTCACAACTGCCACATCACCAGCACATCTAAAACCAACAGGCTAGTTTCCTGGGTTGTTAATTCTGATTGGCTGTATCCCTGAAGGCTTCATCACATAACAGCCTACCCTTTCCCTACTCTCCCAATCTTCATGGAGCTCCACCATCCAACATCAGTTGGAAAGCAAACAGACTGCTTGTCTTTCGATTGGATGAGTTTTCTTTATTCGTTCCTGAGATGTGAACATCGCTGGCTGGACCAGCATTTATTGCCCATCCCTAGTTGCCCTTGAGAAGGTGGTGGGTGAGCTGCTTTCTTGAACTGCAGCAGTCCATGCGGTGTAGGTACACCCACAGTGCTGTTAGGGAGGGAGTTCCAGGATTTTGACCCAGTGACAGTGAAGGATTGGCCAATATATTTCCAAGTCAGGATGGTGAGTGACTTGGAGGGGAACATCCAGGTGGTGGTGTTCCCATGTGTCTGCTGCTCTTGTCCTTAGATGGTAGTGGTTGTGGGTTTGGAAGATGCTGTCAAAGGAGTTTGACAGCCAGTCAACCTGTTTCCCCAACTCTCCCCCACCTCACCAATTGAAAATATTTTTAAAACAATAAAGGAATTGTAATATTTTTTTCTGTTTCTCTTTCAGTAGCAGTGTCCCGGAGATTAATCTCTAATTCTCCGATCCCCCAGGGTGTGGTGAGCAGCTGGTATCTTCAAATATAAATTTGAGTTCAAGAGCAAGCTTTCAAATAATGACATTAGACAGGGTGAGGCACTAAGCAATGGGCCAGAGAGCAGCAGGCATGCCTCAACATGTTCCCTCCTGTGCTGTTCACCGCACCCTCAGTCTGTGAGTTCACAGACAAACAGGCAATGACATGCAGGCATTCTACACACTGAAATGTGGTCAGTGTGAGATCCTTTTACAGTCAGCGTGAGACTGTGTTACAGACAGTATGAGACTGCATTACGATCAGTGTGAGACTAATTACAGCGAGTATGAGACTGCATTACAGTTAGTGTGAGACAGTGGCCTGAATTTTTTGGTCATCGAGTGCATGTGATCGGTACGCCCAGGAGCATACAGGAAATGGGCCCCCAGCTGCAATCAGCCCCCGACAGTGATTTCACACTGGCTGGGCAATTAACGGTCAGCCAGCATGAACCACGCGCTGAGAGAGGCTCAGCATTGCCGGTGGAGTCGTGAAGAGGACCAGGCGCTGACGTCACTGCGGGAGCTGCTGAGCGCTTTCCACTGAGCTCCCTGAAGGCAGACAGCTGCATCGGGGAGCTACAGACCTCCACAGAATAAACAAAACAACAAAAATGCTGCAAAATCTGTCCGTGCAGCACAATCAAGTACCTGAAAGTAAACCTCATTAAAAATACCAGTCCCCAGAGATCTCTCTTTATTTTATTTCCCCACAGAGATTTCATTCCGCCCTGGATCGAGGTTTGAGCAAAAATATAAAGGTTGCCTGGCCGATTGGCCCGTCCGCCAACCATAAAAGCATATGGGCCATGAAAAATTGCTTTCAATTGCCTCCTTAATGGGCTTAATTCTCAGTGGGTGTACTTCTGACTGCTGCTCGTGCCTGCCAGGCGAGATATTGTGCGAGTGTGAGAGACATCGGGATGCTCACCTGACGTCATCTCGCGCTATTTTGCGGCTGGATGGGTCAGGCGCAGGCCCACCCATGGGAGATAAAATTCTGGCCTACAGTGCAGTCAGTGTAAGACTGCATTACAGTCAGTGCGATACTGTATTACAGTCAGTAAAAGACTGCATTACAATCAGTGTGAGACTACATTACAGTCAGTACGAGGCTACTGTACAGTGTGAAACTACATTATAGTCAGTAAGAGACTACAGCACAGTCAGTACGAGACTACAATACAGTCATTACGAGACTGCATTACAGTCAGTATGAGACTGCATTAGTCAGTATGACACTGCATTACAGTCAGTGTGAGAGTGCATTACAGTCAGTATGGGACTGCATTACAGTCAGTTTGAGACTACATTACAGTCAGTATGAGATTACAATACCATCAATGTGAGCCTATATTACAGTCAGTATGAGACTAGAATACAGTCAGTGTGAGAGTACAATACAGCCTCCTCTATCTGGTGATCCACCTCTGCCCTGCTGAGGAATCCTGGCCGGCGAACTGTCAGGAGCTGGAGACCAAAGTTACCACTCGCCTGTGGCGCTGGACAGGACAACTCCGAGTGCTGTCTTCCCGGGGTCAAGTTCTGGTCATAAACCAGCTGATTGCCGCCATGTTGTGGTATCGACTGGTCACTTTGACCCCTCCCCCGGACTTTGTTACAAAAACCCAGAGAATGTTCATCTACTTCTCCTGGGGCAAAAGATTGCACTGGGTCGCTGCTGAGGTTCTGAGTCTCCCGCTTAGGGAGGGCGGTCAGGTGTTGGTGTGCCTACGCACCCAGGTGGCGACTTTCCCCCTTCTGACCCTGCAGCGATACCTTTACGTTGAGCCTCCTCCAAAATGGTGTGCCCTGGTGACGTATTTCTTCCACTAGGTGCACAGCCTGAATTATGACGTGCAGCTCCTGTTTATAGAGCAGAGGGGCCTCGGTGGCTCCTTGCAGGCGTTGCCCGTCTTTTACCAGGACCTGATCAAAGTCTGAAACATGGTCGCCTCGCGACGCAGCTCTCCCCCCCGTCAGGAGTAGCGGCTATCGTCAGAGAGCCACTGCTCAGGAATCTGCCCCTCCGTCCTTTTCAGTGGCTGGCAGAGAGGAGGGCTGTGGCTGCCGGGGTGACCAGGATCGGGGACGTACTGGGTAGCGGAGGAGTGGGCTGGAAGCTCCCACAGGAGTTGGCGCGTCTGTGGGTGTCCGACTCGCAGCCGATGCCTTTCAAGACCTCGGGACGGTCGTGCTCGGCCCCAATGTCATTCTGGGGTCTCGAGGTGGCCCAGGTTCGTGGTGGTCTTCCATTTGAGCTTTCCCCTGTTCGGGCAGAATTCCACATTGGCCCCAAACCCCGGACCCTCCCTCGGGAGCCGGTGCCCCATAACCTAAGTCACCTCGGGGAAATGCCCTCCGTATCCTTTAGCACGGCGTGGAGGGGTTTCCAGTACGGACTGCTGCTGCACACATTTCATTTCCTCACCCTCGCCCACCACCCGGACGTGCCTTGGCCACCCCGATGCCCGGCCCGCGCTGAACCCATCCCGACAACATCCTCCGCAAGAGGCGCAGGAAAGGCTCCACACAGATAGAATACAACTGGCCAGACGGGGGGGGGCAGCCCTGACGTACCCCTCTCCCAAAGTGAAGGGGGCGCTGTCAGGGACCCGTTAACCTTCACTAGACACTCTGCAGCAGTGTACAGAATCAGATCAGGGCGACAAGATGTGTCCCGAATCCGAATGCTCACAGAGTCCCGAATAAATATTCATGATCCACCCTGTCGAACACCTTCTCCTGATCAAGAGACAGGAAGACGCTCGACAGACCAACCCTCTGGGAATAATGGATAATGTCCCGGACCAGATGGATGTTATTGAAGATGGTGCGGCCCGGGACAGTGTGGGACTGGTCAGTGTGGATCATGTGGTCCAGCACGGTGCCAAGGTGAGAAGACATGGCCCTGGCAAAGATTTTATAATCTGTGCTGAGGAGGGAGACCGGGCACCAGTTTTTAAGGTGGCGGAGATCCCCCTTCTTAGGCAGCAGGGCAATGACCACCCTGCACCACAAGAGTGGCATCTCCCCGATCGCGATACTCCCGCAGCACACCCTGCCTCTCTTCGTACACTGACCGCAGGGCCGGGTCCGTGTCGGACTGATGGAGACGTGTCTCCAGGTTGAGCATCTCCTTCTCCAACTCCTCGACCCTGGATTTCCACCTATTTGTCGAGCCCCTCGCGTACTCCTGACAGAAAACACGGACGTGAGTCTTGCCCACGTCCCACCAGAGCCTCAAGGAGGGGAAGTCTCTCCGCTTCCTTCTCCAGTCGACCCACAAACGACGAAACGAGTCCGGGAGCTGCTTGTCCTCCAGCATCAGGTTGTTAAAGGACCAGTACGCGGACCCTGTCTGAGCGCAGAACGAAGTCAGCTCCGCCCACACCAGACGGTAGTCAGTCCACGGAACCTGCTGCACAGAAGCTGATGGAACGCAGGACATGTACACCCTCGAAATGTAAAGACTGTTGAGTCTGGACTCCGACTCCAGGTGACACAAAAGTGAAAACGCTGGAGTCAGGATGGAGATTCCGCTGACGTCCACCAAGTCGAAGGACCCGAGCAGGTCCCACAACTTACTCACACCGAGTGAGTGGTGCTGGGCACCGTGAAGGTCCCGGGGTTCGAGGGTGCAATTAAAATCCGACCCCCGCCCCCCCAGCCGAGGACGATGCACTCACCCACGTCGATGGAGCCCAGATGATTGGACACTTCCTCAAAGAGTCTGGCTTGCTGCTGCGCACCCAGGGGAGCGTACACATTCACACAGTGAAGCGCCGCACCCCCCCAGGCGCACAGTCAGGTGCAGCAACCGGCCTGGCACCGAGTCCTTGACCCCCAAGATCTCCGGCTGAAAATGTTGGGCCAACAAGATAGCCACCCCGCCAGAATTGGAGGGCAGGTGACTCATGTAGACGACGCCCCCCCCCCCTCGCCACTCCAGGAGCCACATAGCTTTGTCTCCCGGAACGGTCTGGGATTCCTGCAGGAAGCACACTGCATACTTCCCATCCCGGAGGACTGAGAAGTTCTGGAAGCTGCGCTGTGCGTCCCTGCTGCCGTGGATAGTGAGGCCGGCTAGGGTAGTCACCAACACCTCAGACAGTGTAAGAAGGTGAGATCTATTTTAATCCTTCCTCTCCTTCAGGAGCCCAATGAGAAACGTGTGGACCCTCCTCTTAGTGTCCGGTCCAGCCCAGGGGCTTTGAGGGCCTCACGGGTGGACCAGAACACAAGAGCTAAAGAATGCCACTGGTCAAGGGCCGACTGGACCCTGTCTCGGTGACCGCGATGACTCACTAAAAAATCCTGGAGCTCCCGGAAAGTGATGATGTGAGAATCAATGGGGGGGCACCAGGGGATCCACCACCTCACCCGACAACAACTCTACACCATCCCCGGTGCTCACCACCGAAACCCCAACCTCATCCTTATCCCCATCCTCCGGGTCGTCACCTCCAGCTTCCAGCCCCTCCCCCGCATTGAGTACGGGGGCTGTTTCGGAGCTGCCAGTCGGCTTCACCTCCACGCCCAGGATCAAGGGTCCTCTCTGGTCTCCTCTTGGGGATATGGGCCAAAGGACGGTGGCAGCTCAGAGCCCCACTACCCCCCACGAGACACCGGGTCACCCGGCCAGTCCGGAAACATCTCTGGACCCAGGACGGAGACACCCGGCGCTGAAGGTTGGGAGGGAGCCGGGAGGCCCTCCTCACCACCACCACCCGATGACCCAGTTGTCGGGGCCGTGGAGGGGTTGCTGCAGTCCCCTGGTGGGCCAGATGGCATCTCGGGGGTACAAGGTGGGTTGGGATGGGACACCACCGCAAGGGTGATACCCTCACTGACCCCGAGGGGCCCTGCTCAGGAGCTGCAGTGAGCGGTCAGGGATTTGGGCTCCCCCCAGAGGGCAGAGCAAGGCCTTACGGGACGGAGGCACCACCACCACTTCACTGGGGGAGGGGGCACATCCGACCTCGCGAGTGGCGAGGTCCTCCCCCTCACGGGTAGGCTGGGGACTGGGGAGACCATCTGTGAGGCCCCCGCTGCCTTGTCCAGCCCCTCTGGACACTCCGCCCTCTGGGGATTGGGCAGGTGCAGCCTCTTTAATGGGACCACTGGCTCGGGGTCACGCGCCCCACAACCGCCAACCTGGGAACCCACACGGGGACGATGATGGGCCCAGCACATGGCCCTGAGGCACACACGGGCCCGGGAACCCACACGGGGACTATGCTGGGCCAAGAACATGGCCCTGAGGCACACACGGGCACAAGAACCCACACGGGGACTATGCTGGGCCAAGAACATGGCCCTGAGGCACACACGGGCCCGGGAACCCACACGGGGACTATGCTGGGCCAAGAACATGGCCCTGAGGCACACACGGGCCCAGGAACCAGCACATTCACGACTCCAGGACCGGATGATTCTTCTCCCCCTGAGCCGGTGTCTTCAGGGGTTTGGAGGTCAGGGCGAGTCTTTTGTTGCACCTTCTTCCGGCGCGGTGTTTCTCCCCTCACCTCACCGGCAGCCGAGATGGTGGTGGCTGCCGGCGGCACCTTCCCTTGCGGGGAGTGAGATGGCGTGGTGGTGGTGGGAAGACTGGCGGTGCCAGCCACGGCTCCCTGAGTGACACTGGCAGCCTGGGAGGCGGGGCAGTTATTTCGGACGTGCCCCACCTCCTTGCAGACGTGGCACCGCATGCCATCCACTGACCAGAAGATGCAGTAGGCAGCCCCCCCAAAAGGTGACATCAAACAGCCCCTCCGGGCACTGCTCCCAGTCCCAGCAAACAAAGACCTGGCACCGGGAGCAGTAGACATGGCAGAGACTGAGCTCCCTGAGGCCGAGTTGGTGATGGTGGGGGAGGAGGACTCCCGGCATCGAAGGGTGGGACGTTGATAAGCCCAGCCTCTCCACGGTGAGCCAGATCAGTCCCACCTACGGTGAACCCCTTGGCCAGGGCCAGGTGCACCGCCCGCTCGGACCTCAGGGAGAACACTGCCTTCCTGTACAGGTGCGAGGCTGTACCAATGGCCAAGGGGCCGACAACCCCGGACAAAGCCTTGATGCATCTTTGTACTGTCACCTCGGGGTGAATGTAGTTCTTTACCCCCATGGCCCTGGTCAGGAGGTGGAACGGTGATGGGGCCGCAAGAGCAGCGGAGGCCACAGAAACAGTCACTCCCACATAGGCCTTCTTGTCGGGCCCCACCACTGGTGATAGTGCCGCCTCCACAGCTGCCAGGGAAGGCCCAGCCCCTGGTAACCCCGCAGCAGCCATTGGGAGATGAGCCACACCCACCCCGAGCTCTGTCGGTGGCAGCAACAGCGTTTAGAAAGGGGGGGAGGGGGAAATGGAGGAATACCCTCTCCCTCCTGATGGTGTGTAAAGACAGAAGGGTAGGAGAGAGAGAGAGAGAGGGTAAAAGGACAGGGAGACATGGGAGGTGAAAGGGTAATGGGTGCAGGGTGGGTGGGTGTCGCTAAGTGGAGTGGAGCAAGATGGGGTGGGGGGGGGGTGGGGGGGTGCCTAGCCGTTCCTCCCGTAGGGGGAGGGCGATGTCTTCAGCAGGCAGCTGGTACTGCCTGGCGCACGGAAGTCAGATCTGTCCCTGCTCACCAGGCAGCACCTGCTACCTGGACTTGGACACGGTGAGGAAGAAGGGGGGTGTTGGTGGAAGATCTTAAATGGACACATGCAAGCACCCCTTCCCCACTGCAGATGTAACGATAAGAAGTCCTCGTCTCCCGGCCTCCCTGTCTTGCAGCACCTCCTCTCTATCTCCTCCAATTCTTCAGCCCTTCAGCTCGCAGGCCCCAGGCCCCTGCAGCCTCGGGCACAATACCAGCAGTCGGCTTCTAGTGTCCCTTGGGCACCACGAAAACCAGAGCAGCTTGTAAAAGCCCAGAGGAGTATGTTGGAAAAAGCAATAGCAGCAGCAGCAGCAGTAGGGTGTATCTCCCCCAGTAGCAGCAGCCACAGCTAGTACAACGCACACAGCAAGAACTCGCACTCAGGCAGGAGCAAGCTGCACCTGAGCCCCATCAGGATGATGTCGTTGCACAACCAGGGCACGGGTTTTAACTACTTGTATATAATGTTCACTATTATAAATAAACTCCAATGTATGCCTCCCTGCCTATGGCTCCTCTTTCTGATGAGCAGTGTTCTTGTCACTCAGCTGTGAAATCTTTCTGCAGGTGTCTCAGTCCAGGGCCTCCTCCCTGTGCTTTGTGCAGCCTTCAGACCAAAGTGATGGTCCAGCCTCGCACTCCCTGGACACATAGTGATGCCTGATCCTCGATGCGCCCCTGCCTTGTCTGGGCAGCGCAAGGGGTCATCATCGCCTTCAAGGACCTCCTCACCCTCATCCTCGTTGATGTCCTCCTCATCGGAAGAGTCCTCCAGCTCCTCCATCTCCTCCTCAGCCAGCTCCTCTCCCCATTGCAGCGCCAGGTTGTAAAGGGTGCAGCAGATGACGATGATGTGTGACACCCTCTGTGGGCTGTATTGCAGGGCTCCACCAGACCGGTCCAGGCACTGGAACCTCATCTTCAGCATCCCGATGGTCTGCTCTACCAGGTTGTGAGTTGCAGCGTGAGCCTCCTTATAGCGTCGCTCTGCTGCAGTCTGAGGCCGCTGCACAGGTGTCATCAGCCACGGCCTCTGTGGGTGGCCCTTGTCCCCAAGGAGCCATCCCTGTAGCCTCTGTGGATCCTGGAAGATGTCAGGGATCTGCGAGCGACTCAGGATGTAGGAATCATGGACACTCCTTGGGAACCGTGCCCCTTAACGCATCCTGGAGAGTGCTGGCCACCACTTGGATGGCCAGAGATTAATGCGCTGCATGGTTGCCTGAAACCTGACCCGTCTCCAACCCTTCCACCTGACTGATTGGCAGCGGCTTTGCCTATTGGACTGCATGCTGTACTCTCAGCTCAGGCACAGATACTCTCCTAACCCGCACTGCAAGGCTGCTCTGTTAGCTTGGACCATGGGGGAGACTGGTTCAAACTGGGATGATGACATTGCAAGGGACTGTGAGCACCTCCAGCAGTGACTGCTCCATGAGCAGCTTTCACAAGGAGATTGTACAATGTGCCCAGTTGAACAACTGTTCTGCAGCCCCTAAAACACTCATCAGGTTCCAGTCTGTTCCCGAGCGGTGAAAAGCTCTGGAACATTTGGTGGTATTTTCATGTCTCTGCATTGCTTGAGTGGGCAGATAAGCTAGAGGCCCGACTCCACGCCTGTCAATGTAGCTGTGCCTGAACTGTCTCAGCTTCAGAGGAATGGTCACTTTATTTCCATTACCTTTAACCGCAGGTCTTGCACCCCGCCCCCCCCACCATTGCCTCAAACGGAGGGCAGCCCCCCTACCCTGCCCCCCCCTCCCCAACTCACTTACAAGTTCCCTTCAAAGTGCAGCTGACCAAGTGCATGCCTTATAAATGCTGTTGTAAAACACATCACCTTGCAAACATGCCGACATGGGTGGATGATCCAGCGAAGGTATGGGGAGGGGGGTGTGGGGGAGGGGGGGATGATTCCGGCAAGCTGGTCTTATAATGATGTGCAGATGTATTACAATGAATCTCCCGGGAAATGCAGCCCACCAACAACAGGCTGAGCAGATGATCACAAACTGGTTTTACAACATCGTGAAACTGATTTTTGGCCTTCTCACCATATTACCTGCTCACAGAACATGCCCAACGCCAGTGGGTACTGAAAATTCCACCATATGTTAAGAGTCCATGCAAGAATGTGCTACAGTCTGTGCACTAGTCAGTGTGAGATTGCACTACAGTCAGTACGAGACTGTGTTACAGTCATTGCTCACAATATGAACGGTCAATCACACCCAGGACACAATGGTCTGGTTCAAAACAATTGCTGAAATATCATTTCTCTCCACCACCGATGCACAGTAGCAGCAGTGTGTACCATCTACAAGACGCACCGCAGAAATTCACCAAGGCTCCTTCAACAGCACCTTCCAAACCTGTGATCTCTACCATCTAAAAGGACAAGGGCAGCAGATAGATGGGAACACCACCACTTGGAAGTTCCCCTCCAAGCCACTCGCCATCCTGACTTGGAAAATATATCGCCATTCCTTCACTGTCGCTGGGTTAAAATCCTGGAACGCCCTCCCTAACAGCACTGTGGGTGTACCTACACCACATGGACTGCAGCGTTTCAAGAAGGCAGCTCACCACCACCTTCTCAAGGGCAACTAGGGATGGGCAATAAATGCTGGCCAGCAACACCCACATCCAGAACATAAATTAAGGAATACGTGCAGGCCAGCAAGTTTCATACACACAAACGTGCTATGCACTGTGTGGTATTATGGAGGTGGTTAGATGGTTCTAGTAGAATGTGCTGTTGACAGCCTGTGTTTGCGTCAGCTACCTTCAGAATCTATGAGCTATGAGACTGACTGGGAGTGGCTAAGGCTGTCTGGAGCTCTGTTAGGTTCACAGTCAAGGGCGCGGCGCGTTGACACATGTTTAGAGAGGTGACTCTTGCATTGCATCCAATAAATCCTTTACCTTGCTGCGCTGCAGTGGTCTCTAATCTGGAGAGATTCCAGGTGGCTGAGTCTCTTACTGGAGGGTATGAGTTTAAAATCATCAAGAAAAGAGAACGCGTAGGAGAAGAGCTGGACTAGCCTGGAATTTGTAAAATAGTGTAAAATGAGTGCTGTCAAGTCAGCAGTCCCTTTCAATCGCTCCCCATAGAATCACATAGGCTGTACACCATTCAGCCCAACTGGTCTATGCTGATGTTTACATGAGCCTCCTCATTTAAACATAACACATCCTACCTCTTTCTCTCTCTCTCGTGCCTATCTAGCTGCCTCATATATGCATCCATACCACTTGCCTCATCTACTCCACATAGGAGCTCCACATACTTGTCATTCTCTGAGTAAAGGAGCTTTTCAGCAGTTTGATTTACTAATGACGATCATGGTTTTCTGGAAGCTGAGGTAGTGAATTCCAGTTTTGAAAGGAAATTGGACCGGCGCTTGAGCAAAATAAACTTGCAGGGGATCGAGCAGGGGAGCCGGACTGACTGAAGTTTTAAAAATGTATACTTTCATGGGATGTGGGTGTCACTGGCAAGGCCAACATTTGTTGCCCTTCCCTAATTACCCTTGAACTGAGCAGCTTGTCAGGTCATTTCATAGAGCAGTTAAGAGTCAACCACATCATTGTGGGCCTGGGAGTCACATGTAGGCCAGACCAGGTAAGGATGGCAGATTTCCCCCCCTAAAGGACATCAGTGAATCAGATGGGTTTTTATGACAATCAATGATAGTTTCATGGTCACCATTACTGAGACTAGCTTCCAGATTATTAATTGAATTTAAATTCCACCAGCATCTGCCGTGGTGGGATTTGAACCCATACTTTCCAGAAGATTAAACTGGGCCCCTGGATTGCTAGTTCACAAATATTACCACTACACCACCATCTCCTTACTCTTTGAGAGAGCTGGTATGGAATTATTGGGCAAATTGGCCTCCTATCTGTACTGTAATGACTATACGGGCAGAATTTAATGGTCACTCCAGGGGTCCCTTTCACTGCAACCCCACCCCATCCATTATTTTCAGCCACCCCACCCCGAACCGATTTAACGCCAATCCTGATTGGTGGCGGGGTCCTCAGAACGTTCAGGGGGAGTTTGCCAACCCTGGAGAGCTGCCGGCCAATCTGTTCTGTACACATCCTAGCAAACTCTTTCATAGTTCTAAAGCTCTATCAGGTCACCCCTCAGTCCTCCCTTCTCTAGAGAAAAGAGCCTCAGCTTGTTTAGTCTTTCTGGACTAAAAATTGACTCGCCATCTGTCACACAATATCTGTAGAGACAGTGGGAGAAGTCAAATCCAGCATAACCTATGAAAAGGGAAGTGGATAAATAGTTGAGAAACCAAAAACAAACTTCAAATATAAGAGTGATTGGGCTAAAGCGGATCACTCTTTCCAAGGTGCAGCAACAACTTATATTTATATGGTGACTTTAGGATAATGAGACATCCTGACATGCTTCACAGGGGTGTGACAAAAGGCACGGCCGTCAATGGTAATTACGAATGCACGAGAGGCCAGAATTAGTGGAGTGCAGACATCTTGGAGGGTTGAGGGCCTGGAGGACTATACAGAGATATGGAGGGGTGAAGCCATGGACGGATTTGTAAACAAAGGTGACAATTTTAAAATCAAGGTGTTGCTTCACCGGGAGCTACTGTAGGTCAGAGAGTGCAGGGGTGATAGGGGAACGGAACTTGCTGCAAGATAAGACATGGCCAGATCAGGTGGAATGACCTGTGCTGTAAAATTTTATGGTTCAATCAGAAAGAAAATGGCTTTTCTGACTGGAGTACAGCGTCTTGCACTTGTCAGTGGGGTCACCTGCTTTACAGGCAATGTATCGGGAAGACTGTTTGACAGAATAAAATCACTGAGAGGTTACAGCACAGAAGGAGGCCATTTGGCCCTTTGTATCTGTGCCAGCTCCCCAAACGGGCAATTCACCTCATGCCATTCCTCCACCTTCTCCCCGTAGCTCTGCACATTCTTCCTTTACAGATAACAATCCAATTCTCTCTTGAATACCTCAACTGAAACTTCCTCCACCACACTCTTGGGCACTGCATTCCACACCCTAACCACTCACTGCGGGAAAAAAGTTTTTCCTTATGTCGCCATTGCTTCTTTTGTCAATTACCTTAGATCTGTGCCCTCTCGTCCTTGATCCTTTCATGAGTGGGAACAGTTTCTCCCTATCTACTCTGTCCAGACCCATCATGATTGTGAACACCTCTATCAAATCTCCTCTCAACACTCTCTTCTCCAAGGAAAACAGTCCCAGCTTCTCCAATCTATCTTCATAACTGTACTTCCACATCCCTGGAACCATTCTCGTGAATCTTTCCTGCACCCTCTCCAATGCCTTCACAGCCTTCCTAAAGTGTGGCTCCAAGAACTGGGCACAATATTCCAGCTGAGGCCAAACCAGTGTTTTATCAAGTTTATCATAACCTCCCTGCTCTTGTACTCTATGCCCCTATTAATAAAACCCATGATACTGCATGTTTTATTAACCACGCTCTCAACCTGTCTTGCCACATTAATGATTTATGCACATATACACCCAGGTCCCTCTGCTCCTGTGCCCCTTTTATTTTAGAAGTGCTTTTGGTCCTAATTTGACCCAGCACTCCAATTGCGGAATAGGCCAAAGGGTCATCGGGTATAGCCCCAATACCTGTCTCAGGAGGTAATGCAGGGACCTGAGCAACTGCGTCTCAGCAGGTAATCTGATCATATGGGAGGGGGAAGGAATCTGCTAGCAGTGGGAACTCTTTGATGCTCCTGCGATCCAACCCCCCACCCCCACCCCCACCCCCACCCAACCTCCCTCAGTGGATCAGGCTCTTGGTTTCAGGCTTACTATGAAGGATCAATACAGGGTAAATGATCCAGAATGAGCCCTGTCAGCTGGTGGGAAAAACAGGGTCACCGTTTTTACCCACCCCACCCCCGCTGAAGTCCATTATCGAATAGGCAATGAGATTACGGCATATTTAACCAAGGGCTGCATTGTAGAAAATCCCAATTCCCTCCTCGTCTGATCTCTGCACACGTAACTTGAAGCAAGAGTCACTGGTCAGAGATCAGCAGCGAGACCCCTTGCTGTAATCTGCAGTCTGAATCAAGCAACGCATGCCTAGGTGACGAGTTTTATTAAAGTCCTAGATTTCAGCCAAGTCCAAAAAGGATGGAATGCTAACAGAGAAAACTAACACGACATAAAGAAGACCAGGCAAATTTATTGCCCATCCCTAATTGCCCTTGAGAAGGTGGTGGTGAGCTGCTTTCTTGAACCGCTGCAGTCCATGTGGTATAGGTAACTCTTTTAGAGTTAAAACAATTAAACTAAATTAACAAAATGAGGGATAAGTGTGGTATAAGTAACTCTTTCGAGTACAAGCCCATTTCCATCTGTTTCAGATGAAGTTACATTGTTTCATAGTTTGCCATTGTGAGATTTGAACTCTTGATTTCTTTCGAGTACAAACCCGTTTCCATCTGTTTCAGATGAAGTTACATTGTTTCATAGTTTGCCATTGTGAGATTTGAACTCTGGATCTTGGGGTTACAAACCCAGTACCATAACCACTTGGCTATTTAGGCCAAGCTAAATTATACTTTGCAAATCAAATCCTGTCTCTCTTTATAACTCTTCCAAGTACAAACCCATTTCCATCTGTTTCAGCTGAAGTTACATTATTTCACAGTTTTGCCATTGTGAGATTTGAACTCTTGATACTCTTTTGAGCACAAACCCGTTTCCATCTGTCTCAGATGAAGTTACATTGTTTCATAGTTTTTGCCATTGTGAGATTTGAACTCTTGATCTTGGGGTTACAAACCCAGTACCATAACCATTTGGCTATTTAGGCCAAGCCAAACATGTTTCCATCTGCTCCTACTCAGATGAAATTACATTGTTTTATAGTTTGCCATTGTGAGATTTGAACTCTTGATACTCTTTCGAGCACAAACCCGTTTCCATCTGTTTCAGATGAAGTTACATTGTTTCATAGTTTGCCATTGCGAGAGTTGAACTCTCGATCTTGGGGTTACAAACCCAGTACCGTAACCACTTGGCTATTTAGGCCAAGCCAAAACCATTTTCCATCTGTTCCTATTCAGATGAAGTTACATTGTTTCATAGTTTGCCATTGTGAGATTTGAACTCTTGATCTTGGGGTTACAAACCCAGTACCATAAATGTGGTATAAGTACACCCATGGTGCTGTTAGGGAGGGAAACCTGTGTTCAATCAGGTTGATAAATCAATTGGACATAATCCTGGAGGCTTCATCACATGACCTCAAATCTAGCCACCTTCCAACCAACCCGCTCCTACCATTGGTCAATTGACATGTTAATCTTCATGCTTCTCCTGTCTTCCTACACTGATTGGACAGTGGGCTAACTCTTCCTCACCTTATTGGATGAATCTGGATTACCAGTCAAAATTGCTTTGCTCCTCCATCTCCAATATCTTTATACCTATTAAGCAAAGGTATTGAGGGTGTTTTTTTCTTTCTTGCAGCAGCGTTCTGGAGATTGTTCTTCAATTCCTGGAAGATCCAGGGCAATCATCAAAGGTTGCAACTCCAACAGCAACAACTTGTAACTCTTTCGAGAACAAACACGTTTCTATCTGTTCCTATTCAGATGAAGTTACATTGTTTTATAGTTTGCCATTGGGAGATTTGAACTCTTGATACTCTTTTTTGAGTACAAACCCGTTTCCATCTGTTTCAGATGAAGTTACATTGTTTTGCCATTGTGAGATTTGAACTCTTGATCTTGGGGTTATAAGCCCAGTACCATAACCACTTGGCTATTTAGGCCAAGCAGCAACAACTTGTATTTATACAACACCTTTAATGGAGTTAAATACCCCAAGGGGCTTCAAAGGAGCAATATCAAACCAAGTTTGACACTGAATCACACAAGGAAATATCAGGGCTGGTGACCAAAAGCTTGGTCAAAGAGGTTAGTTTTAAGGACTGTCTTTGAGACAGAAAGTGACATACAGAGGTGGAGAAGTTTAGGGAGGGAATTCCGGAGCTTGGGGGCCAGGCAGCTGAACGCTGGGCCACCAATGGTGGAGCTAATAAAATCGAGGCTATGGAAGATGCTAGAATGAGAAGAGTGCAGATATTTGGGAGGGTTGAGGGGCCGAAGGAGAGATTGGGAGGGGTGAGGCCATGGAGGGGTTTGAAAACAAGGGTGCGAATTGTAATTGCTTAACCAGGAGCCAATGTAGGTCAGTGAGTACAGGGCTGATGGGGAATGGGACTTGGATGAGCTCAAGTTTTATGGAGGATGTAAGATGGGAAGTCAGGTGGTGGTGAGGTAGAGTTGGGTACTGTCAGCGTCCATGTGGAAACTGGTGCTGAATTTTCAGATGATGTCGCCGAGGGACAGCATGTAGATGAGAAATAAGAGGGGCCAAGGGTAGATCCTCGGAGGACACCAGAGGGAAAGGAGCACGAATAGGAAGAGAAGCCATTGAATGTGATTCTCTGACTACAATGAGATCGACAAGAATGGAACCAGGAGCGAGCACTTCCACTGGACAAGAGTGGAGAGGTGCTGGAGGAGGATGGTGTGGTCAAAGGCTGCACACAGGACGAAAGGGAAAGTTTACCTTTGTCACAGTCACAGAGGATGTAGTTTGTGACTTTGAAAAGAGCTGTTCCAGACTGGGATAGGAGAGGAAAACTGAGTGGAGGGATTCAAACATGGTGTTCTGGGTAAAATGGGAATGGATTTGGGAGGCAACAACACATTCAAGGAGTTTGGAGAGGACAGGGAGGTTGTAGATGGGACAATAGTTTTCAGGGATGGTGGGGTGTGGTCAAAGGTATTTTTCAGAAGATGCTTGATGATGGCAGATTCAAAGGGGAGAAGGACAGTACCTTAGGAGAGTGACCTTTTAACAGTATCACCGAACACTGGGGGCCAGGAGGAGAAGTTGGGTGATCAGCAGTTTGATGGGAACAGGATCGAGAGAACAGGAAGTGGATCTCATGGACAAGTTGAGTGATGAGGGAGATAGGAGACAAACTAGATATGAGTTCAGGGCTAGGGTGGGGGAAGAATTAAAGGAAGTTTGGCTAGGTGGACTAGGGGAAGGGAGAGAAGTGGAAGAGGCAACTAAAAAGATGGCCTCAATCTTAGTGACAAAGAAGACTATGAGCTTCTTGAGTTTGTAAGGAACGTGGCTGATTTATACTTGCTAGAAGCAACATATGTTCATACACTGGGGCTTGTTCTCTGCAAACGAAAGGAATACGTTTAAGCCTCGCTCCTTTTTTGAATTATCCAGGAGCTTGAGCATATAGCTCCCCTTTGCTTTCTCCATGGCATTGCCTCAGCCAATTAGAGTTGACTTGCCAACCAATCAGCACCCATTTCTCCTGCAGTGTAAATTGTTGTGATAGTTTAAAATTTGGAATTCTTGCATTTGTCCTGCTGAGTGCTGCGACAGCAAGTCTCTCATTGCAGCAATGATCATAAGGAAGCCTAGTGTTCAGTCATATTTGCAAACTCCTTTGGTTACTCCTATTCCTGTTCAGTAGCGGTTCCATATAAACCACACCTGCTCCTGTCTATTTTGCTCCTGATTTTCAGCTTGACAGGCAGACTGGTTTGATCTGGACATTTCTAGCCAAGGCTGAGTGCACTTGTAGTAAATCTAAAGCCCCCATCCATAAAGTGAATGGGCCACCAGATAATATCTTGGCAAGGATAAAGAAAGATTGCAGCTAGATTAGAAACAGAATGTTTGAAAGAGAGAAAAAAAAACAAAAGATAATAAATTGCCGAATCATTTACACATGTCTATATATAGACTCAGATCCTCAGGCACAATATTTGTCTGGTTGCTAAGGGAAGCCAGGCCAGCAACAACTGCCGGTAGCTGGAATGTTGGGCCCGTCGCCATAGCGATAATGCTTGTATTCTGGGGTAGTCGGAAATGCTTGGCCTGCCGATTTGAGAAGTCAAATCCCTCAGAGAGCTGCAGAAATTCTTCAGTACAAGAGAGAGAGAGAGAAAAAATGCTTTGCACTGATACTGGAATCACCCTTCTGTGGGCATTAACCCAGTAAGGACTGAAAGCATTTTTATAACATTTTTCATGATGCCCGCAGCTGGGGGCCTTTAGCTTTTAATGGGGTGATTATAGATTTCTGTTCGGGTGGCCATTACTTTCTTAAGGGGTGGTGTTATATTGTTTGTAAAGAGCTAGGAAATAATTGTCATGTGAATATATATCCTAGGGGGCCACATTCACAGTGCTGAGCATCAGTCTACTTGGAGACCTGTAAAAGAATTACACTCGATGAAGCTCTAGCATTTTGAGCCGAAAGAGTAATTACGTCTAATTTATGGAAATCAGGAGACCTAACATGGTGGCAGCGGGGTGTCTGTGAGTGAAAACCCAAACATTTTAACTGAATTTAATGCTGAATTAGATGGTAATATCAATTTAAAATTATTGGCAGTGGGGGAGAAAAACTGTGTTAATCATGTGGAAATGAAATGGTCACCCCAGCGATAAACACATACCTCTAGTCCATGGTGAATTGGGAGGCTGATGACGTCGTAAAGGCATTTGAGAAATTTAAACAAGAATGCATAGTGACATTCAGTAACTTTCTAAAAGGCTCTAATGAAGAGGAAAGGATCAGTTATATCATTTTGTGGGCAGGAGAGAACAGGTCAAATTTGTTTGATAGCTGGGAGATGAGTGAAGATGACAGCAGACACCAAGGCAAAACCTTTCAAAAGTTCAGCACACATCTCCAGACAAAGTTATATCATCGGATCTACCAGAAGGCAGGAATCAGGTGAGCCTGTTGACAATTTCATAACAAGATTGAAAAATACAGCCAGAAAATGAAAATTTAAGGACACAGATGAAAGGCTGCTAGATCAGCTCATCAGGGACTCTGCACACCCTTGAGTAAAAAAAGAGTTGATTGGAAAGGAGAAGCTCACAAGCTACAGGCAGACTGTAGGAACTGCTAGAGCACAGGAAGCCAGAGTAAACAGATGAAGATGCTGAATATCCAAAGAGTTAGCTTTCAGTTAAGTCAAGAGAACAGCAGGAGGGTTGCTGCAGTAAAACAGCAACAGAAGAATGTACACCAGAGGGAAAGAAAGATGTGTAAGAGATGTGAAGGACCACATGCATTCACAGACAGAAGGGAATGTCCCGCATATGGGTAAAACTGCAGAGCTTGTGGTGTCAGGCTTAACATTCAGATGCTCCACCTCACATACCTACCACTAATTCCCCCTCACATCCAGCTGTCACTGCCTCTTTAAACCTCCAGCTATTCAGCTATGGCAGGCACTTCACCCAAACACATTGCAACACACTCATTGACATTTTTCCTTCCTCTGGCAGGACGTAGTTGATAACCTCAGGGAGTAGAGCAGAATGGGAGGGGGATGGGTGTCACCTAAGCTCGCAGGAGGAGGTTGTGCTCAGCATTATAGAGCTGACTGTGACTGTGGTTGTTGCATCTGATGCTCCTGAGGACATTCAGTGACTGCAGTTTTGTGAGGGAGGCTGAGAGCTGCCACAGATCCCTGAGGTAGATGCACCATCACCCACCGTCACACTTGCAGCCACCAGCTCAGATACTGGGACTGCATGTACCTGCACATGGTGAGTCAATGGGCTAGGAGAAATTGAGGGAGAATCATTGTGGGGGAGGTGGGGGGTGGGGGGGGTGGTGATAGTGGTGGGAGGGGTGGGGGAGTGGGGGGGAAGGGGGGGTGGGGGGGTGTGGGAAGAGATGAGGGGAGGAGAAGAGGAGATCCCAGGTGGTTAGAGAGATCAGGGAGGAGGGGAGAAGATGATGGAAGGTGTTGCAGATTGAGGGAGGAGTGAAGGATTGTACAGAGAACCTGTGGAACTTGGTGAGCTGGGAGTGGGGGTGCAGGAGAAGATCCCAGGCCATGAAGGACATGAGGAGGTTGGGGTGGAGGTGGCAGGGAGCACCGAATTGCGGTGAGGACGAGGGAGCTGCCTGCTCACTGGGAAGGTAAACCCCGCTCTCCTGAGTTTTTGGATTGTTGAATTGCTCCTCAGCCCTGCTTCTGAGTTCACATAGGGGCTTCCATCTCCATGGACCAATTTTGGGCCCCATATCTCAGGAAGGATGTTCTGGCCCTGAGAGGGTCCAGAGGAGGTTCACGAGAACGATCCCAGGAATGAAAGGCTTAACATATGAGGAATGTTTGAGGACTCTGGGTCTATACTTGATGGAGTTTAGAAGGATGAGTGGGGATCTGATTGAAACTTACAGAATACTGAAAGGCCTGGATAGAGTGGACGTGGGGAAGATGTTTCCAATTGTAGGAGAGACTAGGACCCGAAGGCACAGTCTCAGAGTAAAGGGAAGACCTTTTAGAACAGAGGCGAGGAGAAACTTCTTTAGCCAGAGAATGGTGAATCTATGGAATTCATTGCCACAGAAGGCTGTGGAGGCCAGGTCATTGAGTGTATTTAAGACCGAGATAGATAGGTTCTTGATTGGTAAGGGGATCAAAGGTTATGGGGAGAAGGCGAGAGAATGGATTGAGAAACTTATCAGCCATGATTGAATGGCAGAGCAGACTCGATGGGCTGAATGGTTATGGTCTTATGGACCATCTACTGCATTGCCCAGGTACATATGAAATAGATGCAGGAGTAGGCCACTTGGCTCCTCAAGCCTGATCTGCCTTTCAATAAGATCATGGCTGATCTGATTGTAACCTCAACCTCACATACCTGCCCACCCCCAATAACCTTTCATCCCCTGTGTTAATCAAGAATCTATCCATCTCTGCCTTAAAAATATTCAAAGAACCTGCTTCCACCAGCTTTTCAAGAAGAGAGTTCCAAAGACTCAAGATCCTCTGAGAGAAAAAAATTCCTCATCATCTCTCTTAACTGAGCGACCCCCTATTTTTGAACCTTGACCCCTAATTCTAGATCCTCCCACAAGTGATAACATCTTCTCTACATCCACCCTGTCAAGACCCCTCAGGGTCTTAAAGATTTCAATCAACCCGCTGCTCACTCTTCTAAATTCCAGTGGAACAAGCCTAACCTGTCCAACCTTTCCTCATAAGACAACCCACCCATTCCTGGTATTAGCCCAGTAAACCTTCTCTGGACTGCTTCTAATGCATTTACATCTTTCTTTAAATAAGGAGACCAATACTGTACATAATAATGGAAATAGGTGGGAAAAGAAAAATCTATATAAATTATTGGAAAAAAACAAAAGAAAGGGGGAAGAAACAGAAAGGGGGTGGGGATGGAGGGGGTGGGGATGGAGGAGGGAGTTCAAGATCTAAAGATTTCAAGATTTCGTTTTGGTTTTCCAGCATCCGCAGTTTTTTGTTTTTATCTTGAGGCATAACCTCTCTACTTTTGTAATCAATTCCCCTTACAATAAATTATAACATTGTATTAACTTTCCTAATTACCTGCTGTACCTGCATACTAATCTTTTATGCACTAGGACACCAAATCCCTCAGAAGTCTGCAATCTCTCACCATGTAGCTTTTTTTTACTCTTCCTGCCAAAATGGACAATTTCACATTTGCCCACATTATGCTCCATTTTCCAGACCTTTTCCCACTCAATTAACCTATCTATGTCCCTTTGTAACCTCCTTATGTCCTCTTCACAATTTACTTTCCTACCTATCTTTGTGTCATCAGCAAACTTAGCCGCCATTCCTTCGGTCCCTTCATCCAAGTCATTTATATAAATTGTAAAAGTTGAGGTCCCAGCACTGATCCCTGTGGCACACCACTCATCCCATGGACCAGAAAAAGACCCATTTATGGCTACTTTTGGTTTTCTGTTAGCTAGCCAACCTTCTATCCATGCCAATATGTTACTCCCTATATCATGACCTTTTATTTTCTGCAAAAGCCTTTGATGTGGCACTTTATCAAATACCATCTGGAAATCTAAGTACATCCACCAGTTCCCCTTTATCCACAGCACATGTGATTCCGTCAAAGAACTCCAGTAAATTGGGTAAACATGATCTCCTTTTCACAAAACCACGTTGACTCTGCCTGATTGTCTTGAATTTATTGAAGTGCCCTGTTATAACATCTTTAATAATAGCTTTTAAAGTTTTCCCTATGACAGATGTTATGCTAACTGCCCTGTACTTTCCTGCTTTCTGTCTCTCTTTTTGAATAAAGGATTTACAATTGTTATTTTCCAATCTAATGGAACTTTCCCCAAATCTAGGAAATTTTGGAAAATTGAACTCAATGCATCAGCTATCTCACTAGCCACTTCTTTCAAGGCCCTAGGATGAAGTCCATCTGGACTCAGGGATTTGTCAGCCCACAGTCCCAACAATTTACTCAATACCACTTCTCTGGTAATTGTAATTTTCCCGAGTTCCTCCCTCCCTTCCATTTCCTGATTTACAGCTATTTCCTGGATGCTACTTGTGTCTTCTACAGTGGACTGAAGCAAAATATCTGTTAAATTCATCTGCCATCTCCCTACTTTCCATTATCAATTCCCCAGACTCACTTTTTATAGGACCAACAATCACTCTGTTAACATAAAAGCAAAATATTGCAGATGCTGGAAATCTGAAACAAAAACAGTAAATGCTGGTAAAACTCAGCAGGTCTAGCAGCATCTGTGGAGAGAGAAACAGAGTTAACGTTTCAAGTCCGTATGACCCTTCTTCAGAAGAACGTAACAGTGTACGAATCCGTATGAGCCTTCTTCAGAAGAGTAATAGTGTACGAGTCCGAATGACCCTTCTTCTTCTGTACTGTACTTCTTCAGAAGAAGAGTCATATGGACTCAAAACATTAACTCTGTTTCTCCAGATGCTGCTAAACCTGCTGAGTTTTATCAGTATTTTTGTTTTTGTCTCACTTTGTTAACTCTTTTCTTATTTAAATATCCATAGAAACTCTTACTATCCATCATTATATTATTAGCTTTCTCTTGTACTCTAATTTTTCTCTCCTTATTAATCTTTTTGTCATTCTTTGTTGTTCTTTATATCTTTTCCAATCTTCTGACCTGCCACCCATCTTTACATAACTATATGCTTTTTCTTTAAGTCTGATACTCTCTTTATCTTTTAAAATTAACCACGGATGGTGGGCTGTCCCCTTGGAATTTTTCTTTCTCATTAGAATGTATCTATTCTGTGTATTCTGAAATATCCCTTTAAATGTCTGCCACTGAACCTCTATTGACCGATCCCTTAACCTAAATTGCCAGTTCACTTTTGCTAGCTCTGCTTTCATGCCCTCATAATTGTCCTTATTTAAGTTTAAAATATTAGTCTTGGACACACTCATTTCTCCCTCAAAATGAATGTAAAATTCAATCATGTTATGATCACTGCTACCTATGTGTGCCTTCACAATGAAGTTATCAATTAATCCTATCTTGTTGCTCCAACTCTAGCGTAGACTGCTGTCTGGTTGGCTCCAGAATGTACTGTTCTAAGAAACTGTCCCAAAAACATTCTATGAACTCCTCATCTAGGCTACCTTTGCCCACCTTATTTTTCCAGCCTATATGTAGACCAAAATCCCCCCTAATTATTGCTTTCTGACAAGCTCCCATTATCTCTTATCTAATACTCTGTCCTACCATGTAGTTACAATTAGGAGGCCTGTACACCACTGTCACAAGTGACTTCTTGCCTTTATCATTTCTCATCTCAACTCAAACCGCTTCTACATCCTGGTTTCCTGAACTTAGGTTATCCCTCTCTAATGTGCCAATACCATCATTAATTAACAGCGCCACCCCACCACCTTTCCCTAGCTTCCTGTCCTTCCTAATACCAGTTACCCTTCAATATTCAGATCTTAATCTATGTCATCCTATAGCCATGTCTCTATAATGGCTATCAGATCGTACTTATTTATATCTATTTGCGCTATCAGTTCATCTGTTTTGTTGCGAATGCTATGTGTGTTTAGATACAGAGCCTTTAGTTTTGACCTTTTATTATTTTTGTAGCGTCTAGCCTTATCTGCTGATTTACTCTTAGATTTGTACTGTCTGTCCCTTCCTGTCATGTCTGTTCATCATTTCCCATATTAATACCTTTCTGTCTTTCCTTGTCTCTACTCTTTCGTTTACCACATCTTCCCAAATTTGATCCCTTGCCCCCACTATTCAGCTTAAAACCATCTCTACTTCCCTAGCCCCAGCTTAGCTCAGGTGTAGATGGTCCCAATGGTACAGATCCCACTTTCCCCAATACTGGTGCCAGTGCCCCATGAACTGGAACCCACTTCTCCCCGACCAGTCTTTGAGCCAGGCATTCATCTCTCTAATCTTCTTTGCCCTATGCCAATTTGCACTTGCCTCAGGTAATAATCCAGAAATTATTACCTAACATTCCCTATTAACATTATCTATTTTAACATTGCCTACCAACTACTTGTCATTGAATAGGTAACTATTCTTCACGCAGTAACCTAGACCACCACACAATGTTCTGATGGACATTGGGTCTCCCATTTTGTGCCTGGTTGGTCAAATCGAGGTCGTGACTTCACATAAATGTCAAGTAAACCTGCTTTTGTGCAAAATGTCGTAAGTTATCTAATGCTCCTCCCCAGCACTAATAGTGTCATTATTGGTTTTCCCGATAATGGAATCCGCCATTTTGTGGTGGTTCAAGGAACACAAGGAGCAATGAAAGGATGCCAGCCTGGCCTGCCCACCTGGACCCACACACCAACCTCTGCAGGCAGAGGTGCACGCACCTCGTTTGAGGCCTGAGCCGAAATGGCATTGGACTCGAACCATAGAACCAAAACAAAGTTATGGTGCAGAAATGGGCCATTCAGCCCATCATGTCAGTGCTGGCCGAAGAAGAAAAAAAACTAGCCTCCCATTCTAATTCCATCTTCTTACACCTGGTCCATAGCCTTGCAGATTAATGCACTTCAGGTGCAGATCCAGGTGTCTTTTAAATGAGTTGAGGGTTTCAGCCTCAACCACCAAACCAGGGAGCAAATTCTAGACACCTACCATCCCCTGGGTGAAGACGTTTTTCCTCATGTCCCCTCTAATCCTTCTTTCAATCACTTAAATATGTGCCCCCTGGTAATTGACAGCTCCTCTAGGGAAACAAGTCTTTCCTGTCTGCCATATCCAGGTCCCCCATAATTTTGTACACCTCAATCAGGTCACCCCTCAGCCTCCTCTGTTCCAAGGAAAACAACCCCAGCCTATCCAATCTTTCCTCATAGCTGCAATTTTCCAGCCCTGGCAACATTCTTGTAAATCTCCTCTGTACTCTCTCCAGCGCAATTATGTCCTTCCTGTAATGTGGTGACCAGAACTGTACACAAAATTCCAGCTGTGGCCTAATCTGTGTTTTATACAGTTCCAGCATTACATCTCTGCTTTTGTGTTCAATACCTGGTCCAATAAAGGAAAACATTGCATACGCTTTCTTTACCACCTTAACCACCTGTCCTGCCACCTTCAGGGACCTGTGGACATGCACTCCAAGGTCTCTCACTTCCTCAGCTCCTCTTAATATCCTCCCATTTATTGAGTATTCCCTTGCTTTTTTTGCCCTCCCCAAGTGCATTACCTCGCACTTTTCTGGATTGAATTCCATTTGCCACTTTTCTGCCCACTCATCCGAACCATTGATATCATTCTGGAATCAACAGCTTTACATACATATGAACATACAGATGTATGAACTAGGAGCAGGGATAGGCCAATCAGCCCTTCAAGCCTGCTCCGCCAGTCAATAAGATCATGGCTGATTTGATTCTAACTTCTCACCTACCCTTGATAGCCTTTCACCCCTTGTTAATCAAGAATCTATCTAGCCCTGCCTTGAAAATATTCAAAGACCCTGCCTCCACTGCTTTTTGAGGAAGAGAGTTCCAAAGACACTCAACCCCCTGAGAGAAAAATTTCCTCCTCATCTCTGTCCTAAATGAGCGATCCCTTATTTTTAAACTGTGACCCCCTGAGGTCACATGAGGAAACATCCTCTCCACATCCACTCTGTCCAGCCATCGCTCCTTGATGTTCAATGGCATTACCATCACTGAATCCGCCACAGTCAACTTCCTGGGGGTTACCATTGACCAGAAACTGAATTGGACTAGCCATATAAATAATGTGGCTACAAGACCAGGTCAGAGGCTAGAAATCATGCGACAAGTAACTCAGCTCCTGACTCCCCAAAGTCTATCCACTATCCACAAGGCACAAGTCAGGAGTGTGATCGAATACTCTTCTCTTGCCTGGATGAGTTCAGCTCCCACAACACCAAAGAAGCTTGACACCTTCCAGGACAAAGCAGCCTGCTTAATTGGCACCACATCCACAAACATTCACCCCCTCCCCCACCGACGCACAGTGGCAGCAGTGTGTACCATCTACAAGATGCACTGCAGGAATTCACCAAGGCTCCTTCAACAGCACCTTCCAAACCCACGACCACTACCATCTAGAAGGACAAAGGCAGTGAAAGATGGGAACACCACCACTTGGAAGCTCCCCTCCAGGTCACTCACCATCCTGACTTGGAAATATATTGCCTTTCCTTCACTGTCGCTGGGTCAAAATCCTGGAACTCCCTCCCGAACAGCACTGTGTATGCACTTACACTAGCTGGACTGCAGTGGTTCAAGAAGGCAGCTCATCACCACTTTCTCAAGGGCAACTAGAGATGGGCAATAAATGCTGGCCCAGCCAGTGAAGCCCACATCCCGTGAATGAATAAACAAAACAGACCCCTTAGGATCTTAAAGGTTTTGATCAGGTCACCTCTTACTCTTCTAAACTCCAATGGATACAAGCCTCACCTGTCCAACCTTTCCTCCTAAGACAACTCACCCATTACCAGTATTAATCTAGTAAACCTTCTCTGAACTGCTTCCAACACATTTACATCTTTCTTTTAATAAGAAGACCAATAGTGTACACAGTATGTGGTCTCACCAGTGCCCTGAAGGACAAACTCACTACTTTTGTAATCAATTCCCCTCACAATAAGTGATAACATTCTATTAGCTTTGCTAATTACCTGCTGTACCCGCTTACTAGCCTTTTGTGATTCATGCACTCGGACACCCAGATCCCTCTGAATCTCAGAGCTCTGCAATCTCTCACCATTTAGATAATAAGCTCCTTTTTTATTCTTCCTGCCAAAATTGGCAATGTCACATTTGCCCACATTATACTTCATTTGCCAGATCTTTGCCCACTCACTTAACCTATCTGTGTCACTCTATAGCCTCCTTATGTCCTCTTGACAACTTACTTTCCTTCCCAGCTTTGTATCATTAGCAAATTTAGCAACCATACCACCTGACCCTTTACCCAAATTATTTATATAAATTGTAAGAAATTGAGGCCTCAGCACTGATCCCTGTGGCACACCATTCATCACATCTTGCCAACCAGAAAAAGACCCATTTATAGCTATCCTGTTTCCTGTTAGCCAGCCAATCTTCTATCCATGTCAATATGTTACCCCCTACACCATGAGCTTTTATTTTCTGCAATAACCTTTGATGTATCAAATGCCTTCTGGAGATTGAAGTATAGTTCCCCTTCATCCACAGCCCATGATACTTCCTCAAAGAACTCCAATAAGCTGGTCAAACAGGATTTCCCTTTCGCAAAACCATGTTGACTCTTGCCTGATTGCCTTAAACTTTTCTAAGTGCCCTGCTATAACATATTTAATAATAGCTTCTGACATTTTTCCTACCAGAAATGTTAAGCTAACTGACCTGTGCTTTCCCCCCACCTTTTTAAATAAAGGAGTTACATTTGCTATTTTCCAATCTAATGGAAGCTTCCCCAAATCTAGAGAATTTTGGAAAATTAAAATCAATGCATCAACTATTTCACTAGCCACTTCTTTCAAGACCTTAGGATGAAGTCGATCCAGACCTGGGAATTTGTCAGCCCGCAGCCCCAACAATTTGCTCAATACCATCCCTGGTAATCGTAATTTTCCTGAGTTCCTCCCTCCCTTCCATTTCCTGATTTACAGCTATTTCTAGGGTTTCTGGGATGTTACTCATATCTTTTAGGGTGAAGACAGATGCAAAATACCTGTTAATTCATCTGCCACCTCCTTACTTTCCATTATTAATTCCCCAGACTCACTTTCTAAAGGACCTGTGCTCACTTTGTTAACTCATCTTTTTAAAATACCTATAGAAACTCTTACTATCCATCTTCATATTTCCAGCTAGCTTTCTCTCATACTATAATTTTTTCCTCCTTATTAATCTTTTTGTCATTCTTTGCTGTTCTTTATATTCTGTCCAATCTTCTGATCTGCCACCCATCTTTGCCCAATTATATGCTTTTTTATAAGCTTGATACTGTCTTTAACTTTTTAAATTAACTACGAAT
This sequence comes from Isurus oxyrinchus, assembly GCA_026770705.1. Taxonomy (NCBI): domain Eukaryota; kingdom Metazoa; phylum Chordata; class Chondrichthyes; order Lamniformes; family Lamnidae; genus Isurus; species Isurus oxyrinchus. Next base: position 84,120,622 of record JANJGN010000016.1, read on the forward strand.
GGTGGGTCCTCCCCTTGGAATTTTTCTTTTTCATTGGAATGTATCTATTCTGCGTATTCTGAAATATCCCTCTTAAAATCTGCCACTGTACCTCTATGGGCCTATGCCTTAACCTCATTTGCCAATTCACTCTAGCTAGCTCTGCTTTCATGCCCTCATAATTGCCCTTATTTAAGTTTAAAATACTAGTCTTGGACCCATTCTTCTCTCCTCAAACTGAATGTAAAATTCAAGCTTATTATGATCGCTGCTACACAGGGGTGCCTTCACAATGAGGTTATCAGTTAATCCCATCTCATTGCACAATACCAGGCTGAGTATAGCCTGCTGCCTCCAGAACGTGCTGGTCCAAGAAACTATCCTGAAAACATTCTACAAACTCCTCATCGAGGCTACATTTGCTTGTCTGTTTTTTCCAGTCTATCTGTAGATTATCACTGTACCTTTCTGACAAGCTTCCAATATCTCTTCCTTTACACTCTGTCCTACTGTGTAGTTACAATTAGGGTGCCTGTACGCCACTCCCACAAGTGACCTTTTTTATCTTTATCATCCTCTTCATAATCGACTACACTGCCAATTTTTGTGTCATCTGCAAATTTCCCAATTTAAGTTGACATTTAAGTCCAGTGATAATATATGTCACAAGCAGCAAGTGCCCCAACACGAAGCCCCGTGGAATGCCCCTGAAAAGCGCTTTTCATTCACAAGAAACGTCCATCGACCATTACCCTTTGTTTCTTAATGCAGAGCCAATTTTGGATCCACCTTGCCACATCCTCCTGTATCCCATGGGATCTCACTTTTCTGAGCAGTCTGCCATGTGGGATCTTGTCAAATGTCTTACTGAAATCCATATAGCCAACATCCCCTGCACTACCCTCATCAATCTTCCTTGTTACTTCCTCAAAAAACTCGATTAAGTTAGTGAGACTTGACCTTCCTCTAACAAAATCATGCTGACTATCCCTGATCAATCTTTCTAAGTGACAGTTTATTCTGTCTCTCAGAATTGATTCGAACTGATGCCTTCTGCAACTTGGTGAGTAATTTAACTGAGAATTGGCTAGAGTACAGGTTGTACATGCTAACAACAACATGCATTTATGCAATGCCTTTTATGTCATTAAATGACCGAAGGTACTTCACAGGGGGAATAATGAGTTAAAAGGTTGATATCAATAGGGATAAAGACAGTTGGGGTGTAATACAAACCTTACACCCAATGCTTGATCAGTTTCCTGACAGGCAGGTTAGTTTAAAATTGTCCCCTGCCCCCGTTTTACATCTGAAAGCTCACCAGCACTGAGAACACTGTTCATGGGTGTGGTTAAGGGTGGGCTGGTAACAGGGAATGTGGGAAACCTCAAATACAATTTAAAATACTTCTGCAGGATGTTATTTAACAGAAGCAAAACCTGCTGTCCCATGCCTTGTGTTAGAGGTCAGTGGAGCATGTATTACAAGCAGAGCAACTTGTCCACGGAGTATTTGAGGGAGCACGACAACACCCTCAAAGAAACGAGAGAGGAAATAGGTGGGCTCCGGGTAATATTTTTAGCAGCTTTATAAAGGCCGGAGCAACGGCTGTCCTCACATTCAGGGAAGGCACATGAGTCAAAACTAAAAGTGTTAGAGCAGTTAGCCTGAGGTCTGTGGTAAGGAACTACTCAACATGGGTTCAGAGCAGAAACAGTCTGGGACAGCTGAGGAAAGAGGGAGAGCTTGGAAGGAGTGGGAGACAGCGCAAGAGGGAGGGAGGGGTGAGAGGAGGGAGAGAGGGCACAGCAAGAAGGAAAGATAGGCAGAGAATGGGGAAAGCAGAGAAAGGAAAGGAGAGGGGGACAGCGAGAGAAAGAAAGAGAGCAAAGTGTGGAAGGGGTGAAGGAGCGCGATGGAGGAATGGAACAGAACAAGGGTCAGTAAAAGAGAGGGAGAGAGACAGACAAACAAAGTGAGGCAGAAAGTATAAAAGGGATGGAAGTTACAGGGAGTGAGATTGAGAGAAACAGTGAAGGACAATCAGAGACAAGAGTGAAATAGAGCAAATGATCAATGACAGACTGATGTGAAGCAGCAGAAAGTGAAACATATGAAAGAAATGGAGAGAAAGAAACAAGAGAAAGAGAATGAATACAGGAGAGATTCACAGGAGGTGGGATACAGAGTGTGTTTGAAAGGGTGGGATGTTGGATGGGGTACAGTGTGTGTGTGTGAGGGTGGGGAGTTGGATGGGGTACAGTGTGTGTGAGAGGGTGGGGAGTTGGATGGGGTACAGTGTGTGTGTGTGTGTGAGGGTGGGGAGTTGGATGGAGTACAGTGTGTGTGTGTGTGTGAGGGTGGGGAGTTGGATGGGGTACAGTGTGTGTGAGGGTGGGGAGTTGGATGGGATATAGTGTGTGTGATAGCGTGGTGAGTTGGATAGGATATAGTGTGTGTGATAGGGTGGGGAGTTGGATGGGGTACAGTGTGTGTGTGTGAGGGTGGGGAGTTGGATGGGATATAGTGTGTGTGATAGCGTGGTGAGTTGGATAGGATATAGTGTGTGTGATAGGGTGGGGAGTTGGATGGGATATAGTGTGTTTTGAGGTACTTGATGGGCTATTAGGTTTGGTGTAAATCCAAATGTCAGTTAATTTTTTTGTTTTTCTTTGTCATTAACATGTCGTTAGAATTATAAGTGATCATTCTGCAGAGCAAATCATTCGTGAAGATTGAACAATTGTGTTTTCTGACGCGTATAGGAATCTGCCACCAATTTGCTTCTTTCAGCCTCCTCTTGGCCCATGTGAATTATTCTAATGCATGTTCGATTGTAATGAGTTCGATGTTGCTGATTTAACAGTTTCAGCCGTGCCCTGCTCCCTCACCTCCACCTACCAGCTTCTCAGAGAGGATCAAAACCCAGAAAATGCATCCCTCCCGAGACTTGGAGGAGGTAATAAAGTGGTTTTATAATTATAATGTCTTGTACTAAGGGGGATTTTGTCGCAGATATTTTGTCCTCAGCACTGAGATTCCGAGCTGGTCCTCAGGGAGTACAATCGCACGTATCTACAGCATCAGCCTACATTTTTATAGCACTGTCATGGCCGTAAAACAGCCCAGGTTGCTTCACAGGAGCAAAATTGGACATATCTGTCACCCAAGCAATGCGGCTGACTCTTAACTGCCCTCTGAAATGGTGTAGCAAACCACTCTGTTCAAGGGCAACTAGGGACGGGCTACAAACGCTGGCCTTGCCAACGATGCCCACATCCCATGAAAGAATTTTTAAAAAGCCAAGCCGCTAATGAGGGACGTGGGGCCATTGTCCACAGCCTTTGTTCAAGGGGATAGATTTTAAGGAGCGTCTTAAAGTCAGTGAAAGGGAATTTCGGAGGTTAGGGTGGGAATTTCAGCATTTAGGAGCCAGGCAGCTGAACCAGTGGCAGACTGATTAATATGGGCGGTGCGCAAGAGGCCAGAATTAGAGAAGAGCAGATATCTCCGAGGGAAATAAAGTTTTGACGCAAAAAGAGCCACTGTTCCATTGACCTTGCCATCCCCACCCCCCACCCCCGCTCCCAGAGTAGTGTTTCCTGAACTAACATCATTCACAACTCCTATTCATCCAGTCACCAACCAGCAGCCATGTAATCCCCTGAGAAGGCCACCTTTAAAACCGTTTGCTCAACTTCCTTCCCCTCCACTTAAAGGGAAGAGAAGGCGGTCAGGTTTACATCATGAGCAGGATATCCTCCCTGTCCTGATCTTCACCTCGCTGTGCTCCGCCCAGACCTTGTTTAACCGCAACCCCCCACCCCGTCCTTCCACCCCTCATTCACACAGGACTTACAGGATGTAACAACACTGTAAGCGAGAGCGAGCACTTCCTCAATGGCCCAGTTTCCTCAGGCACTGGCAGCTCTCTGGCACACAGCCCCTAGCAGATTTCATTACACATCATTCAGAGCTGAGGGAGTATCATAGTGCTGCAGGCGGATAGACACCGTCAACCCCTAGGATTAACCCCCACTCCCCCCACCTCCCACTACCTCCCCATCTCCCCACCGCAGCATTGACCTGGAGTCTTAAAAGTCTTACTCCTGGCACTGCTACCAACAAAAATCACAAAGGCAGTTATTGGAAGAGAAGGGCTGTTTGACAGTCAAGAGTCATCCAATGGAGCAATTCAGAGTCTATTCATTTTCCAATTAGCCGGATATCATAATGTTGCATGACTGGGGCAGAGCAGCTGAAGACAAGGGGTCATGTGATGGCAAACCAGGACCATGTCCAAGTAGAGTTGGCAACCCAACCCGCCAGCCCGGACTTGGCGATAGGGCTAAAACTGAGGCCTGTGTAGGAGGGTCCATGCTGCCCATAATGGTGTGGGGGGAAGGGATAAGACGTGTTAAGGTGCTTTCCCCAGGTCTTCTCCTACTTCTTCCTCCCCTCACCACCCTGCCACCCCTCCCCCCACCATCCCCATGCTCCCTCTAACACCCCATCCTCGTGGAGCCTTGCTTTCCTGAGCCAGCTGGAACACATCAATTGGGTGACTCTAGACTGTTGTCCAGCCTTTTTGTTCACAACACAATGCCTATATTTTTTATAATTGATGAACAAAAGTGCTCAAAAAAGTTTTTAAAAACCCATTTTTTTCCTCCTTTTTTTGGAAGCAGTAAGTGTCGTGGGGATTAGCCTTCAATTCCCAGGTATTCTAGAAAAATCTGGGAAGTTTGAAAAGCCCTAAGACCTCAGTGGAGAGCAATTCAGAGGCTGCGTGTTAAATTAAGCAATACCACTCACAGGGACTTCAGGGAGCCTGTGGGGAATGTGATCAGGGCAAATGTAAAGCTTTACTTGAGCACAGTTTGAAATCTGGTACTTCATCCCTCGCTCTCTCTGCCTAGAGTCAGGCCTCCTCCGACTTTCACCCTCCTTGGATTCTCCCCTCCCCCTCCCCCTCTCAGCTTGTCTGCGATGAGAAAGCAGACAAAGACTGTGAAGTCTCATCAATCTCAGAGCAGGCAGCTATGTGTTCACTCAGTGTCAGGAATAGGCCAGGCGAGGTCCAGGAACAGGATGGATTGAGCCTGAGGGGGAAGGCTCTTTTCCTAATCTGTGGAACAGCCCAGCTTCCTGCTGATGCTCATCTTATTTTGAATATGTGCCACCTGAGGACATGATCACTGCAAGGTTTTTCTACTGAGAACAGCTGAGCAGTTTGTGTTTACACCCGCCAAATCCTCAAAACCATTAGGGACACAGGACAGCCTGGTATAAACAGGAGCTCACTGAGAAAGCACATGATTCTCTCTCTGCCACTGGCTGGTGTGCCCTGTCCTCTCTCTCTCTCTCTCTCTCCATGCCACTAGCTGGTGTGCCCTATCCTCTCTCTGTGTCACTGGCTGGTGTGCCCTACCCTCTCTCTGTGTCACTGGCTGGTGTGCACTGCCCTCTCTCTCTGTCACTAGCTGGTGTGCACTGCCCTCTCTCTCTGTCACTAGCTGGTGTGCCTGCTCTCTCTTTGTCACTGGCTGGTATGCCCTGTTCTCTCTCTGTGTCATTGGCTGGTGTGCCCTACTGTCTCTCTCTCTATCACTGGCTACTGTGCCCTCCTCTTTCTCTCTCTGTCCCTCTATGGCCGGATTTTCCAGCCATTCCATGGCAGGACTCACCAAGGGAGATTTGGCAGCCCAGCCAAAAGTCCATTGACTTTTAGAGACCGGACGTTGCCAGTGGTGGGCAGGGCCAGAGAACCCCACTCTGTGTCACTGCCTGCTGTGCCCTGCTTTCTTTCCTTCCCCCCACTCTCTCTCCCTGTCCCTGGTTACAAGTGCAGCACCGAGAGAGTGCTGCACTGCCAGAGGTGTCGTTTCTCAAATGAAATGTTAACCTGAGGCTTTGTCTACTCCCTATAGTAGACGTAAAAAAAAAATCCCACAGCACTATCAGAAGAAGAGCAGGTGAGATTTCCTGCACTCCCCTCACACCTGGTCAATATGTATCCTTCTACAAACATCACTGAAACAGATTGATATGTATATTATCTCATTGCTGTTTGTGGGATCTTGCTGTGTGCAAACTGGCTGCCTGGGTCAAAACTAATGTTACTTCATCAGCAACACAGACCATTTGATACACAAACAAGTGTTTGTCAACAGTTTGAGAGAGACGTGAATACACAGCATTAATTCATTGAAATACTTGCTACATTACAACAGTGACTACACTTAAAAAAAGCTTCATGACTGTAAAGCGCTTTGGAATGTCCAATAGTCATGAAGGGTGCTATACAAATGCAAGTCTTTCCTTTCTTTTTCCAGTATCACAGTGACTGATGTTCTCCTTGAGTATGTAATAGAGGTCTTTAAAATGATGAAAAGGTTTTGATAGAGTCAATACGGAGAGAACGTTCCCTCTTGGGGGGAAGGGCATAACTTGAGACCATCAATGTAATATAGTCACCAAGAAATCCAATAGGGAGTTCAGAAGAAATTTCTTCACCCAAAGAGTGGGGAGAATGTGGAACTCACTACCACAGTGAGTGGTTGAAGTAAATAGTATAAACTCATTTAAGGGGACGCTGAAATAGTAAATGAGGGAGAAGGGAATGTTATAAATGATAAATTAAGATGAGGAAAGATGGGAGGAGACTTGAATAGAGCATAAACACTGACACAGATTGATTATGCCATATAATCTATTTAATGCTAAAGTTCAAATCGTAGATCAAACCAGAGATAAGGAGGGTAGGGGAAGAGGGGGTTGGGAGTGATTCAGAAGATAAAGAGGTAGCTCTAACTATGTTGCTGTTGAGAATGCTGCTAAAGAGCTCCCCCTGATGACTAAAGTAGCACTGATGAGAAGGCTCAGGGTGGGTGGGCAGTGTTTGTGCAGTGCAATCAGCCTCACTAACCCAGCAAACTGTGCCACCGGCAGGTGGGAGATTGGTCACATAGGGTCGGCCGGGCTGTGACATCCTTCTTGGTCAAATAGCTGATTAAAACGCCAATGGCTTTATAGTCACAGAGGAAGCAGCCCTCTCAACAGTAACATGCTCGGAGCAAACTTCTTGTCTTCACTGTCACCCATTCCACCACACACATCCTCTGGTCATCCCAGGCCCCCCTTTTCTCTGATCCGATCAAACAATCAGGCTTTGATTTGATTCCTTGATCAGGATGATTTGAAACCAGGTGATGCTGGGTTAGAATTCCACTGCCTGGGCTCCTACACAAAGGAATGGCCACTTCCAGGGAACTAATGGAGTTAGTGCCAAGGCTTTGAGGCTTTGGAGACAGAAGAAGAAGCAGTGCAGCTGCCAGAACCCCAGGATAGCCCTGGAAGTCTCCAGGAATGAAAGATTAAGCTCCAGACCACCCTGGGGGAAGATCAAAATGAAGATCAATTAAAAATAGTGCTTTTCACACATTTTCTTTGAACCGTTTTGTTCACTGGTTCTAACACATTCAGACCTTGGAGTAAATAGTTGACAGTCCAATTAAGCAACAAGTATTAAGTTCTGGAGAAGAGTGGTATTGGACCTGAAACGTTATTTCTGTTTCTTTCTCCACAGATGCTGTCAGACTGGCTGAGATTTTCCAGCACCCTCTGTTTTTACTTCAGATCTCCAGCATCTGCAGTATCTTGCTTTTATTTTCGTGTTTAATTCACTGTCACTTCTCTTCAAGGGATGCCTACCTTGAAGGAGCTCTACTCTTTTCTTGGACTGGATTTTGTTTGCCACTTTAATAACATCATCACCGCTCCTTTTGTCTTGTGTTCCATGACATCTTTGTAACTTAATCTCCCCCCACCCTCTAATTTATCCGTGGCCTTCTCTTTAGTTCCACCTGACCCACCCCACCCCCACTACCTTTTCAACAGCATAAAACCTGTCACATTTCTGCCTCTCTTCAGTTCAAAGAAGAGTCACATTGGAGTCGAAACGTTAACTCTGTTTCCCTCTCCACAGACAATGCTCAGTTTTTCTCTGACCCTTTCTGTTTTTATTACAGGTAACGAGTATATTCACTTTCCAATTGGCCATGGGAAGTTAGGGCACCATGAGGGTGGGAGTGGGGTAGTTGAAGGTCATGTGATGACACCTTCAGGAATATGCCTATCCATAGGTGGCAACCCAAGGAGGCCAGATTGTCACTCCTCCTGCTATCTTCTGTGCCTGCTTGTTTAACCACCAAGTGTTGGTTGGACTATTAATACCGCTAATAAATTGAGCAAGTCTATTGTGCAGAGTGAGGCTATGAAGAGGGATAGCAGGAATCCAGCCCAACTCTCCACTTCCTGTTGCTGGGGAGCTGCTTCCTGTTTCCTGAAAGCTGCTGCTTGGCTGGTTTCGTACAGTTTTGAGCGTACCAATAAAATAAACAGATGAACCAATAATCAGATTAACTAATTAACGCCTCCTTAAAGGAGCACTGTAGCAAAACAAAACAAAACTTCAAAGGAAACTTAAAATAAAATTAATGTTCCCGGGGCTGATAGTGCACTCTAACTCCTGGGGTGCTCACTGGTTGTGGAAAGCCTTAAGCAGACCTGGGACCCCCCCCCCACGCCCCCCCCCCCCCCCCCCCCCCCCACCCCCGCCAGGCACAAACGTAGCTGCGGAAGAGGGGCCGGACAGTCAAACCAAATGACCCCCCCTTGCTTGCTGCCTGAACCTGTTAATAGCCACTTTGGTCTGGGCCAGGCTGGTTTCATTGGCTCAGTGTCAGTGAGTGTGGGAACGTTGTGACATTGACACCTAATCGAAAGCTCTGATGTGGCATGATTCAGGCTGTGGGAACCCAGCAAAGCATCAGGAAATGGGATCCAGCTCAACTGCGGCCCTGAGGCCAGCTGGGACATGTAAGAGGTCGCAGGGTGGGGAAACACTGCTGTTGGCCTCACAAGATAGGAAGGAGGACAGTCAGTCCCGGTTACTGCTTCTGATTGCTATACAACCACGCTGGTTAGACAGTGTGAATATCAGGGGGGATTCAAACTTTGCAGTGATGCCTACCAGAGTCAAATAGATAGCCACTGTTCATAGAATTACATCATTTTTACAGCACAGGAATAGGCCATTCAACCCTACTGGTCCATGTCAGTGTTTATATTTTATATAAGCCTGCTCCTATGTTACTTCACCTCACCCCATCAATGTACCCTGCATTTGTGCTATTTGCCTCACCTTCTGCATGTGAGAGGGAGTTTCATCTTCTAATCATTCTTTTAAAAGAAGTATAGGAGAGATGGTGGTATAGTAGTAATGTCACTGGACTAGTAATACAGAAGTCCAGACGAACACTCTGGGGACTTGGGTTCAAATCCCATCATGGTAGCTGATGGAATTTAAATTTAATTAATTAATAAATCTAGAATTGAAAGTCAGCCTCAGTAATGATAACTATGAAGCTATCATTGATTATCATAAAAACCCATCTGGTGCATCAACCTTCCTTTAGGGAAGGAAATTGGTTGTCCTTTCCCAGTCTGGCCTACATGCAACTCCAGGTCCACAGCAATGTGGTTGACTCTGTCCTCTGAAATGGCCTAGCAAGCCACTCAGTTGTACCAAATTGTTACAAAAAGGAATAACAATGGATGGACAGGACTGTGAGTGTACCTGCACAATATGGACAGCAGCAGTTCAAGAATTGGGGATGGACAACAATGCTGGCCTTGCCAGTGATCCCCACACGTCATGTATAAGAATAAAAAAACATTCTCCTGAATTCCTTATTGGACTGATTAATGACTACCTTATCTTTATGACCCCTGGTTTTATATTCCCCACACGCCCTTCAGAATTTACAGGAACTCTGTCGGGTCATTCCTCAATCTTCTCTTCTCTTCACAGTCATTGGGGAAGAAAACCCAAGATTGAATAAAAGTTTTCAAACGTTAGTTTTGAGAGAGTGAATAGTCAATGATTTATTATTTTGTCTTGATGGGAAAACAGTGACAAAGAATCATCAAGTTAAATTTATCATTGAGAATGAGGAGGAGAGGTTAGCAGAGATGCAGAGGTTTGTCGAAGTGTGGAATAGTTTGCCAGAGAGACTGGTTGAGGCAGTGCTTTTTAAGTAAAATTGGCAACCGAGGAAGGAAAGAGCACAATAGTCAGATGAGTTTTACAAACTGCTGGGACAGACACAATGGGCCAAATGGCTCTTTCTATACTGAACATTTTCTGTTTAACATTAGCCAGCAGTAAAGGGGAAGTTACTAGCTAAAGAAACATTAAAATTCCACTTCTGCTCTCACTTCTGCTTACTTGGTATGGCCTAGTGATATTTCCACTCCAGACTGCTTTAAAAGCTGCACTGCACGGACTCTGTGACAGTCACACCCAGGGGAGCAGCAAATGAGTCATTCCAGGAAGTCCAGAGGGAAAAAAATCTAACTGGTGCACAAAATAGCTAGGGATTTTTTTTTAACTCAGTCAGTGCTCTGATTTCCTCTTTAATTTCTGATTATACAAGACCTGTTTTAACACACAAAATGTGACACAAAGAAACCCTAATGCCGTATGGGCTCCTCTGAACCCCACAAATTCTCTTGACTTTAACCTCCTGCCCTGCACCTCAGAGTCCCAACCTACTGCTCTGTAATGAATTCTTGGCTTTGGATCCAAACTAACCAATTGGTTGGCAAGTCAACATGATTGGCCAGGCATTATCATAGAGAAAGCAACAGGGAACTATAGGCTCACCAAGTTCCCAGGTAATTTAAAGAAGGCAAAAGGCTTGAACTATCTGTTTTGTTTGAAGAGAATGGGTCCCTGTGAATGAATGTATGTCACTTCTAGCAAGAATAAATGAGCCACATTATGAGCTTGACTGATTATTTTAAATAGGTTGTTAGTGTAGCTATTAGCATGCTCAAGATTGTTCAACAAGTGCTGCCCAAATGTGGGATCACATTTAACAGTAGGTGTTTTGGTTTGGGTTTTGTAAGCCTAGGCTGGTTGAGTATGATCTGTACTCTGCCTATTACGAATGACCAAAGTAACATGCTGTTTGATTGGATCAGCCAATCACTGTCACGTACACTGACAACCATTTTAAAATAATCAGTCAAGCTCATAATGTGGCTCATTTACACGTGCTAGAAGCGACATACATTCATAAGCAGGCACCGTTCTCTGCAAACAAAAGGAATATATTCAAGCCTCGCACCTTTTTTGAATTAGCCGTTTCCTGATGCTTTCTCCATGGCAATGCCTCCACCAATCAGAGTTGACTTGCCAACCAATCAGCACCCTTTTCTCCTGATGTATAAATATTGTGGTCATTTGAAATTTGGTATTCTTGTGTTTGTTGTGAGTGTAAGATGAAAAGCTTGAGCAATGTGTCTCTCTTTTCAGCAATATTCAAATTCTGTATTATCAAGCGATCTAGCCTGAAGGTCATGATGTATTCACTATGTTTGCAATTTATTTGACTGCTCAGAGAGAAAACACAGGAAAATTCAATGGAGAAGCAGCATAGCCTGCATGGTCATTATCACATTGCTGTTTGTGGGAGCTTGCTGTGCACAAATTGGCTGCTGTGTTTCCTACATTACAAGAGTGACTACACTTCAAAAAGTACTTCATTGGCTGAAAAGTGCTTTGGGATGTCCTGAGATTGTGAAAGGTGTGATAAGGCTTTCTTTTTCTTTTCATCCAAATCAGTAGTGAAAACCCTCTATTAATGTCTTTGGACTACAAGAAGCAGCCTTGCAGTTATTTAGCGCTGTTTATGACCCCAGGATGTCCCAAAGTGTTCAACAGCCAATGATGTATTTTTGAAGTGTAGCCATTGTTGTAATATGGGAAAGGCAACAAACAATATCAGCCCACAGCAAGCTTCCACAGACAGCAATCTGATTGTGTTTCTAGTGATACAAGAACACAAAAATTAGGAACGGGAGTAGACCAATCAGCCCTTTGAGCCTGCTTCGCCATTCCTGTCTCCACTTTCCTGTCTGCTCCCTACAACCTTTGATTCACCTGTCGATCAAAAATCTGTCTAACTCAGGCTTGAATATACTTAGTGACCCGGCCTCCACTGCTCTCTGGGAAACAGAATTCTACAGACGAACGACCCTCTGAGGGAAGAAATTCCTTCTCATCTCCGTCTTAAATGGGAGACCCCTAATTTTTAAACTGTTCCCCACCAGAGGAAACGTCCTCTCAGCATCCATGCTGTCAAGTTCCCTCAGGATCTCATATGGTTCAGTAAGATCACCTCTCATTCTTCCAAATTCCAATGGGTATAGGCCCAACCTACACAAAACCATGGTGACGCTGTCTGATTGTATAATGATTTTCGAAATGTCCTGCTCTTATCTCCTTAATAATGAATTCTAGCATTTTCCCTTTGTCTGATGTTAGGCTAGCTGGCCTATAGTTTCCTGCTTCCAGTTTCCCTCCTTTCTTGAATAGGGGTGTTATATTTGCTATATTCCAATCATCTGGGACCTTTCCAGAATCCAGGGAATTTTGAAAGATCACAACCAGTGCGTCTCCTATCTCTGCAGCCACTTCTTTGAAAACCCTAGGATGCAGGCCATCAGGTCCAGGGGACTTGTCAGCTTTTAGTTCTAATAGTTTTCTCAGTACCTTTCCCTACATGATTGTAATTGTTTTAAGTCCCCACACCCATCCCCCTCAACCCCACACATCTCTTTTACCCCTTGATTTTCAAGTCTTCTTGGAATTTTTTTGTGTCTTCTGTACTGAAGACAGATACAAAATACTTGTTCAACGTTCCCTCCATTTCCTTGTTTACCATTATTAATTCCCCAGCCACACCCTTTAAGAGAACAACGTCCACTTTTGTAACTCTTTTCCTGGTAGAAATTCTTACTATTTATAGATTTCTAGCTAGCTTTCTCTCATACTCTATTTTCATTCTTTCACAGGATGTGGGTGTTGCTGGCTAGGCCAGCATTTGTTGCCCAACCCTAATTGCTCTTGAGAAGGTGGTGGTGAGCTGCCTTCTTGAACCACTGCAGTCCATCTGGTGTAGGTATATTCACAGTGCTGTTAGGGAGGGAGTTCCAGGATTTTGACCCAGCAACAATGAAGGAACGGTGATATATTTCCAAGTCAGGATGGTGTGTGGCTTGAAGGAAAACTTGCAAGTGGTGGTGTCCCCATCTATCTGCTGTCCTTGTCCTTCTAGGTGTAGAGGTCACAGGTTTGGAAGGTGCTGTCACACTGCTGTCACTGCATGTTGGCGATGGAGGGAGTGAATATTTAAGGTGGTGGATGGGGTGCCAGTCAAGCGTGCTGCTCTGTCCTGGATGGCGTCAAGCTCCTTGAGTGTTGTTAGAGCTGCACTGATCCAGACAAGTAGAGAGTATTCCATCACACACTGGATTTGCACCTTGTAGATGGCAAAAAGGCTTTGAAGAGTCAGGAGGTGAGTTACTGTCTGCAGGATTCCCCATCTCTGAACTGCTGTTATAGCTGCAGTATTTATATGGGTGGTCCAATCCAGTTTCTGGTCAATGGTAACACCCAGGATGTTGATAATGAGGAATTCAGTTATGATAATGCCATTGAATGTCAAGGGGTGATGGTTAGATTTTTTCTTGTTGGAGATGGTCATTGCCTGTCACTTCTCTGGCGCGAATGTTACAGCCCAAGCCTGAATGTTGTCCAGGTCTTGTGCATATGGATAGAGACTGGTTCAGCAACTGAGGAGTTGCGAATGATACTGAACATTGTGCAATCATCAGCGAGCATTCCCACTTCTGACCTTATGATGAAGCAGCTGAGGAACTCCTGCACCAATGTCCTGGGACTGAGATGATTGACCTCCAACAACTGCAACAGCCTTCCTTTTTGCTAAGTATGAATGCAACCAGTGGAGTTTTCCCCCTGATTCCCATTGACTTTATTTCTCCCTCTTTATTTTTTTTTTAGTAATTCTTTGCTGATTTCCAAAATCTGCTCAGACTTCTGACCTTCCACAAGCCTTCGCAGAATTGTTCACTTTTTCTTTCAATTTTATGCTATCCTTAACTTCCTTACTTAACCACAGATGGTACATCCTTCTCATATGAGTCTTTCTTTCTCCATGGAATATATCTTTAATGAGAGTTATGAAACATTGCCTTAACTCTCTGCCACTACTTCTTTACTGTCCTGCCTTTTAACCTATTTTCCCAATTCATTTTATCCAACTCTGTAATTGTCTTTATTTAATTTTAAGACACTAGTCTTACAGCCACACTTCTTATCCTCAAACTAGATTGAAATTCTATTATGTATGATCATTCCCACCTAGAGGCTCCTTTAAGACAATGTCATTAATTAATCCAGTCTCATTGCACATTACTGGGTCTAAAATAGCCTTCCTCCAGTTGGCACCAGAATTTAATGCTCTAAGAAACTGGCCTGAATACACGCTATGGACTCATCTTCCAGGCTACTTTTTAAAAATTCCTTCATGGAATGTGGGCCTTACTGGCCAGGCCAGCATTTATTGACCATCCCAAATTGCCCTTGAGAAGGTGATGGTCTTCTTAAACCACTACAGTCTATGTGGTGTAGGTACATCCACAGTGCTGTTAAGGATGGAGTTCCAGGATTTTGATACAGTGACAGTGAAGGAACGGCGATATATTTCCAAGTCAGGATGGTGAGTGGCTTGGAGGGGAACTTGCAGGCAGAGGTGTTCCCTTACATCTGCTGTCCTTGTTCTTCTAGATGATAGAGGTCACTGGTTTGGGAGGTGCTGTCGAAGGAACCTTGGTGAGTTACTGCAGTTCATCTTGTAGATGATACACACTGCTGCCACTGTGTGTCGGTGGTGGAGGGAGTGAACATTTAAGGTGGTGGATGGGGTGCCAATCAAGCAGGCTGCTTTGTCCTGGATGGTGTCAAGCTTCTTGAGTGTTGTGGGAGCTGCACTCATCCAGGCAAATGGAGAGTATTCCATCACACTCCTGACTTGTGCCTTGTAGATGGTGGACAGGCTTTGGGGAGTCAAGAGTTAAGTTACATGCCTTAGAATTCTCTGTCTCTGACTTGCTGTTGTGGCCCTAGTATTTATCTGGCTGGTCCAGTTCAGTTTCTGGTCAATAGTAACCCCCAGGATGTCGATAGTCGGAGTATTCAGGGTGGTAATGACATTGAATGTCATGGGTGATGATTAGATTCTCACTTGCTGAAGATGGTCATTGGCTGCCACTAGTGTGGTACTGATGTTAGTTGTGCACTTCCTGACCTAGATACATCTTCAGATAGATCTTATTGGTTCATTTCCAGAAACTCCAGGTAATGTTCTGCTTCTAGATAAATTTACAAAATGGATACAGGTTTTTCCTTGTTTTGGTTGTAGCTAAAATATGATTGAGTGATGTGATTCACAGGCGGGGCCCATACAGGTAAATAGCGATCAAGCATCACAATATACAGGAGAAGTTTTTACAGAACTCCTGAAATTGATGGGAATTAAACAAAAATTGCACTTATCCCATTTATCCTCAATCGTCTGTATAATGTAACCATCCATATTCTACTGGCTATATAATGTAACAAAGTGTAATCCACTGACTACATAATGTAACCATGCGTTTGCTACTGATGTGAACCAGTCACTACAAGGTAACAAGTTGCCTACTTCTGTGCTGCGCAATTCCTTGTGGACATAGGAGACCATTTGCTGTAGAACCTCCCTCAATGCCATGGTTATATATGTGCACGGAACGTTACCAGCTGGATTCTACTCCTGCAGTTGGTGGATATTGTACATTACTGAAAGCTTTTCACTAGCAAGTTTCACGAGCAGAGTAGTTTAAGCTGACGGAGAATCGTGCAACAAAGGTGACATCTAGTGCCTGCCGAAGGCAATGCGATCCCTGTTGGTTTTTCCATTCAGATTACGTTGGGTGGAATCTAATCAGGTGTTAGGGCAGCTAAGGTCTCACTCAGAGCCATTTATAGAACCCCTCGTCATCTCTCAATCCTCCCCATCACTGGGATAAAGAGGTCACAGCTGGGGCCATGAGCAATCCTGTAGGGGGGGATTTCCCCCCTCCAAAATGATGACCCTGACAGCTTTGGGCAATCTTTAATTTTAAATTCTCAGGGAGTTTTAGAGGGACACCTTCATTTTGAGCACCCTCGCAATCTCCTACCTGCCTCAGCAGTGCCACTCTCCCTGTTGGGCTGCCAGTCAGACATCGCTGCAAGTCCTCCAATCGGACCTCCTGCCTTGAGAAACCGACCTGTCCTTAAGTGGGCAATGAACATGGAGGCAGCCTGTTCACCACAAAATCATTAACTGGGCACCTCACAGAACGTTCTAACTGCTGGCGCACTGGAAAATTGTGAGTTGGGAGATTTCCGTGAAATTCAGGGGAGTGGGAGTTTTTTTTAATTCATTCATGGGATGTGGACTTCGCTGGCTGGGCTAGCATTTATTGCCCATCCCTAGTTGCCCTTGAGAAGGTGGTGGTGAGCTGCCTTCTTGAACCGCTGCAATCCATGTGGTGGAGGTACACCCACAGTGCTGTTAGGGAGGGAGTTCCAGGATTCTGACACAGTGACAGTGAAGGAACGGCGATATATTTCCAAGTCAGGATGGTGTGTGGCTTGGAGGGAAACTTCCAGGTGGTGGTGTTCCCATGTATCTGTTGCCCTTGTCCTTCTAAATGGTAGTGGCCGTGGGTTTGGAAGGTGCTATCTCAGGAGCCTTGGTGAATTCCTGCAGTGCATCTTGTAGATGCTGTGTGAGTGGTGGTGGGAGTGAACGTTTGTGGATGTGATGCCAATTAAGCGGGCTGCTTTGTCCTGACAGTGTTAAGCATTCTGAGCGTTGTGGGAGCTGCACTCATCCAGCCAGGTGGGGAGTATTCCATCACACTCCTGACTTATGCCTTGTAGATGGTAGACAGGCTTTTTGGGGACAGGAGACTGGTTACTCATCACATGATTCCTGGCCTCTGACTTGCTCTTATAGCCACAATATTTATATGATTGGCCCAGTTCAGTTTCTGGGCAATGGTAACCCCCAGGATGTTGATAGTGGGAGACTCAGTGATGATAATGCCATTGAATATCAAGGGGCAATGGTTGGATTCTCTCTTGTTGGAGATGGTCATTGCCTGGCACTTGTGTGGTGCGAATGTTACTTGCCACTTATCAGCCCAAGCCTGGATTTGTCCAGGCTTTGTTGCATTTGGACATGGACTGTTTCAGTAGCTGAGGAGTCACAAATGGCGTTGAACATTGTGCAATCATCAGCAAACATCCCCACTTCTGACCTTATGATGGAATGTCATTGATGAAGCAGCTGAAGATGGTTGGGCCGAGGACACTACCCTGAGGAACTCCTGCAATGATGTCCTGGAGCTGAGCTGATTGACCTCCAACAACCAGAACCATTTTCATTTGTGCTAGGTATGACTCCAACCAGTGGAGAGTTTTCCCCCTAATTCCCATTGACTCCAGTTTTGCTAGGGGTCCTTGATGCCACACTCAATCAAACGTGGCCTTGATGTCAAGGGCAGTCACTCTCACCTCACCTCTGATGTTCAGCTCCTTTGTCCATGTTTGAACCAGGGTTGTAATGAAGCCAGGAGCTGAGTGGCCCCGGTGGAACCCAAACTGGGCATCAGTGAGCAAGTTATTGTTAAGCAAGCGCTGCTTGATAGAACTATTGATGACCCCTTCCATTACTTTACTGATGGTGGGACGGTAATTGGCTCTGTTGGATTTGTCCTGCTTTTTGTGTACAGGACATACCTGGGCAATTTTCCACATAGTCGGGTAGATGCCAGTGTTGTAGCTGTGCTGGAACTGCTTGGCTAGGGGTGCGGCAAGTTCTGGAGCATAATTCTTCAGCACTATTGCCGGAATATTGTCAGGGCCCATAGCCTTCGCAGTATCCAGTGCCTTCAGCCGTTTCTTGATATCACGTGGAGTGAATTGAATTGGCTGAAGCTGATCATCTACGATGCTGGGGACCTTCGGAGGAGGCCAAGATGGATCATCCACTCTGCACTTCTGGCTGAAGATTGTAGCAAATGCTTCAGCCTTATCTTTTGCACTGATGTGCTGGGCTCCTCCATCAGTGAGGATGGGGATATTTGTGGAGCCTCCCCTTCCAGTGAGTTGTTTAATTGTCCACCACCATTCACGACTGGATGTGGCAGGACTGCAGGACTTAGATCTGATCCATTGGTTGTGGGATTGCTTAGTCCTATTTATCACTTGTTGCTTATGCTCTTTGGCACGCAAGTAGTCCTGTATTTTAGCTTTACCAGGTTGACATCTCATTTTTAGGTATGCCTGATGTTGCTCCTGGTATGCCCTCCTGCACTCTTCATTGAACCAAGGTTGATCCCCTGGCTTGGTAGTAATGGTAGAATGGGGGATATGCTAGGCCATGAGGTTACAGATTATGTTCGAGTATAATTCTGCTGCTGCTGATGGCCCACAGTGCCTCATGGATGCCCAGTCTTGAGTTGCTAGATCTGTTCGAAAATCTATCCCATTTAGCATGGTGGTAGTGCCACCCCAACAGCACGATGGAGGGTACCCTCAATGTGAAGGTGGGACTTCGTCTCCACAATGACTGTGTGGTGGTCACTCCTACCGATATGTTATGGACAGATGCTTCTGTGGCTGGCAGGTTGGTGAGGATGAGGTCAAGTTGGTTCCCTCACCACCTGCCACAGACCCAGTCTTGCAGCTGTGTCATTTAGGATTTGGCCAGCTTGGTCAGTGGTGGTGCTCTCGAACCACTCTTGCTGATGGACATTGAAGCCCCCCACCCAGAGAACATTCTGCACCCTTTCCACCCTCAGTGCTTCCTCCAAGTGGTGTTCAACATGAAGAAGCACTGATTCATCAGCTGAGGGAGGGTGGTACGTGGTAATCAGCAAGAGGTTTCCTTGCCCTTGTTTGACCTGATGCCTTGAGACTTCATGGGGTCCAGAATCAATGCTGAGGACTCCCAGGGCAACTCCCTCCTGACTGTATGCCACTGTGCCGCCACCTCTGCTGGGCCTGTCCTGCAGGTGCGACAGGGCATACCCAGGGATGGTGATGGGGAAGTCTGGGACAGTATCTGTAAGGTATGATTCTGTGAGAATGACTATGTCAGGTTGTTGCTTGACTAGTCTGTGAGATGGCTCTCCCAATTTTGGCACTAGCCCCCAGATGTTAGTAAGGAGGACTTTGCAGGGTCGACAGGGCTGAGATTGCCGTTGTCGTTTCTGGTGCCTAGGTCGATGCCAGGTGGTTCGTCCGGTTTCATTCCTTTTTTGTGACTTTGTAGTGGTTTGTTACAACTGAGTGGCAGCTGGGCCACTTCAGAGGGCATTTAGGAACCAACTACATTGTTGTGGGTCTGGAGTCACATGTAGGCCAGACCAGACCCCCACAGTGATGGATTCGGGATACAGTAGGCTGTAGATGAGTTGGAGTTGGAATACTGGCAAAGGAAGCATTGGGGAACTGGACTTGGTGACGATAAGACCTTGGATGAAGCTTTCTGCAGTGCTGAGGATGAAGGACAGCAAAATATTTCGAAAGGTGATCCATGGAATGGCTCTGGGGTCTGCTCAAGTAAGTCCAAAGCCAAACCTGGTTTAGGGGGTGAGTGAGCTGTCAAGGTATAGAATGAAATCAATACAAAACTGAACAGTTTCTGGTGTAAACCAAAATTAATAACTCTCATGCAAAATCATTTAACTGGGACAATTAAACAAAATTAATGACAATTAACCATTATCTCTGCAACATTGCATGCCTCTGCCCAGCCATGGATCATCTGCTGCTGAAACCCTCCTCAATACATTTCTTACCGCTGAACTTGATTATTTTAATGCTCCTCAGACTGGCCTGCTACCTTGCATATTCTATAAACTGAAGCTAATACGGCCCAAATCTGAACTCCCACCAAGTCCTGTTCAGCCATTACCCCAGATCTTGCTGACCTTCAGTATCTCCCAGTCCAGAAGCAGCTCACAAGAACACAAGATATAGGAACAGGAATAGGCTATTGGCCCCCTTGAGCCAGCTCCGCCATTTGATAAGATCATGGTTGATCTGATTGTGGCCTCAACTCCATTTCCTGCCTGCGCACCTGCGCCGCCGGCCCCCCCCCCCCCCCCCCACCCCCCCCCCCCCCCCCCCCCCCCCCCCCCCCCCCCAACCCCACCCATAACCCTTGATGATCAAAAATCTGTCTAACTCAGCTTTGACTATACTCAGTGACCCAGCTATCCACTTCTTTCTGGGGAATTTTTAAATTCTGATCCTTGTTTTCAAAATGCTTTTTATGGCCTTAGCCCTCCATATTTCTGTAACATCCTCCCACCTTACAATTTGCCAAGAACTCCTCCAATTTTGGCCTCCTGCGCACCCCAATTTCATTTCTCCTCTATTGGTCACTGTGCCTTCAGGTGACTAGGTCCAAAATTCTGGAATTCTCTCCCTAAACTTCTCTGCCTCTCATCTCTCTCTCCTCCTTTAGGTGCTCCTTAAAACTGCTCTTGTGACCTTTCCTACTAAGTCCTTTTATGAGCCTGTGTTGACTTTTGTTTGAAAGCATCTTCTGTGAATATATGAGGTTGTTAGGACTACGTTAGAGGTATTACTTAAATGTCAATCATTGCAGAGTGCTCCCCACTTACTTGAAAACTATAACTTAATATCTGACATTTTAAAAATCCTGATAAGGTCACAAAATTGCTGCTTTCCTGAATTGGAAATTGGTGGCATCAAAATTTCTAATTCAATTTTTTCCATGTCAACAGTCACAGTGTAGTTGCAGGCTCTGGCTATTAGGGTGGCACAGTGGAGAGAGTTTCTTGGTTCTCTCTCCCACATTGACACCTTGTGTGTAAAAAATAAAATGTACTCACCAACTGACTGTAAGCAATGCCACGGGCAATTTAGCTTCCTTTCAAAAACTTTTTGAATTTATGTCGCGAATACATCATTCTTTGTACATCTTCCTTTACTATAATTTATGGAATAACTTACTACATGGAGTGGATTCAGGAATTCTACTTGTAATCTCATGCTTGGGCCAATTACAACGATGCTGCAAGAGTACAAAAGGGTTGCGGTGGGGAAGGAATCTTGCTGCCTAGTACATGTGACTCTCCCCTCTCTCTGCTGCAGGGAGGGAGGGAGGGAGTGAGTGCATACTACTTTTACAGATTCACACAGCCATGGTGTTTCACTCAAGTCTGGTGCTTCAAGTACTTCCTCAGGATTAGCGGAATGTCCAGTTGGTCAATGGAATGCAGGCCGCTTAATAGCTTGAGGGACTTGCGGATGGCCATTCTGGTGAGTGACATCAAAGATCTCGGCTGAGCTGAAAAATCAAACATAGATTAGTTGGTAAGTAAGTAGGCTACACACTGATATGACTATTCGACCATTATCTCTGACAGGGGCAAGAGTGCACTTCCATCTGGAAGCAGATGGTTTTTTCCTGCCTTGCAGACCAGGAATTGAGCAGAATTTCCCATCTTCCGTTAAGCCTTAACAGTTTTTCTTTCCCGTTCCCCTGACGGTGCTGACTCTTACTGAGGTATGGATTGACTGAAACCAGCGGGACTCAGATGCTTTGCTCAACTGGATATTCTACACAATATAGTTGTACTCAACCACAATCTGTAACCCCCACGGCCCAGCATATCCCCCATTCTACCGTTACCAACCGAGCAGGGGATCAACCCTGGTTCAATGATGAGCGTGGGAGGCATGCCAGGAGCAGTACCAGGCATACCTAAAAATGAGATGTCAACCTGGTGAAGTTACAACACAGGACTACTTGCATGGCAAACAACATAAGCAGCAAGTGATAGAGCTAAGCGATTTCACACCTAACATATCAGATCTAAACTTTGCAGTCCTGCCACATCCAGTTGTGAATGGTGGTGGACAGTTAAACAACTCACTGGAGGAGCAGGCTCCACTAATCCCCATCCTCAATGGTCAAAAAGCCCAGCACAACAGTGCAAAAGATAAGGCCTAAAGCATTCATAACATCTTCAGCTGGAAGTGCCGATTGGATGATCTATCTCGGCCTCCTCCAGAGGTCCTCAGCATCACAGATGCCAGGTTTCATCCATTTCGATTCACTCCATGTGATATCAAGAAATGGCTGACAGCACTGGATACGACAAAGGCTATCGGCTCTGACAATATTCCAGCAATAGCACTGAAGACATGTGCTTCAGAACTTGCCGCACCCCCAGCCAAACTGTTCTGGTGCATCTACAACACTGCATCTACCCGGCTATGTGGAAAATTGCCCAGGTATGTGTTGTGCACAAAAAGCAGAACAAATCCAACCTGGACAATTACCGCCCCATCAGTCTATTATCATCGACAGTAAAGTGATAGAAGGGTCATCAATACTGCTATCAAGTGGCACTTGCTTAGCAATAACCTGCTTACTGATGCCCATTTGGGTTCTGCCAGGGCCACTCAGCTCCTGAACTTGGTTCAAACATGGACAAAAGAGCTGAACTCCCGAGGTGAGGTGAGAGTGACTGCCCTTGACATCAAGACTACAATTAACCAAGTGTGGCATCAAGGAGCACTTGCAAAACTGGAGTCGATGGGAATCAGAGGAAAACTCTCTGCTGGTTGGAGGCATTCTAGCATGAAGGAAGATGGTTGTGGTTATTGGTGGTCAGATCGTCTCAGTTCCAGGACATCACTGCAGGAGTTCCTTAGCGCAGTGTACTAGGCCCAACATCTTTCAGCTGCTTCATCAATGACCTTCCTTCTGTCATAAGGTCAGAAGAGTGGGATGTTCACATAGGATTGCACAATGTTCAGCACATTCACGACTCCTCAGATACTAAAGCAGTCTATCTCCAAATGCAGCAAGACCTGGACAATATCCAGACTTGGGCTGACAAGTGACAAGCAACATTCGCACCACGCAAGTACCAAGCAATGACCATCTCCAACAAGAGAGAATCTAACCCTCGTCCCTGACATTCAATGGCATTACCATCACTGAATCCCCACTATCAACATCCTGGGGGTTACCAATGACCAGAAAACTGAACTGGACTAGCCATATAAATACTGTGGCTACAACAGTAGGCTACAAGGCACAAGTCAGGAGAGTGTGATGGAATTACACTCCACTTGCCTGGATGAGTGCAGCAGCAACAACAACAAAGAAGCTTGACACCATCCAGGACACAGGCAGCCCACTTGATTGGGACCCCTTCACAAACATTCACTCCCTCCACCACCGACGCACAGTAGCAGCAGTGTGTACCATCTACAAGATGCACTGCAGAAACTCACCAAGACTCCTTAGACAGCACCTTCCAAACCCACAACGACTACCTCTAGAAGGACAAGGGCATCAGGTAGATGGGAACATCACCACCTGGAAGTTCCCCTCCAAGTCACTCACCCTCCTGACTTGGAAATATATCAAAGTTCTTCACTGTCGCTGGGTCAAAATCCTGGAAGTCTCTCCCTAACAGCACTGTGGGTGCATCTAGACCACTTGGACTGCTAGCAGTTCAAGAAAGCAGCTCAGCATTACCTTCTCCAGGACAATTAAGGGGTGGGCAATAAATGCTGACCTAGCCAGCGAAGCCCACATCCCTTAAATTAATTAAAAAAAAGTGGGTCTCAGAAACTGATCTACTCACCCAAGCTAAGAAGATAACATCAGAAATAGGGTGGGGTGGGATTGGTGGGGGGGGGGGTGAAATTCCATGGGGGAGGGGAAAAATCCCATGGAGGGGGCAGTTCCGTCGAGGGAAGATCCCGTCGGGTGGGAAATCCCGTATTCTGGAAGGGATCCTGTCAGGGGGATTCCTGTCCAGGGGTGGAGGGGGGGAGGGAAATCCATGGGGCGGGGGTGGAATCCCGTGGCAGCAGGGAACCCGTGGAGGGGGGGAAACACCATGGAAGGAGGGGATTCCTGTTGGGGGGTGAAGAATCTTGTGGGGGAGGGAAATCTCATGAGGGGTGGAATCATGCTAATATGTTAACCTCTAACTCAGGGCACTCATCTTGTTAACTTTTTATGGCACCTTATCAAATGACTTTTGCACATCCAAGCATACTACATCTACAGGTTATCCTTTATCTACCCTACTAGTTACATCTCCAAAAGAAAAGCGAATAAATTTGTCATACATGATTTTTCTTCGTAAAACCATATTGACATTGTCCATAGAAAGGAATTTCTCAGTGGCTGGTCACTGATGAGTGGACAGGAGAGGGATCACTGGCTGATTTTTCCTTTGCTTCCTTAAGTTAGGTTAGTGCAGTTAACTGTTACACTGCAATTGCTGCCCAGCTGAGGAACATAGGAATGGGAGGAGGTCACTCAATCCCTTGGTCCAGTTGCACTATTTAATTAGCAGATTTGCAGCCTAACTCCATCCACCCACTTTGGTTTCATAATTCCTTAATACCCTAAAATTTATCAATCTGTTCTAAAAATGTTCAATTGATTGTGCCCACCCCCCCCCCCCCCCCGCCCCCCCACAACATGTCCCAAGCTCAGCTTTTCAGAGAAGAGAGTTCCAAACTTCCACTATCTCCCACCCCTTGATTGGACTCTTCTGCTACTAGATTACTAGATTCCCCCTGCTTGCAATCAGACCCCTTGGCCATCGCTCACCTATTACCCAGAGGTCTCCCACCCAACTCCCCACTAGATATAATTGCTCTCTTCTCATCTAGCCTGTGCCCTTGTAATGCAGGCTATCCCACCCAAAAAGCAGCTAACCTGTCAATCAGGCTAGCTGCGGATAAGAAGCCAACACAATAAAATTTAGAAACTGCAAGCCATTTGGGAAACCCATAATTCTCAAAAGAGACCCCCCTGCTCCCACCCCACCTCCGAAATAACATTCAGCCCTGTGTCTCTTACCTGTGGCTCGGGATAGAAGTTCTGCTGCTTTGTTCTGCTGTGTATTTTTTACTGGTGTGTGGCCTGGCAGATGAAGGTTTGCTCCGAAGTCTATGAGTAGCTGGATGTATTGAGGCCCACAACCATACCTGAGGCACATCTCCAGGACTGTTTTCGGTTGTTTGATCCTTGCTAAGAGCCTCTGCTCTGTACAGTTGAAGTCGGGGTCCGCCCCGTACAGGAGGAGCAGCCGAAAGCAGTCATAGTGCCTGTACACTGAAGCAAGATAGAGTGGGCCGCTACAAGCACAGGCATTGGAGGCCCACTCTGGCACCTTGGATCGCACGTTGACTTCAGCCCCATACTCCAGCAGCGCTCGCAAAATGTCCACATCCCCTTCTCTGGCAGCGGTTAGGACAGGCGAGCAGTTGTTGTAGATGCTTCCATTTGGGTTCGCCCCTGCCCTGAGGAGAGCCCGGGTGCAGTGCAAGTGCCTGCCACTCACAGCTGTGAACAAAGGGGTCTGGGCTTTCACGTCCAAACTATCTACCTCGGCGCCATGCCTCAAGAGAACCTCCAGGCAGCTCAGGTGGCCCTTGGAGGCTGCCAAACGCAGGGGAGTACCCGGGACCCCCCAGCCACTCCGGTTATTGATAAACTGAGAGTACCTCTCCTGGACAAGAGCTCAGCCAAAAGTTCAGCGTCATTTCTGGAGACGGCTTGGTTGATCTGATTAACCTCAGCATTTTCATCTTGATTTCTGGGCTGAAGCATCGAGAAGATCTTACCGATGTCCACCAGGCTCATCTTCATTGGGCTCATTATCTGGTCCACTTTCAGCATGTTGCTGGATTCTCTATCAGCCCAGTATCACACAGAGGCATTCATGATGTTACTAGTTACTCCTGCAGGCTATGTTGACATTGTCCGTGATGCAACATAGTGATGATTATGAGGTCAGGTGGACAGAGTGTTGCATTGTCCCACTTCATTGGTCAGGTCATGCATAGTAAGAAGAAAGTTGTTGAAATGTACACTTGCAACCAAAGTAGAATTGTATCCAAGGCCCATAACAACTGGGTTGGTACTAAATGCTTGTCTGAATTTAGTTCTCAAGTATGCTTCTCCTTATGCATTCACCCATTACTGAGGGTAAATACCACAGGCAACAAAGCATTTGCTTATGGTTACAATGGGCAGTATTTTAAAGAAAAAGGGAAAAGGTATGGAAAGGTTAATGTACCAACAGCAATCTGTTGGCTATCAGCTAGAGATATGGCAGCACAGGTGGCAACAAAATACTTGCAGAAGTTATCAACAAACTTTAGAAAGCATCTTTTTACTGAGTCACCAGTGGTTCCCCTTGTCTGCCAACAATCCCTTGCTGCTAACCAGCTTTCCAGCTCTTGGTTACAGATTGGGTCCATAGTGAATCATAGCTCCAGTGCTATGAAGGTGTTGGATTTCCGGGTGCATTCCACATTCATGATGTCACTGGGGAAAAGAAGTGATAATGCCATAGGTGGAACACCCTTTGTTTCTGTGTGATGAGCTCTGTACCTCACAAAAAATGCTTGTACTTGTGAGATATCCTTTTACACCAAAATAAAACTAAAGAGACTACTGGAAAGTGGGCTGATTGGATTTCCTAGCTATGACATTATTTTCCGAGAAACTAGACCCTGGCTGAGGTTGCTATGGGGATGAAAGGCAGGTTAAAAAATAAAGACAAATAGAAACTAAGTGGGGGTATCAGGTTACAACTTCTGGTCAGAAGCAGAACACAGAATTCTTGTGGGGAGAAAGAAACAAATCTGTCTCAGAAAGAGACAGATTTCCTGGCAGAAATGGGGATAGGAGGCAAAGCATGAGCTGGCTAATACAGTCTGAAACCTCGAAAGCTGTGCACATAACTTGGAAATGCCAAAGAACTGGGTGTTTTTACCAGAAGTGGCCAAGTGTGAATGTTATTGGCTGGTTGGTTGAGAAGAGCTTTGTCAAGGCAGGTTTGTCGGGACCTGAGGGAGAGGAGGTTCATTGAAATACATCTTGCTGATGATAATTGTACCCATGAGACTTGACAGTGAAAGCTGTTGTCGAATATGGGCTCCTGCAGTCATATAATGCCATCCATACTGAAGGGGAATGTTCTACTTCTGTATGACATATCTTTATTTAAGTGAAATTCATTGTTTCTAGTGAAATACCCTTTACCTGTTAATGCATGCTTAATTTTGTGTTGATTTTGGATTTGACTGTTACAGTAAAAATTTTAAAACGTGAAATATTGTCCATCAATTCCTGTTGTCGGGGTCGTTTGGGGGTTGTTCTTTTCAGGTTATTGGTCGCGATGGGGGTAGCAACAGTGATGCTCATGGAGGCGTGGGATCTCTTAGCACTGGCAAATGGCACTGAGCAACACTGATGGCAACGGAGCAGAGGGTGGCACCAGGGACACGGTGCAGGAAAGTCACTCTGTTTTATAGGAGCTACATTTCACTCTGTTTTATAGGAGCTACATTCATTTGCGTGCAGTCACTGTCTTTTCTATAGGAGGATCTTTCCCCTTTTGGGGAAATCTAGAACTAGGTACACAGTTAAGAACTCTCCCATTTAAGACAGAAATAAAGAGGAATTCTTCTTTCAGAGGTCATTGATTATATCCAAGGCTAGTTAGACAGATGTTTGTTTGACAAGGGAGTCAAGGATTATGAGGGCAGGCAGGAAAGTAGAGTTAAGCCCGCAATCAAATCAGCCATACACATATTGAATGGCAGAGCATGGTTGATGGGCCAAGTGGCCTACTTCTGCCCTATTTCTTACATTCTTATGTAGGCGATACGTTTAATTTGGTGCAGTCACTCAATGCTATATTCAATACTGTGCCATTATTATTCCTCAGTAATATCCGCATTTCGTTCAGTATTAATCCTTGCCCATTTCATACTTTATTGCCTCCCAGTTACAGTGTGATGGATTTATCGACACCTTTCTCACCCTCTCTCCACTTTTCATGTCTTGAGCACCTAGACCTGCTCCTCGTTGCGCGGGTAATACTGAGACTGCACCCCCCACCACCCCCACCCCCCAGCCCAATGGTGGTTCTATAGCTCCAAAAATAGTTTAGCTTCGTCCAGTATTTATGTTTTCCAATTAACTTCTTAGTACTGGGTGAAAAAAAAATGAGACAATAGAGGGTTTGGATTCGGGAATGCAAGCATCATTTCAAAATTTGCAGGATGCACTAAACTGAGGGGTGGTGGGGGGGTGGGGGCATGAGGTCGGAGGGGGGATATAATTAATACTCAAATGGACTGAATCAAAATACAAGCTGATGTTAATAAATTTGCAGAATGGGTGTGTAATTGACAAATTTATATCAGAATAGGTGTGTGGTTTGATGCAATTTTGTAGGAGGAATTACGCATAGGAAAATAAGACTCTAAGGCTGCAAAATTCAGCACTAGGGTCCCGGAAACTGAAATTGGTGGCCAAACAGCTCCTAAGCTGCCCTGGCGTGGCCCGTGAGTAGTACCATGCTTCTAAGGGTGCTAGCAAACGCATGCACTAGAAGCATGCAGGGTGGGCAGATCGCGACATCAATTAGCATCTAACGCAGGTCCTGTTAATGCCCTCTTCTTAAACACTCCCAGATGAACATGCATTCAGTTGCTTGAGGGGCACATTGCCACCCACCCACATCCCCCACACCCCCCCCCACCCCCCCCACCTCCCCCACAACCCCCCCCACCCCCACCCCCCCCAACCCCCCCGCCACCCAACCACCCCCCCCACCACCCCCCGCCCCCACCCCCCCCGCCCCCCCTCCCCCCGCCCCCACCCCACCCCCCACCGCCCCCCCTTCCCCCCGTGGGCTCCAATCTCTGCCTGAAGACCTGAGTCCTCCATGTTCTTTGACAGTGACAGCAGGCTTTCCAGCAGGCCAACCAATGCACCAGGCATCTCTGTTCGCATGCCCATCAGCCTTTTCCTGTGGGCCGCCCCATCAAAACCTTCATCTGAGTCCTCTGCAGCAGAACTCGGGTTCAACCTTGCGAGCTGGCACCTGCGCCATCCTTTCCCACTGGCCTGCCTGCAGCTCACCCATGCCTTGACTCACCATGTGCATATCCTTTCTCTATACTGCTTTATAAAGGCCACGCAGTGCCAGTGTCTGAGCTGGTGCCTGGAATTTCAGATGGTGCTCCTTCCTGAGATATCTACTCTTGATGGATTGAGACCGCACTGGCTGGCCAGACAACAGTTCTTGGGTATCTGAAAGCAGATAAATGCAGAAGGGGAGGGCTGAGTGCTTTAAAAGGTGTTGGGTGGAAAGCATGGTCCTTGGTTACACCATCTGCACTTCATGCTAGATTGCAGGATAAGGGTCAGATGGGATTTGAGAAGGTGCCTGAGGCAGGAATAAAGCATCACCCTGGATATTCATGGCGACGCTGGTTGCAATGGCCTCAGTCAAACGGTGACCCAATAATTTGCAGCACCGTCACCTCCAAGGGGCCCAGGGGATGCAGATGTGCCTAAGTCCTGTCGGTTCTCTGCTTCTCTCTCCTATTATGTGCAACCTATCTTGAAAGATAGAGGGAAGAGTGTCAGTGAGGTTGTTGGGTAATGAGCCTGTCATAGCTGGAAGTACGTGAAGCTGTGAAATGTGGGGCTTCCAGGATTGGAGCATCTAAATATTTCGCATAAGCCTTGATTGCTTATAGGGGGTGGGGAGGCATGATGCATTGAACAGCGAAGTTGTTGATGCAATGGTTAGGATAACACTTTTGAAAGGCGAGGGAGGGAGGGTTGAGGGAGGGAGGGAAGGGGTGAAGGAGGGAGGGGAGGGGAGAGGTAGGGGAGGGGTGAGGGAGGGAGGGGCATGGCAGGGAGGGGGCAGGGGCGAGGGAGGTGGAGGGGTGAAGGAGGGAGGTGAGGGGTGAGGGAGGGAGGTGGAGGGGTGAGGGAGGGAGGAAGGGGATAGGGAGGGAGGAGTGAGGGAGAAGGGGGAGGGAGGGGCGGGGAGGGAGAAGGGGAGGGCAGGGAGAGGGGGGAGGGAGGGGCGGGCAGGGGAGAAGGGGGAGGGAGGGGCGGGGCAGGGAGAAGGGGGAGGGAGGGGAGAGGGGGGAGGGAGAAGGGAAGGGGGGAAGGAGGGGAGGGGGGGAAGGGGGAGAAGGGGGGGGAAGGAGGGGGAGAAGGAGGGAGGGAAGGGAGAAGGAGGGAGGGAGGGAGAAGGAGGGA
>JANJGN010000016.1:84150822-84385822 GCA_026770705.1 Isurus oxyrinchus
GGTGGTGTTTGGGGAGGGGGGGAGGGGGTGGTGTTTGGGGAGGGGGGGAGGGGGTGGTCTTTGGGGGGGGTGGGGGGTGGTGTTTGAGGAGGAGACGGGGTGGTGTTTGGGGAGGGGAGGGGGTGGTGTTTGGGGGGAAGAGGGGGTGGTGTTTGGGGAGGAGAGGGGGTGGTGTTTGGGGAGGAGAGGGGGGTGGTGTTTGGGGAGGAGAGGGGGTGGTGTTTGGTGAGGAGAGGGGGTGGTGTTTGGGGGGAGGGGGTGGTGTTTGGGGGAGGGGGTGGTGTTTGGGGGGAGGGGGTGGTGTTTGGGGGAGGGGGTGGTGTTTGGGGGGAGGGGGGAGGGGGTGGTGTTTGGGGGGAGGGGGGAGGGGGTGGTGTTTGGGGGGAGGGGGAAGGGGTTGGTGTTTGGGGGGAGGAGAGGGGGTGGTGTTTGGGGGTGGAGAGGGGGTGGTGTTTGGGGGGGGCCAGGGGTTGATGTTTGAGGGTGTGGGGGGTGGTGTTTGAGGGTGCGGGGGGTGGTGTTTGAGAGAGGGGGGGTATTTGAGGGGGTGAGGGGTTGTTGTTTGAGGAGGGGGTGAGGGGGTGTTGTTTGAGGAGGGAGGAGGGGGTGTTGTTTGAGGAGGGGGGAGGGGGTGTTGTTTGAGGAGGGGGGAGGGGGTGGTGTTTGAGGAGGGGGGAGGGGGTGGTGTTTGAGGAGGGGGGGAGGGGGTGGTGTTTGAGGAGGGGGGGAGGGGGTGGTGTTTGAGGAGGGGGGGAGGGGGTGGTGTTTGAGGAGGGGGGGAGGGGGTGGTGTTTGAGGAGGGGGGGAGGGGGTGGTGTTTGAGGAGGGGGGGAGGGGGTGGTGTTTGAGGAGGGGGGGAGGGGGTGGTGTTTGAGGAGGGGGGGAGGGGGTGGTGTTTGAGGAGGGGGGGAGGGGGTGGTGTTTGAGGAGGGGGGGAGGGGGTGGTGTTTGAGGAGGGGGGGAGGGGGTGGTGTTTGAGGAGGGGGGGAGGGGGTGGTGTTTGAGGAGGGGGGGAGGGGGTGGTGTTTGAGGAGGGGGGGAGGGGGTGGTGTTTGAGGAGGGGGGGAGGGGGTGGTGTTTGAGGAGGGGGGGAGGGGGTGGTGTTTGAGGAGGGGGGGAGGGGGTGGTGTTTGAGGAGGGGGGGAGGGGGTGGTGTTTGAGGAGGGGGGGAGGGGGTGGTGTTTGAGGAGGGGGGGAGGGGGTGGTGTTTGAGGAGGGGGGGAGGGGGTGGTGTTTGAGGAGGGGGGGAGGGGGTGGTGTTTGAGGAGGGGGGGAGGGGGTGGTGTTTGAGGAGGGGGGGAGGGGGTGGTGTTTGAGGAGGGGGGGAGGGGGTGGTGTTTGAGGAGGGGGGGAGGGGGTGGTGTTTGAGGAGGGGGGGAGGGGGTGGTGTTTGAGGAGGGGGGGAGGGGGTGGTGTTTGAGGAGGGGGGGAGGGGGTGGTGTTTGAGGAGGGGGGGAGGGGGTGGTGTTTGAGGAGGGGGGAGGGGGTGGTGTTTGAGGAGGGGGGGAGGGGGTGGTGTTTGAGGAGGGGGGGAGGGGGTGGTGTTTGAGGAGGGGGGGAGGGGGTGGTGTTTGAGGAGGGGGTGGTGTTTGGGGAGGGGGTGGTGTTTGGGGAGGGGGTGGTGTTTGAGGAGGGGGGGAGGGGGTGGTGTTTGAGGAGGGGGGGGAGGGGGTGGTGTTTGAGGAGGGGGGGAGGGGGTGGTGTTTGAGGAAGGGGGGAGGGGGTGGTGTTTGAGGAGGGGGGGAGGGGGTGGTGTTTGAGGAGGGGGGGAGGGGGTGGTGTTTGAGGAGGGGGGGAGGGGGTGGTGTTTGAGGAGGGGGGGAGGGGGTGGTGTTTGAGGAGGGGGGGAGGGGGTGGATGTTTGAGGGTGCGGGGGGTGATGTTTGAGAGAGGGGGGCGAGGCGGTGGTGTTTGAGGGGGTGAGGGGGTGTTGTTTGAGGAGGGGGGGGATGGTGTGTTGTTTGGGGAGGGGGGAGGGTGTGGTGTTTGGGGAGGGGGGGAGGGGGTGGTGTTTGGGGAGGGGGGGAGGGGGTGGTGTTTGGGGAGGGGGGGGAGGGGGTGGTGTTTGGGGAGGGGGGGAGGGGGTGGTGTTTGGGGAGGTGGGGAGGGGGTGGTGTTTGGGGAGGTGGGGAGGGGGTGGTGTTTGGGGAGGGGGGGAGGGGTTGGTGTTTGGGGAGGGGGGGAGGGGGTGGTGTTTGGGGAGGGGGGGAGGGGGTGGTGTTTGAGGAGGGGGGGAGGGGGTGGTGTTTGAGGAGGAGGGAGGGGGTGGTGTTTGAGGAGGGGGGGTGGTGTTTGAGGAGGGGGGAGGGGGTGGTGTTTGAGGGGGCCAGGGGTTGATGTTTGAGGGTGCGGGGGGGCGATGTTTGAGAGAGGGGGGCGAGGGGGCGGTGTTTGAGAGAGGGGGTGGTGTTTGAGGGAGGGGGGAGGGGATGCTGTTTGGGGAGGGGGGGGGAGGGGATGGTGTTTGGGGAGGGTGGGAGGGGATGGTGTTTGGGGAGGGGGGGAGGGGGTGGTGTTTGAGGAGGGTGGGAGGGGTTGGTGTTTGAGGAGGGGGGGAGGGGGTGGTGTTTGAGGAGGGGGGAGGGGGTGGTGTTTGAGGAGGGGGGAGGGGGTGGTGTTTGAGGAGGGGGGTAGAGGGTGGTGTTTGAGGAGGGGGGAGGGGGTGGTGTTTGAGGAGGGGGGGAGGGGGTGGTGTTTGAGGAGGGGTGGAGGGGGTGGTGTTTGAGGAGGGGGGAGGGGGTGGTGTTTGAGGAGGGGGGAGGGGGTGGTGTTTGAGGAGGTGGGGAGGGGGTGGTGTTTGAGGAGGGGGGGAGGGGGTGGTGTTTGAGGGGGGCCAGGGGTTGATGTTTGAGGGTGCGGGGGGGCGATGTTTGAGAGAGGGGGTGGTGTTTGAGAGAGGAGGGGTGTTTGAGGGGGTGAGGGTGTGTTGTTTGGGGAGGGGGGGAGGGGGTGGTGTTTGGGGAGGGGGGGAGGGGGTGGTGTTTGGGGAGGGGGGGAGGGGGGGGTGTTTGGGGAGGGGGGGGGGTGGTGTTTGGGGAGGGGGGAGGGGGTGGTGTTTGGGGAGGGGGGGAGGGGGGTGGTGTTTGGGGAGGGGGGGAGGGGGTGGTGTTTGGGGAGGGGGGGAGGGGGTGGTGTTTGGGGAGGGGGGGAGGGGGTGGTGTTTGGGAGGGGGGGAGGGGGTGGTGTTTGGGAGGGGGGAGGGGGTGGTGTTTGGGGAGGGGGGGAGGGGGTAGTGTTTGGGGAGGGGGGGAGGGGGTAGTGTTTGGGGAGGGGGTGGTGTTTGGGGAGGGGGGGAGGGGGTGGTGTTTGAGGTGGGGGGAGGGGGTGGTCTTTGAGGAGGGGGTGGTGTTTGAGGGTGGGGCTTGGTGTTTGAGGGTGGGGCTTGGTGTTTGAGGGTGTGGAGGGTGGTGTGAGGGTGGGGGGGGGATGGTGTTTGGGGAGGGTGGGGGGGGGATGGTGTTTGGGGAGGGGGGGAGGGGGTGGTGTTTGGGGAGGGGGGGAGGGGGTGGTGTTTGAGGAAGGGGGGAGGGGGTGGTGTTTGAGGAAGGGGGAGGGGGTGGTGTTTGAGGAGGGGGGGAGGGGGTGGTGTTTGAGGAGGGGGGGAGGGGGTGGTGTTTGAGGAGGGGGGGAGGGGGTGGTGTTTGAGGAGGGGGGGAGGGGGTGGTGTTTGAGGAGGGGGGGAGGGGGTGGTGTTTGAGGAGGGGGGGAGGGGGTGGTGTTTGAGGAGGGGGGGAGGGGGTGGTGTTTGAGGAGGGGGGGAGGGGGTGGTGTTTGAGGAGGGGGGGAGGGGGTGGTGTTTGAGGAGGGGGGGAGGGGGTGGTGTTTGAGGAGGGGGGGAGGGGGTGGTGTTTGAGGAGGGGGGGAGGGGGTGGTGTTTGAGGAGGGGGGGAGGGGGTGGTGTTTGAGGAGGGGGGGAGGGGTTGGTGTTTGAGGAGGGGGGGAGGGGTTGGTGTTTGAGGAGGGGGGGAGGGGTTGGTGTTTGAGGAGGGGGGGAGGGGGTGGTGTTTGAGGAGGGGGGGAGGGGGTGGTGTTTGAGGAGGGGGGGAGGGGGTGGTGTATGAGGAGGGGGGGAGGGGGTGGTGTTTGAGGAGGGGGGGAGGGGGTGGTGTTTGAGGAGGGGGGGAGGGGGTGGTGTTTGAGGAGGGGGGGAGGGGGTGGTGTTTGAGGAGGGGGGGAGGGGGTGGTGTTTGAGGAGGGGGGGAGGGGGTGGTGTTTGAGGAGGGGGGGAGGGGGTGGTGTTTGAGGAGGGGGGGAGGGGGTGGTGTTTGAGGAGGGGGGGAGGGGGTGGTGTTTGAGGAGGGGGGGAGGGGGTGGTGTTTGAGGAGGGGGGGAGGGGGTGGTGTTTGAGGAGGGGGGGAGGGGGTGGTGTTTGAGGAGGGGGGGAGGGGGTGGTGTTTGAGGAGGGGGGGAGGGGGTGGTGTTTGAGGAGGGGGGGAGGGGGTGGTGTTTGAGGAGGGGGGGAGGGGGTGGTGTTTGAGGAGGGGGGGAGGGGGGTGGTGTTTGAGGAGGGGGGGCGGGGGTGGTGTTTGAGGAGGGGGGGAGGGGGTGGTGTTTGAGGAGGGGGGGAGGGGGGGTGTTTGAGAGAGGGGGGCGAGGGGGTGGTGTTTGAGTGGGTGAGGGTGTGTTGTTTGAGGAGGTGGGGGGAGGGTGTGTTGTTTGGGGAGGGGGGAGGGGGTGGTGTTTGGGGAGGGGGGAGGGGGTGGTGTTTGGGGAGGGGGGAGGGGGTGGTGTTTGGGGAGGGGGGAGGGGGTGGTGTTTGGGGAGGGGGGAGGGGGTGGTGTTTGGGGAGGGGGGAGGGGGTGGTGTTTGGGGAGGGGGGGAGGGGGTGGTGTTTGGGGAGGGGGGAGGGGGTGGTGTTTGAGGAGGGGGGGAGGGGGGTGGTGTTTGGGGAGGTGGTGGTGTTTGGGGAGGGGTGGTGTTTGGGGAGGGGGGGTGTTTGGGGAGGGGGGTGTTTGGGGAGGGGGGTGTTTGGGGAGGGGGGTGTTTGGGGAGGGGGGGTGTTTGGGGAGGGGGGGAGGGGGGGTGTTTGGGGAGGGGGGAGGGGGGTGTTTGGGGAGGGGGGGAGGGGGGGTGTTGGGGGAGGGGGGGTGTTTGGGGAGGGGTGAGGGGGGTGTGTTTGGGGAGGGGGGGGTGTTTGGGGAGGTGGGGTGTTTGGGGAGGGGGGTTGTTTGGGGAGGGGGGGGGTGTTTGGGGAGGGGGGGTGTTTGGGGAGGGGCTTGGTGTTTGAGGGTGGGGAGGGTGGTGTTTGGGGAGGGGGGGAGGGGGTGGTGTTTGGGGAGGGGAGGGAGGGGGTGGTGTTTGGGGAGGGGGAGAGGGGGTGGTGTTTGGGGAGGTGGTGGTGTTTGAGGGTGGGGCTTGGTGTTTGAGGGAGGGGGGGAGGGGGTGGTGTTTGGGGAGGGGGGGAGGGGGTGGTGTTTGGGGAGGGGGGGAGGGGGTGGTGTTTGGGGAGGGGGGGAGGGGGTGGTGTTTGGGGAGGGGGGGAGGGGGGTGGTGTTTGGGGAGGGGGGAGGGGGGGTGTTTGGGGAGGGGGGTGTTTGGGGAGGGGGGGAGGGGGGTGTTTGGGGAGGGGGCGGGGGGGGGGTCGGTGTTTGAGGAGGGGGCGGGGGGGGTCGGTGTTTGAGGAGGGGGCGGGGGGGGTCGGTGTTTGAGGAGCGGGCGAGGGGGGGTCGGTGTTTGAGGAGCGGGCGAGGGGGGGTCGGTGTTTGAGGAGGGGGCGGGGGGTTCGGTGTTTGAGGAGGGGGCGGGGGGGTCGGTGTTTGAGGAGGGGGCGGGGGGGGGTCGGTGTTTGAGGAGGGGGCGGGGGGGGTCGGTGTTTGTGGAGGGGGCGGGTGGGGTCGGTGTTTGAGGAGGGGCGGGGGGGTTCGGTGTTTGAGGAGTGGGCGGGGGGGGTTCGGTGTTTGAGGAGGGGGCGAGGGGGGGCGGTGTTTGGGAGGCGGGGGGGCGGTGTTTGGGAGGTGAGGAGGGGGGTGCTGTTTGAGAGTGGGGAGGGGGTTGCTGTTTGAGAGGTGGGGAGGGGGGGTGGTGTTTGAGAGGGGAGGAGGGGGTGTTGGTGTTTGTGGGGGGCGCGGTGTTTGAGAGAGGAGGGTGCAGTGTTTGAGAGGGAGGGCGCGGTGGTGTTGGGGGGCGGTGTTGTGGGGGGGCCGGTGTTTGTGAGGGGAGAGGGGGGCAGTGTTTGTGAAGGAGGGAGGGTGGGTGGTGTTTGAGAGGGGGGAGGTGGGGATTGTGTTTGAGAGGTTGGGAGGGGGATGGTGTTTGAGGGGGGGTGGAGGGAGCGGTGTTTGAGAGGGGGGAGTGGGGAGGTGTTTGAGAGGTGGGGAGGGGGGTTGGTGTTTGAGAGGTGGGGAGGGGGTGTTGGTGTTTGAGGGGGGTGTGTTGGTGTTTGAGAGGGGGGGGTTGGTGTTTGAGAGGGGCGGGGTGGTGTTTGAGAGGGGGGGAGGGGGGTGTGGGTGTTTGAGACGGGGGAAGGGGTGGCGTGGTGTTTGAGAGGGGGGTGTGGTGTTTGAGGTGGGGAGAGGGCGGGTGGTGTTTGAGAGTGGGGGGTTGGTGTTTGGGGGAGGGGGAGTTGGTGTTTGGGGGAGGGGGAGTTGGTGTTTGGGGGAGGGGGAGGTGGGGGCGTTTGTTTGGGAGGGGGGAGGTGGGGGCGTTTGTTTGGGAGGGGGAGGTGGGGGCGTTTGTTTGGGAGGGAGTGGAATTGGGGGGAAAGTGTTGGGGAGTGGTTGCGGTCGGGGGGAGGGGAGTCGGGGGGAGGGAAGTGGGGTGTAGGAACAGTGGGCTGAGTAGGGAGGTGGAGGTGGGGGAGAGTAGGTGCTGCGTGGTGAGTGGGAACGGGGGCGTGGGGAGTGGGGACTGGGAGTTGAGGGAGAAGTGGGGAGTGGTGGGGGTGAGCTGGGAGTGGAGTGGGAGTGGTGGGGGCGAGCGTTGGGGAGGGGGTGTGGGAGATGGGTGGGGGAGGAGGAGGAGGATGAGGGGGGCAGTGGGAGGGGATGGAATACGAGAGGGAGGGAGGGTGGGTGATCAAACCCAGACCCAGAACCACTCCCCCTCAGGCTCTGGTAGATGATCCACTGTTGTCAATCTGACTGACGGTTTCTCTTGTGTGAAGCTGGACAGAAACAGGGTCTAGAAGGGGAGACAGATTTCTCTCTCTAACACATCCTGCCAAACCTAGGTCCTCCCATCTTTATGGGTATTTTCCTAACTCAGCTTTAGAGTAAAACGTTAACTTGCCGATGAGAACTAAAAGTAGAGCTAAAAGGTCTTTCTCTGATTGTTTTTGGTAAATAAACTCTGGGACATTCTCTGGCCTGTTTGAGTTAGCTGGGTGCTGCAGTTGACCTCAGCTTCGAAAAGGGCAAGGTTCCTGCTCAGATTCATTGATTTCTGCTGTGGTTAGTGAGGATAGGTTTCTGTTCACACACACCTATGTGTACGTTCCTGGGTATTGTTTGTAGATTGAATGGTTGGGCTCTGCAGCCACCTTCCTTCATACACCAGAAAATAGGTGTGAAGGTAGAATTGGCCTAAAGGGATGAGTTGAAATAAGATAAACACTCAAATTATCTTGATGAGGAATAAAGTGGGGAGCACTCGGGCAGTAGTGATTTGAAAACAGGTTTAGAATGGAGTGGAAAAGGACTAGAAATAATTGGGCTTAAAAATGCTCAACTGAAGGAGTTGACATTTCAGTGAGAAAAAGATACTTTGCATTTCTATGGCACTATTCATAACTACAGGGTGTCCCAAAGCACTTTATAGCCAGTGATGTGTAGTTCACTAATGTAGGAAGTGCAGCAGCCAACTTGTGCACAGGAAGCTCCCACCGACAAGAATGTGGTAACGATCAGATAATTTGTCTTTGTGATATTGATTGAAGGATAAATGTTGGTCAGGACAATGAGGAGAACTCCCCAGTTTTGTTTGAAATAGTACAATGGGATCTTTTACATTCACCTGACAGGGAATACGGGTGCCTGAGTTTAATGTTTCATCTGAAAACCAGTGCCTCTGACAGAGGTGCTGTCCTCAATACTTCACCGGAGTGTCAGCCTAGATTGTTGTGCTGTAGTTCTGGAGTGGGACTTAAACCCACAACTTTCTGACTCAGAGGCAAGAGTGCAAACAATGGAACCAGAGCTGAGTTTGAATACAATCTGGCCCAGGTGAATTGGAATCAAAAATTGGTCAGTGAAACAGTGATTAAATAACGTGAGACCTTGAAAGTGAGATGGTTCAGCGAGAGACCAGACACATTCCTTTCCCCTTTGTGACAAAGGTATCCAAAGCTAGAGCTGTCTAAAGGACTCAAGATATAATTACTAAAATAAAACAGAAAAAAAGAGGTTTGGAATAAATGTCAGGCTCATAATACAGCAGAGACCCAAGATGAATACAGACAGTACATAAAAATAAAATCTTTTTTAAACATAATTAGAAAAAAGTAATTTAAAGAAAGGTGGAGCCAATGTAGTGATTAAAAGGGAGATTTACTTAAATTACCCTAATATAGACCAGAATAGTAATATTGTAAAGGGCAGAGAAGGGGAAGGGTTCCTGAAGTGTGTTACAGGCCCTGTGAGGAAGGAGGCACTTCTGAATCTGGTGCTGGGGAGTGGTGTGGGTCAGTGGATCAAAGCACAGCAAAAATAATTAATTCAGGGAGGCCCAATTTCAGTGGGTGAAAATGGATCTGGCCCAGGTAAATTAGAATCCAAGATAGGCTGGCAAGCCTGTAATGAAACAATGGGCTGCCTTTAAAGAGGAGATAGTTCAGGTAAAGTCGAGGTACATTCCCACGAGGGAATCCAAAAAACCTTCAATAGGCATATTAGTAGTAAAGGATAGTAAGAGGAGAGGTGGTGGCAATTGGGGACCTAAAAGGGTGATCTACATATAGAGGCAGAGGGCATGGCAAAGGCACTGAGTACTTTTCATCTGCTTTTACCAAAGAAGGAAATGCTGCCAAAGTTATAGTGAAAGAGGAGGTGGTGGATAGGCTAAAAATGGATAAAAGCGTGAATATTAGAAAGGCTGTCTGTACTTAAAGTTGTTGAGTCACCAGGACAGCATGGAGATGGATCCAAAGGAAGCAAGGTGGAAACTGCGGAGGCACTGACAATAACCTTTCTAATCTTTGCCAGAGGACTGCAGAATTGCAAATGTTACATCCTTGTTCAAAAAGGCTGCAAGGATAAGCTCAGCAACTACAGGCCAGTCAGTTTAACCTTGGAGGTGGGAAAGCTTTTAGAAACAATAATCTGGGAC
The DNA here is from genome assembly GCA_026770705.1 of Isurus oxyrinchus. NCBI lineage: Eukaryota > Metazoa > Chordata > Chondrichthyes > Lamniformes > Lamnidae > Isurus > Isurus oxyrinchus. The sequence continues at coordinate 84,160,084 of JANJGN010000016.1, forward strand.
AAAATTGACCATCACTTAGACAAGTAATTAAGGAAAGCTAGCATGGGTTTGTTAAAGGTAAATCGTGTTTAACTAACTTGCTTGAGTTTTTTGATGAGGTAACAGAGAGAGTGGATGAGGGTAATGTGGTTGATGTGATGCCCATGGACTTCCAAAAGATGTTTGATAAAGTGCCACATAACAGGCTTGTCAGCAAAGTTAAAGCCCATGGAATAAAAGGGACTCTAGCAGCTTGACTGAGTGATAAGAAATGGAATGGTTGTTGGAGGAAGGTACACAGTTGGGTTCCCCAGGGGTCAGTACTGGGGCCACTGCTCTTCTTGAGCTAGATTAATGATCTAGTCTTGGGCTTACAGCCAGAATTTCAAAATTTGTAGATGACACAAACTTTGGAAGTATTGTGATCTGTGAGGAGGATAGTGATTGACTTCAAGATGACACAGACTGGCTGGTGGAATGGGTTGCCACATGGCAGATGAAATTTAATGCAGCGAAATGTGAAATGATAAATTTTGGTAGGAAGAATGAGGAAAGGCAATATCACATAAAGAGTATAATTCTAAAGGGGGTGCAGGAACAGGGGGACCTGGGAGTGTACACAAATTTCTGAAGTGATGGTGTAGGTTGACAGTGATTAGTAAGGCACAATGGGATCCTGGGCTCTCTAACTATCTATAGAGTACAAAAACAAGGAAATTATGAAGAATCCCTATAAAACACTGTTTTGGCCTCAACTGGAGTATTGTGTCCAATTCTGGTCACCAGACTTTAGGAACGATGTGAATGTATTAGAGAGGGTGCAGAAAAGATTTATGCGATGTTTCCAGGGATAAGGGGCTCAGTTACAAGGACAAATTGGAGAAGCTGGGGTGATTTTCCTTAGCAAAGGGAAAGTTCAGAGGAGATTTAAAAATTATGTTAAAATCCTAAGCCATATAACTAGGGAGAAACTGGTCCCCATTGGTGTAAGAGTCGAGAACTAGAGGACACTGATTTAAGGTGATTGGCAAAAGAACCAAAGGTGTCATGAAGGCAAAGCTTTGTTACACAGCAAGTGGTTAGGATCTGGAATGCACTGTCTGAGAGTATGGTGGAGGCAGGGACAATCGTAGCTTTCAAAAGGGAATTGGATAATTATCTAAAGAAAAAAATTACAGGGCTGTGAGGAAAGAGCGGGGGAGTGGGACTAACTTTTTCAGAATGCTGGCATGGACACAAAGGACCAAATGTCTTCCTTCTGTGCTGGAAGTATTTTATGATTCTGTATATATAGTGCCAGAGGGTATGACTATGGTCTTAAATGAGAGCTTTGCATCCACCTGAGAGGAAAGACAGGACCTCAGATTAATATCTCCTTTGAAAGACCACAATTTGGCACAGCAGCAGCCTCTGAATACTGCACTGAAGTGTCAGCCTGGTTATTCTCAGGTCCCTGGAGTAGACTTGAACATATAACATTCTGACTCTGTTGTGAGAACATTAAGCCATGGTTGACTCTAAGAAGTTACTTGAAAATGCACGATTGAGGTTATGAGAGTGTGAGCATTGTGTTTCAAGACCTGAACTACGAGCTAATGCGTACCAGTTTCATGCTGTGTCCTTTCTTCCAGCGAAGTGCAGAAAGCAGTGAACACTTCTCAAGGACTGTACCAGCGATGGACTGAGCTCTTAGCAGAACCCTCTTCAGCCAGCAAGGAGGAGTGTGACTGGACAACCAATGAGCTTCGGAATAGCCTCCGTAGTATCGAGTGGGACCTGGAGGACCTCGATGAGACTATTAATACCCTTTAATTGCAAGTGTTCCTCCTTCAAAGCCACGTCTAACAACAATGTAGCAGTTTTACCTCATTCATACTGCAATTGCTAATAACTGGAGTTTTCTATTGTTTGTATCAAACATGCGTGTCCGGTTTAGCGGCTATGTCTTAACAGGCCATGTTGTCCATAAAACCAGGACACTGTGGTCTGTTGAAACCTCTAGAAGTTCGAGAGCTAACTTTGTGCGATGTTACAAGAAGCTCTTGGAGATAGCTGTGTTTACCATGCTGGTTAGTGCAAGTCAGGCCATGTATTCTCCTGTATCTGAAGCCAGCTACAGGTGAGATTCAGCACATATTGAAAGTAGCAACATGCAAATACAGCAGAGCTACTGAATATATCCCAAATATCAGCGTTTCTAATGGCTAACATTTGGCAGACTAGATTAGAGCCTAGAAGTAGACCAGTTTCCAATTAAATGTTGTCTTGCAACAATATTGTAACAATACTTATGCTTCGCTAAGCAAATTGAGCTTCTTGATAGTGCTCAGAAAGTGAGTTACTTCAGTATAGTTTGGGGACGGAATGCAACTCCATGTTAGCACATGGAAAAATCAATTGTTAGAACAAACTGATTTTCTGTAGTGGTGGCTATAGGCAATGGTGAAATCGGATTTGCCGTCTTTACAGTGATGGTGATGGTGGCATGGCATCAAAAGGAAGTCCTGGGGTGGGAGATCACAGAACGAGTCATCCTCGCAACTAAGGACAGGTCTGGACAGAAACAGTTTGAGAGGAGTTCACCTCTTACATCCTTGGCTGGGAAGTTGTGTGGTGCAGAAAGAAGGAGGAGGAAAAAGTGCAGCGTTGAGAGATTCAGTGTTAAGAGTATGTGAGCACATTTGGTGGTGCCACTGTTATGTCAAATTGCAAAATTTGTTTTGGAGTGTACAGCTGTAAAAGGTGCTGCAGTTATCTGAGTAATTATTTTTTCGTTGGGTTGTTAGCTCCTTGAGGCATTTTACTACATAAAGGTGCTTTATCAATGCAGATTGTAGAGTATAAAATTGCCATTCCACTGTAAATACACGATTTACCTTGACTGCAACATACGTATTGTGGAGACGAATCCTCGGAAGTTTAACCTTGATCCAGCAGAACTAAGCAAAAGGAAAGCATTCATCACCAGTACAAAGCAAATTGTAAAGGTAAGTCCTGTTGATGTGTTACAGGTAAATGAGGAAGTGATGGTTACTGATAGCAATGATTCAGTGGGACTGGGCTGTGGAAATATTTGTTCTGGCTCACCTCCCCCCGCCCCCCCCAACCCCTTGCTGGCATCTGGGATGTTGGAGATGCAGAGCAGGATCTAAAAGCTTTTGTGAAGAGGTAGGAGGCAATGTGCTTTTGTGCTCCAACTTACGCCACAGTTTCTTTATCCTATATGTTTGTGTCTTTGGAGAACGACATCGCAGTGGTTATGTCACTAGATTAGCAAGCCAGAGCCTGGACCGAACCAAATTCCATCTTAGCAGTTAAAATACTGGTTTCAGTAAAAGTGACCACACAGAGTTGTTGAATTATCTTTTAAAATCTCCAACTGGTTCACTAATGTCCTTTTGTGAAGTGAATCTGCTGTTTTTACCCAGTCTGGCCTGTTGGGACTTCAGTCCCACTTGGAGATGGTTGACACTTAACTGGCCCTAGCTTGCTGTCTACTTCAGCCAGTCATCAGAGCAATTAGGTGTGGGCAATGAATGCAAGGTATAGGCAAGAATGAATTTTTTGTGAAGTTGGAAGATCCAGTTATCTGATGTTGTATAGCTGTTTTTGCTTTTATGTACAGTATTGCTGTTACCTTACGGGAGACAGGCACAACTGGGAAAACCCTGGAACAGGTGCAATATCTGCTGCAGTACAGTTTAATGGATTTTATGATTTTTTTTCTGAGAATCATCTCTCAGGTATGGGTTTTTAGCCTTGATTTAGCCCTACAGTGTAAGGTTGAGCTTTCAGTCAGCAAAGCAGAGAGAGAGGGAGAGAGAGAGGGTGTGAAAATCTTTGGGCAAATCACTTAGTGCCTGATTCAAAGCTGTCTGGGAATTATGGAGAGGTCACATGAGTGTTGGAATGCTGGCCATGTGGGACACATCACAGGAAACTGAGTGGGAAGTGCAAGAATGTCACTAATGCGGTAGAGATACTGTTCTGCTGCATGTTTATGAAAGAGTGCAGAGGCAGCTTTATTCTGTGTCTAACCCTGTGCTGTACCTGCCCTGGGAGTGTTTGATGGGACAGTGTAGGGAGCTTTACTCTGTATCTAATCCCGTGCTGTAACTGCCCGAGGGGTGTTTGACAGGATAGTGCAGAGTACGATACATTTTAAAAGTGGGGCTGAGTGGGTTGGTTTTGGTTCAAGATGCTGATGTGTAGACGTAAACCCTAAACTCACAGAGGGAGAGGCTGGCTCACTGCAGTTGTTCATATCCGTTTCTGGTGAATGTTTCCATTATCTGCTAGAATGAATACCAATCCTTTTCATTGCATTTACAGGAAATGAAGGACCACATGTCCAGTTCCTCAATGCAGGTGTTGGTGGAACAGAAGAACAGACAGGTGAATAGCCTGTATTTGACTCTTGCTTATTTTCAACCAGTGCTGTGTTGCAGCACAGGGGCACAGTATGAAAATTCATGAGTACTGGTCAGCAAAGCTGGGACTTCTCACAGCCGTTTGGATAACGATGAGATATCTCAGTGGGAAAAATGTAGGCCTTAACCTTCCAGTCAGTTTCCAAGATTGGATATTCATGGATATTGTCAACATTATCTTCAATATTATGCAGGTTAGCCAAAAACTCCATTCCCAGAGTTTGAAATTGCTTGCATGGAAAATTAAAGGCATTTCACAGTTTTTAAAGAGTTGAAGAAAGGGCATTTTTCTTCAGAAGGCACTCGAACTTGAGGAACTCCTCTGATGACCTGGCACAGGCTGGTGTGGTGCCAAGATGCCAAGGTCAGAAGGTTGTAGGTTCGATCATGGGCTGAGTTGACAGATTTCAGCTGGGGTGGCTGTTGGTTGCTCAAGTGAATCTCAGTGTCCCAGGGGAGGAAAACGTGTGGGTATTCCAGCTGTCGATTGCCAGCTGGATGGCTTCAGCTTGATGTTGTATGCCACAGAAATCTAGCGAGCCTCAACTGTCCAGTTCCTGTGGTGTGCTGGGCATGATTTCCTCAAACCAGCGCCACCAAAATCAGATCATTTGGTCATTAATGTGTCGGCCGTGGCCCAGTGTGTAACACTGACACGTGTCAGAAAGTCATGGGCTCAAATCCCACTCCAGGAGCATCACGTAATCCAGGGCTAACACACTCCAGCGCAGTACTGAGAGAGTACTACACTGTCAGACATGCCACCTTTCAGTGAGGTGTTAGACTGAGACCCCATCTGTCCTCTCAAGTGGTTATAAAAGTTCCAAGGCATTATTTCAATGAAGAATAGCTATTTGGGAACCTTACTGTGTGCAAATTGACTGCCACTTTTCCTTATATTATGCAATGATTACATTTCAGAACTACATAGTTAGCTGTAAAGCGTTTTGGGCTATCCTAAAATTGTGAACAGAACAATATAAATGCAAGTTCTTCTCATTGTTTTTAATGAAGGATCTTTTTGCGTGGAAAATAGCTACAACAAATCTGTTCACCTGATAGTGATTCGCAGTGTGTGAGGTGCCTTGAGATATTTCTGTGACACCCACTGTGGTTTAATAAGTACAAGCCTTTCTTTTCCAGACAGCGAAATCCAAGGCCCATAAAGTCCATTGAATGGTTTTCAATGTTTCTTTTTTGCTGTCTGTGTGCAGACTTTGCTGAGCACCAGGGGAAACCAGGGACTGAACTCCACTTCAGATAAATACAACCGGCTGGACCAAGAGCTGCAGGCAGCAAATTCGCAATTCATTGAGGACCATCACATCCAGCAGCAGGTACCTGGATAGGGAGTGAGCAATGTGTCCGCAGACTGAGAGCTGGGCAGGAGACAGGAGTGGAGGCTCTGTCAGGGTTTCTTTTAGCATTCCTGGTAGGGATTGGGGAGGTTAGTTAGGCTTTGGATGTGGGTTTCAGACATGGACTTAGTTGCCTAGAATGTCTTAGGAGTGGAGGGAGGGTTGGGTTTTTGAGTGCGTATGGGTGTAACAGGTAGGTAAAGGCACTGTCTGAATTATATCATCTGCACAGCAGATTGTAGATTTCCCAGGCTGTGCTGGTCATACAGATCTCAGCAGAAGGACCATTAAACTGGCCTCATCGCCAGGTATGGGAGAAGGCTGGGGATGAAATCAGCCGGATTCCTGCTGCTGATAGATGTCCAGCAAGGTGTGTGCTGCAGGGAGTATGTTTGTGGACCCTGAGCACAAAGCCAGGACGCAATCGCTCCACGGTTGAATGGCCTGCTGCCAGTCACTGCAGCCAGTTGCATGAACTGCTAGAGCAAATGCAAAGGCCCGTGGAACTGTAACTAGCAACAAATGATCAGCGGTTTGGGTTGAGAACAAAAGGAAAAACTGCTGCTTTAAGGCCTGATCTTGGCCTCTGGCAGCTTTGGACCGTTGTTGGGGAGAGCAGTATGTTGTGGGGGAGAGCAGTGCTAGTGATAGGAGATGGGAATCTAGCAGGGGGGAGGCTATTCTGCTGACAGAATCTAACAGCCTGGGTGAGGCCAGTGCTGGCGATGGATGATGACAGCTGGTGAGGTGAGGCCAGTGCAGGTAATGGGAGGGGTTGGGGGCATGGGTGTTAGTTTGGTAAGGCATGACCCCTGTTCCTGGGTCTTGTCATTATTTTTTTTGTCTTATGTCCTCACACAGTTGATTACAGAGCAGCAGGATGATCAGCTAGAGCTAGTATCGGGCAGTATCGGAGTGTTGAAGAACATGTCACAGAAGATTGGCAATGAGCTGGATGAACAAGCAGTGTGAGTGTCGTTTCAATTGATCACTTGCTTTAAGTTTCATTCTTTTTCCCCCATCTCCTGCGTTTGATCCTTAAAAATGGGTTTTACTTAGAGTGAAAATCAGTTATTCCCTGCGCCCAGTTTTCTCCCTTCTTTGTCTGAAGTGACTGACAAGGGTTGGAGTGTAGTTTCACAACTTCTGGATGCCTTCTACCAAATGCCCACTGATCATGCACCACTCTAGATAGCAAGTGTTGGCAGGTTATTTAACCAGGAAGAGTTCCACAGTCCAGTCTCACCCTATTCGCACTCATTGCATGTCCTTTTCAGTAGAGGTTGTAGATGGTGCCTTTAATTGAGAGATGTCCCAAGGTGCATTACAGATATGTATAAGGAAAGGGATGGCGAGTTAGATAGTGAAAGTTGAGGAGGGGTGACTGAAAGGCTTTGTCTGGGATGTTTTGGAAGTATGGGGAGTGGACTCAAGGGGGTTGTAGGATCTGCCTCCAGTGAAGACCTGAAGGGACAGGAGGAATATGTAGAACACTAGATACAGAGCATTTGGGAGGTGGTGGTGTAATTGTATTGTCACTGGACTAGTACTAGTGGGAAACAAAAACAGAATTACCTGGAAAAACTCAGCAGGTCTGGCAGCATCGGCGGAGAAGAAAAGAGTTGACGTTTCGAGTCCTCATGACCCAGGGTCATGAGGACTCGAAACGTCAACTCTTTTCTTCTCCGCCGATGCTGCCAGACCTGCTGAGTTTTTCCAGGTAATTCTGTTTTTGTTTTGGATTTCCAGCATCCGCAGTTTTTTTGTTTTTATCTTAGTACTAGTGGGACCTGGGTTCGAATCCCACCATGGCAGATGGCGAAATTTAAATTCAGTAACAACTTCTGGAATTAAAAGTCTAATGATGACCATGAAACCATTGTCGATTTTTTGTAAAAACCCATCTGGTTCACTAATGTCCTTCAGGGAAGGAAATCTGTAATCCTTACTTGGCCTGGCCTATATGTGACTATGGACTCTCAGCAATGTGGTTGACTCTGAAATGGCCTAGCAAGCCACTCAGTTCTCAAGGACAATTAAGAATGGGTAATAAATGCTGGCCCAGCCAGCGATGCCTATGTCCCATGAACAAATTATTAAAAAGTGACAACTTTTGAAAAAGTTGATTTCTTTACGAGGGTAGAAGTTGTAAGGCCAGCAGGGAGAGCATTGGTGTCAAGTGTGAGTTGATGGAGGCATAGATGAGGGTTTCAGTGGCACAGGTAGGATGCAAGTGAATCTAATTCGCACAGACAGGAAATACTTCTTCGTATAAAGAGTAGTGGCAATCTGGAACCCTCATTCCAGAGTCTGGAACTCTGCTGAGTCTGAGGTTAGTGGAAAATTTCAACACTGAGATTGATAGATTTTTATTGTTAGGCTATGTGGCAAGGGTTACAGAGCCAAGGTGGGTAGATGGAGTTAAGATCCAGATCAGCTTTGGTCTAATTAAATGGCAGAATAGGCTGAAGAGACTGAACGGCCTCCTCCTTTCCTGTGACCTTCTGAAGGTGGAAGTAAGCATTGTTGGTTTCAGAAAGGATGTTGGGTTTAATGTTTGGCTCACGTTGAACAAAATGCTAAGTTTGCAAATGGTCACGAAAGAGAGCGTGGGTGGTGTTGGTGGGAGTGGGGGCTGTGGAGTGGAATTTATGTCAGAGGCTGAAGACAATTGGTCGGGAAAGTTGTGGCACATCCCAGAGTGGATGTCAGTCTTGATGCACAGAAGACATGTGAGGACAGGTAGAGTTGGGTTTTGTCGGCGTGCGTGAGAAAACTGGGCTTCATCCTATGGATGATGTCACAGAAGAGTAGCTTGTGGACAGTAAAGAGGAGATGCCAAGGATGGGCCCTTGCCGAAACCTCGAGGTGATGGGTGTGGGGATGGGAAGAAACTCTATTGCTGGAGTAGTACACAGGCTGTGCTTGGATAGATATAAATGGAGTCATGAAAGGAGCCTCGAGTGAGTTAGGTCTTCCCCTTGCTGCCTGCTGCTCATTGTAGTCCCTTGGCTGAGATAAGCTAACTGAGCAAATATTGCAAAATGAACCAGGGGCAATCTGGTCTGTCAGCTGACAGTTGGGCGATTGGGAGTGTGTGACAGCGTTCAGTCTTGGCCTTCTGAACTGAGTAGTGTTGTTTACCCTGCTTATCCACTTAGCCTGCACCAAAACAAACACATTGATTGCTAATGCTTACTGAAAGTAATGCCCCTCCCAGTGCTCCTGTTTTCAGCTATTAGGGAGTGATGCTGTTAAAATCAATTAGTCCTGTTTTCAGCTGTTAGGGAGTGATGCTGTTAATTAGGTGACATGACAAGTAGAAACAGTATCAAGAGTTGAAAGCCTCTGGGACCTGGGCCACAGGCTTTCATCATGGCAAAATAGAGGCAAATAAAAACATAGGGGATTGGTAGGGGGCACTGTTGTACAGTATCATTTGCAACAGGATCTTGGCGCAGTCAGAATTGTGGGCGGGGGAACCATGATTGTAAATATTTTATCTTGTGTGTGGAAGGGAGAGCGTTGTGTGTTTGTATGGGGGTGGGGGAAAGGATATGTTTGTGGAGTGGGGTGGGAGTATGTTTGTGGGGAAAGGGGCATGTTTGTGTGGTTTTTTTATGGGGGTTGAGGGATTGTGTTTGCGAGAGGGAGCGGATATGTTTGTGTGGGAGGGATATGTTTGTGGGGGGGAGGGGATGTGTTTGTGGGGGTATCTTTGTGTGCTTTGTGTGGGGGGGGTGGGGTGTGTGTTTGAGGGGACAGGATATGTTTTGGGGGTGGGGGTGTGTTTGTGTGGGGGCACAGTGGTGGGTGATATGTCGTGTGGGGAGGGGAAGGTTTGTGTTTGGGCGAGGGAAGGAGGGCATGTGCTTGTATGTGCCAGGGTGAGGGATCTCTGAGGCTTAATAAGGATATTGGAGATGAGATCAGTCTCCACGGGCCAACATAAAGAGTAGTCAAGTTATTCAGCTTGGAGAGTACTAGAAATTAAGAGTTAAATTAATTAAATAAAAATAAGTTAAATCTGTGGATTATTATCCGAGCCATGTGCAAGTTGACATAGAGATAAACATGTTAGGACAGTGAGCGCATAGCTGAACGAGGCATTTTTTCTCTTGCGACAGGAAGGAGCTGTAGATTTGGGATAGGCTTCACTGAACTGAGTTGGGTCCAGGGTCCTCGTGGAAAGGATAAATAGGGTGTTCACAGGGACTTTAGTCAAGGTGAGGGAGATGACTCAGATGCAGAAGGTAATATAGATAGTAGTTTGAAAACAACTAAAATGGAAGAGAGTAAAGTAACAATCAGAAATTGTGCTTTAGGCCCTGCAGATGAAGGGAAAATGAAAAGATGTAAAGCAATTAGGAGAAAGAAATAGAAACGTGCAAGTAAAACTTTGGAGCTGAAGGACAGGTTAGGGTGTGGGGCCCAAATAAGCATTCTTTATACAAATTCATAGTAGATATGAGGAACAAATTGAATGAATTGCAGGCACAAATTCAACCTGGAGGGTATGACGTAGTAGCCATTTTGACAATGTATGGCCATGAAAGCTGGATGACCAAGAAGAGTGACGAGGCTTGAATAAGAGTTTTTGAAATGAAAGGACTTAGATGGATATTATTTGTGCCATGGATGGCCAAGCAGACAAATGAGTGGGCGCTCGAGGAAGCTGGTGTTAAGAGGAAATTGTTTGAGGCAGTGATATTGAGGAAGCTCACATATTTTGGACATGTGTTGCGAACAGGAGGGGTGTGTTTGGAAAGAGGTGATGAAAAGAAAAACAGCTGGAAAACGTACACAAGGGAGACCCAAGATGGAATGGATGAATAATATCATAACATGGACTGGCCTCTCTATGGGACAGGCAGTGAGGGCAGTGGAGAATAGAAATCAGTGGAGAAAGATTGTTTATAGTGCAGCCTATTGTTGGTACAAGGCAGGATGAAAGACAAGACAAGACTGCAAGGTGGTCAGGTCTACAAGAAATGTAGGGAAAATGGTAAAGGAGCAGCCTTCTTGATGAAGGATAAAATCACTTCCGTGATAAGTGAGGATATAAGAGATAAGCCGGCAGTGAAGACTTTATGGGTAGAATTAATAAATAGAAAGGATTTAAGACAGGAGTGTATATAGCTATGGGAGAAGTTGCTGTGAAGGGATAGCTTATATAAGTGCTAAGATTAGACATGTATGTAGCAACGGCAAAGTGGTTTTAATGAGGGATTTTAACTTTCATATGGATTGAAATAAGCAGGCCCAGCACATGTCAGTAAAGTAGTGAATTTCTTGAGTGAATTTCTGCAATGATGTGCCTAACTTTAACTCTAAGTAAATGGGTTATAAGTGAGTTAAAATCAGGCCCAATATGTCCTAGCACCAACATTAAATTTCATTATGAGTCAGATATAGTTAATAGCCTAAAGTATTAAAATTCTAAATTTAGGTAAGGCTGACTTCAGTGGAATGAGACAAAGACTGACAGAAGAACAATGGGAGGTGCTCAAAACGAAATTTAACATGATACATAATCAATATACACCCATAAAGAGCAAGAGTTCTACTTGCCAAAAAACAACAGCCACAGATGACAGAGAAAGGGATGAGATAAAAGAAAAAACAAACAAAAATGCAAACAGTTGCACAAATCATGGTGAACGGAAAAGATGGGAAGAGCAGGAAAAGATGACAAAACAGATACTAAGAACTACAAAAAGGGAGTATGAGAAGAAACTTGTAAGAGCTATCAAAATCAACACACTAAGCATTAGGCAAAAGTAGTGATCAATGTGAGCCCTTTGCTCACAGTGAAAATAAGGAAATAGTGGACACGCTGAATAATGAATTACTTTCTGTCAGTATTTACATGTCAGTGTTTACAGTTGAGGAAGAGGTCAGCATGCCAGACATCCCAAGGAAACTAATATTGAATCAGGGACAGAGACTCAACAAAGTTAACATAAGCAAAATAAAAGTAATGGAGAAAATTATTGCACTAAAAGGTGACAAATTCCCAGGACCAGATGGTTTCCATCCCAGGGATTTAAGAGAACTAGGTGAGAATATTGCAGATGCTCCAACTATAATCTTCCAAAGGTCTCTTGATTCAAGAACTATTCCTTTAGTGTGGAAAATTGCACATTTCACTGCCCTATATAAATAAGGTTACAGAAGGAAACCAGAGAATTATAGACCAGTTAGCTTAACATTTGATGTTGGAAAATTACTGGAGTCTGTGATTAAGGATAGAGTGACTGAAGACATTGAAAATTTTCAGCTAATCAAAGAGAGCCAGCATGGATTTGTAAAACATGAGTTATCCCTGACAAACCTGATTGAATATTTTTGAACAGTTGACTAAAGTACTGGACAAGGGATTTTCTGTGGATATGAACATACAAACATACGAATTGGGAGCAGGAATAGGCCACTTGGCCCCTTGAGCCTGCTCCACCATTCAGTAAGATCATGGATGATCTGATTGTAACCTCAACTCCACATTCCCGTCTACCCCCGATATCCTTTTACCCCCTTGCTTATCAAGAATCTATCTCTGCCTTAAAAATATCCTTTTACCTCCTTGTTGTCAAGAATCTATCTATCTCTGCCTTAATGATATTAAGAGACTCCTTCCACCGCCTTTTGAGGAAGAGATGTTCCAAAGACTCATGACCCCCTGAGAGAAAAAGTTTCTCCTCATCTCTTTCTTAAATGGGTGACCCCTTATTTTTAAACAGTGACCCCTATTTCCAGATTCTCCCACAAGAGGAAACATCCTTTCCACATGGATGTTATTTGTATATGGACGTCTGGTGGACATCTGATAAAGTCCTTCATAAGAGACTGCTAGCTAAACTTATGAAAACTCATAAAATTGAAGGCAAATTATTGACCTGTTTATGAGATTAGGAAAATCTTCATCTACTTCATCAATGATCTTCCTTCCGTCATAAGGTCAGAAGTGGGAATGTTCGCTGATGATTGCACAATGTTCTGCACCATTCGCGATTCCTCATATACTGAAACAGGCCATATCCAAATGCAGCAAGACCTGGACAATATCCAGGCTTGGGCTGACAAGTGGTAAATAACATTCGCGCCATACAAGTGCCAGGTAATGACCATCTCCAACAGGAGAGAATCTAACCATCGCCCTTTGATGTTTAATGGCGTTAGCATCACTGAATCCCCCACTATCAACATCCTGGGGGTTACCACTGACCAGAAACTGAACTGGACTAGCCATATAAATACTGTGGTTACTAGAGTAGGTCAGAGGCTGGGAATCCTGTTTCGAGTAACTCACCACCTGACTCCCCAAAGGCTGTCCACCATTTACAAGGCACAGGTCAGGAGTCTGATGGAATACTCTTCACTTGCCTGGATGAGTGCATCTCCAACAACACTCAAGAAGGACAAAGCAGCCCGCTTGATTGGCACCCCATCCACAAACAATCACCCCCTCCACCACTGACGCACAGTACGAGTAGTGTGTACCATCTACAAGATGCACTGCAGGAACTCACCAAGGCTCCTTTAACAGCACCTTCCAAATCCACAACCACTACCATCTAAAGGACAGGGGCAGCAGACAGATGGGAACACCACCACCTGGAAGCTCCCCCACCCCACCCCAAGCCACTCACCATCCTGACTTGGAAATATATCGCCGTTCCTTCACTGTCGCTGGTTCAAAATCCTGGAGCTCCCGCCCTAACAGCACTGTGGGTGTACCTACACCATATGGACTGCAGTGGTTCAAGAAGGCAGCTCACCACCGCCTTCTCAAGGACAAGTAGGGATGGACAATAAATGCTGGCCCAGCCAGTGACGCCCATATCCTGTGAACAAATAAATAAAAAGGAAGCAGGCAAGGAGTAGAAATAATGAGCAGGTACTATAATTGGTAGACATGACTAGTGGTGTCCCGCCTGGAACATGCTGAGACCTCATTATATTTATTAACAGTTGGACAATGAGAAAGAAAGGCACGTATGCAATTTATCGATGACTCAAGATCGGCGGTATTGTAAGCAGTGTAGGGGGAAGCAAGAGGTATTAATAGATTGTGCAAAACTAGCAAATGGATTTCGACCCAGGCAAATGTGAAGTCATCCACTCTGGACCTAAAAAAGAGATAGAACAGCGTACTTTCTAAATGGTGGAAAGCTGGAAACAATGGATAGATCATTAAAATATCATGAACAGACACTAATGGAAAAAGCTAATGGAATGCTGACCTTTATATCTAAAGGACTAGAATACGAGGGGGTAGAAGTCATACTTTAGATACATAAAACCCTGGTTGGACCACACCTGGAGTACTGCGAGAGGTCCTGGGCGCCACATCTTAGGAAAGATATGTTGGCCTTGGAGGGGGATAAAGCATAGATATGCTAGTGAGTGATTCCTGGACTCCAAAGAGAAATGATTGAACAAACTAAAGTTATGTTTACTGGAACTGAGAAGGTTAAACGGTGAATTGAACAAAGCTTTCAAAATAGTAAGGGGAGCAGGCAGGGTAGATTGCGGGAAACAATTTCTGCTGGTTGGGAAGTCTAGGACAAGGGGTCAGTCTAGAAATGGCAGCCAGACCTATCAGGAGTAAAATTAGAAAACCGTTCTTGCAAAGACACAAATAGTGAAAGATGCTAGATCAATTGTGAATTTTAAAACAGTGATTGACAGATTTTTGTTAGCCAAAGATATTAAGGGACATGGAGAAAACACTGGTTTGTGGAGTTAGGTCACAAATGAAGCATGATCTCATTGAATCATGGAACAGGCTTGAGGGTTAAATAGTCTACTCATGTTCCTATATGTGAGGGATGTGATATGTTTGGGGAGGGTTTTTGTTTTTTGTGTGTGTGGGCAGTGTGTGTGGATGGTATATATTTGCATCTGTATTTGGAGGGCAGGGTTTATCTGAGGAGCACGTGTGTATGCATCTTTGGGGCGAGTCTATATGCGTGATATTTGGAGGGCAGGTGGTCTTAGGAGCTTTATTGTAAAGTAGCCCTAGCAGATGAATAATAACTAGGTTTCTGACCTGAGCGAAAGAAGGAAAATTAAATATAAAGTGGAGTCGAGCAATTTCTATAAATAATGCAGTGCGTATGAAGGGTGAAATTGGAGCCTCCTCCTCAGTTTTATGTTTCAGCCTGTGTATCTTCTGTTCTCCCACAGTATGCTTGATGAGTTCTCCTATGAATTGGATAGTACCCAGTCACGGCTGGATAATGTAATGAAGAAGCTGGCCAAGGTGTCCCACATGACCAGCGGTAAGTTGGAGGGGGCTGAGCCTTCATTGTAAGCTGATTTGCATGGATGCAGGCATTTATTTAAGTTACGTGCTGATCCCAGAAATTAAAGACATGTTGAAAAGTTTGTCTTTCTTCGGCCTTTTCCTCTTGAAGAATGTGGCAGGCAGGGAGAGAGAGAGATGACCTGGTGGAATGTGGAGTGGGATGGGAGGTCAGGGAGGGTTGGCGGGGGAGTGGGGTGAGTGGCCAAGGATAAAACTAGGCATGAGGGTGGACTTGCTTAGAGAGAAAGAGATTACTTGGGATAAAATACGGCCCAAGAGTAGCCTTGCGGGAGAGCGAGGGGCTCGCAAAGTTGGGCGCCAGAGCTTTAAAATCAGCAAAGAAAATCAAGGACCGAGGGCACAGGTCAACAGGTGGGTGGTTGTTGAGAATTACAGATTTATTTTTGTTCTTTAAGCTAGAGAGGTGTATCAAACCCTGAACTAGAAAATCTGTAACTTACTATTGCTTATTAAATTAACAAACTAGATAAATTAATTATACCACTAAAATAATTTAAGCTATTAACTAAATAAATTGTTTAGATTGACATGGCAGAGCAGGTGGTATGCCGTAACTGCAGATTGAGAGAGCTTGTGGCGAGCATTGCGATCCAGGGAGAACTCACATCTGCGGTAAGTGTCTGCAGCTCAAGGATCTTCAGTTCAGAATTGTTGGCCTAGAGTCTGAACCACAGACATTGCAGGGTATCCAGGAAGAACATAGGAGTAGGCCATTCAGCCCATCGAGTCTGCTCTGCCATTTAATTCAATCATGGCTGATCATCCACTTCAATGCCTTTTTCCCACACTATCCCCATATCCCTTTATGCCATTTGTGTTTAGAAATCTGTCAATCTCTGCTTCAAACATATTCAGTGACTGAAATTCCATAGCCCTCTGGGGGTAGAGAATTCCCAAGATTCACAACTCTTGAGTAAAAAAATTTCTCTTCATCTCAGTCCTAAGTGGCTTCCCCTTTATTTTGAAATTGTGTCCCCTAGTTCTAGACTCCCCAACCAGGGGAAACATCTTACCTGCATCTACATTGTCTATCCCTTTAAGTATTTTGTAGGTTTCAATGAGATCACCTCGTATTTTTCAAAACTCTAAAGAATACAGGTACAGTTTCCCCAATCTCTCTTCATAGGACAGACCTACCATCCCAGGAACAAGATTCGTGAACCTTCATTGCGCTCCATCTATGACAGTACTATCCTTCCTAAAGTAGGGGGACCAAAACTGCACACAGTACTCCAGGTGCTGTCTAACCAAGCTTCTTTACAATTGAAGAAAGATTTTGCTACCCCTGTGCTGAAATCCTCTTGCTGCACCAGCATGTTAGCTTTCAGTGACTTATTGACAAGGACACCCAGGTCCTTTTCTACATCTACACTTTCTATCTCTTATCATTTAAGAAATAGCCTGCACATCTGTTCCTCCTGCCAAAGTGGATAACCTCCCATTTTTTCACATTATGTTCCATCAGCCATGTTCTTGCCTACTCACTAAATCTGTCCAAATCCCCATGAAGCTGCTTTGCATCTTCCTCACATCGCACATTTCCACCCAGCTGTGTCATCCGTGAACTTGGAAATATATCTGCACTGGAGTGCTGCTTTGGGCTGCATTAGAGTGCTTAAGTTGGAATTTGGTGAATGAGGGAGTTCAGTGAACAGAGAAGGAGGTGATCCTTTCATTTTCTACCTTTCCTCAGCCTCCAGTAGTTGGCTATTACCTTGCTATAGGGGAAGCCCATAAAGCAGCGGGAGTTCAAAGAGGGAGAGCCGGGAGTTTACAGATGAAATCTAAAAGTGATGTCACAGGAGTCCTTAAAATTGTTTGGTTGGTAAGTATAGGCCTAAGTATAGGACTGGATGCTGGTGGATGGTGAGTATTTTTAAAAAAAATCTCTTTGTAAAAATCTAATTGTGTTTGTAGTTATTTAATTGAAATCTACAGTTTAAATTCTAAAGTTCCCACTTTAAACAGAGTTTTAACAAGGTCTCCACTGGATGAGCAATTGGGCTTAGTTAATTAAAGAAGCAGCTGTAACTGGTTCCTCTGTAACTGGGTCAGCTAGCCTTTGTCTTAGGAGCGAATAAAACCAGTCAACTTGGTGCAACTTAACACTTGAGTGCAACTTAGAATAGAGTGCTAGGATTTGGGTGATTTAAGGGAGATAGAGGAGGAAGCAAAAGAGATGTTACTTTTGCTTTTGGCATTTGATAATGTGAGAGGAGCAGCGGCCTTAAAGTGCAAGGGGAATCATGCCCGATACCAGAGCGGGAGCAGGAACCAGTACAAGAGGAGCAATGGTCTTGGTAAGTAGGTCCTGGTAAGTACTTCTACTGTCCTTAATATTCCTTAAATTAGAGCAAGTAAAAGTAAAGGGAGTAATTTAAGGTTAAGTCATGGCAGGGAAGCTCAGCCATGTGGAATGCTCCTCCTGTGCGATGTGGGAAGTCAAAGACACTCCCAGTGTCCAGGGTGGCCATGTTTGCAGGAAGTGTCTCCAGCTGCAGCTACTTGAAACCTGCGTTTCGGAGCTGCAGCTGCAGCTGGGTCACTGTGGAGCATCTGTAGGCTGCGATCTTCGTGGATAGCATGTACAGTGAGGTGGTCACACCGCAGGTAAGGAGTGCACAGGCAGAAAGCGAATAGGTGACATCCAAACAGCGTAAAAGCATTAAGTGGGGGAGAAAAATGAGTGGGAGAGCAATAATGATAGGGGGTTCTATCATAAGGGGAACAGATAGATGCTTCTGTGGCTGCTTCCTCCTGCTTTCTGTTGCCTCCCTGGTGCCAGCGTCAAGGATGTCACTGAGTGGCTGCAGGACATTCTGAAGAGAGAGGGTAAACAGCCAGAGGTTGTGGTCCATATCAGTACCAACGACATAGGTAAAAAGAGGGATGAGGCCCTGAAAGCAGATTATGGGGAACCAAGAAATAAATTAAAAAGCAGGTCCTTGAATGATAGTTTAGGAGGGAGGGAGGGATTTAGATTCCTGAGGCATTGGGATTGATTCTAAAAAAAGAGGGGAAGTCCTGCGAGTTCCTACAAGCAGAATATAGGGAGCTAGGAAATAAATTAAATAGCAGGACCTCAAAGGTAGTAATCTCAGGATTACTCCCCAGTGCCACGTGCTAGCGAGATCAGGAACAGGAGACTAGACCAGATGAATGCATGGCTGGAGAGTTGGTGTAGGGGGGAGGGATTTAGATTCCTGAAGCATTGCGACAGATTCTGGGGAGGATGGGATCTGTTCAAGCTGGACAGGTTGCACCCCAGCGGGACCGGGACTAACATCCTCGCAGGGGTATTTGCTAGTACTGTGGGGAATGGTTTAAACTAGATTGGCAGAGTGATGGGAACTTGAGTGCAGAGACACAAGAGAGGGAGACAAAGGTAGAAATGAAAGACAGAAAAGTAAAAAGCAAAAGCAGAAGGCAGAGGAAATGGGGGCTAGCAGCAAATAGGGCCATGGTACAAAAAAAATGTAAAAAGACAAGTCTAAAGGCACTATATCCAAATGCACAGAGCATTCACAATAAGATAGACGACTTAACAGCGCAAATAGATGTAAATTGTAACGATATGATTGCGATTACAGAGACATGGCTGCTGGGTGACCAAGGCCGTGAAATTAATATCCAAGGATATTTGATATTTAGGAAGCACAGGCAAAAAGGAAAAGGAGTTGGCGTGGTATTGTTATTAAGGATGAAATTAGTGCAATCGTGAGAGAGGATATTGGCTTAGAGAATCTAGACGTAGAATCAGTCTGGGTGGAGCTAAGAGGCAGCAAGGGGTGGAGAAAATCGGGAGTTGTCTCTAGGCCTCCAAACAGTAGTGGTAAGGTAGGGGACGGCATCGTACAGGAAATTGGAGATGCATGTAACAAGGGTGCTACAGTAATCATGGGTGACTTTAATGTATATATAGACTGGGCAAACCAAATTAACGATAATACTGTGTAGGATGGATGCCTAGAGTCTGTAAAAGATGGGGTTTTTTAGACCAGTACATTGAGGAACCAATTAGGGAACAGCTTATCGTAGATTTGGTTTTGTACAGTGAGGAGGAGTTAATTAATAATCTTGATGTGCAGGGTCCTTTAGGGAACAGTGGCCATAACATGATAGAATTCTTCCTTAGGTTGGAAAGCAAGGAGGTCCAAGTCGAAACTAGGGTCCTAAATCTTAACAAAGGAAACTATGAAGGTATGAGGCATGAGTTGGCTAAGATTGATTGGGGAACTTCGTTAAAAGTCTTGATGGTGAATAGGCGATGTCTAATATTTAAGGAATGCATGCAAATATTGCAACAGTTATACAATCCTTTCTGGCGCAAAAACACAACAGGAAAAGTGGCCCAACCATGACTAAAAAAATTCAGGATAGTATTAGATCCAGAGAGGAGCCATATAAAGTCGCTAGAAAAAGTAGCAAGCCTGAGGAATGGGAGCAGTTTACAATTCGGCAAAGGAGAACCAAGAGATTGATTAAGAGGGGAAAAATAGAGTATGAGAGTAAACTTGCAAGGAACATAAAAGCTTCTATAAGTATGTAAGAAGAAAAAGATTAGTGAAGACAAATATAATTCCCTTACAGTCTGAAACAGGAACTTACCAAGGCTCCTTAGGCAGCACCTTCCAAACCCACAACCATTACCATCTAGAAGGAAAAGGCAACAGACACATGGGAACACCACCTCTTGGAAATTCCCCTCCAAGCCAATCACCACCCTGACATGAAAAATATATTGCCATTCCTCCACTGTCGCTGGGTCAAAATCTTGGAACCCCCCTCCCTAAGAGCACTGTAGGTGTACCTACACCACGGACTGCAGCAGTTCAAGAAGGCAGCTCACCACCACCACCTCAAGGGCAATTAGGGATGGGCAATAAATGCTGGCCTAGTCAGCGACATCCACTCCCATGAATGAATAAAAATGATTATATTGGAGAACAAGGAAATGGCAGAGCAATTAAACAACTACTTTAGTTCTGTCTTCACAGAGGAAGACACAAATAACTTCCCTGAAATACTAGGGAACCAAGGGTCTAGTTAAAAGGAAGAATTGAAGGAAATTAGTATTACAAAAAGCATAGTGCTGGAGAATTTAATGGGACTGAAAACTGATAAATCCCCAGGGCCTGATAGTCTACACCCCACTGTGCTAAAGGAGGTGACCATGGAAATAGTGGATGCATTGGTAGTCATCTTCCAAAATTCTGTAGATTCTGGAACAGTCCCAGCAAATGTAATTTAAAAAAGGGGAGGGGGGGAGAAAACAGGGAATTACAGACCAGTTAGCCTAGCATCAATGGTAGGGAAACTGCTAGAGTCTATGACAAAGTATGTGAAAACAGGACACTTAGATAATATTAGTGGTATTACACAAAGTCAGCATGGATTTATGAAAGGGAAATCATGTTTGACAAACCTACTGGAGTATTTTGAGGATGTAACTAGCAGCATAGGTAAGGGAGAACCAGTGGATGTCGTGTATTTGGATTTTCAAAAACCTTTTGATAAAGTCCCACCTAAGAGGTTAGTGCTGTTATGACCACAGCCAGCGTTAATTGCTGCGCAAACCAAATCCCAGAGGGAAACTTGGCTTACCCTTTTTTTTTGTATTCTGAAAACGTTGAACGTGATGTACAGATCTCAGCAGTAAGAGGTCCAGTAACACTTTTGGGATTTTTAAATATTAAAAGTAAAAGTTTCATTAAGAAAATAAAATAAAATTTAAGCACACAAGATTACAGTGACACAATTAAAGTTAGTCTAACAAAACATTCCCCAAAACACATTACTTGGTCAAACCCACAAGTAAACACCTTCCAGGCAATACTCACTTATAGATGTTTAACTATGAAATCCTGTAATATTATCCAAGGCAAATTGCTGTAGCTTTAATAAAAGCATACCACATGACCTCTACCCTCTTCCACTCTGCAGTGGAATCCACTTCAGAATAAAACTGTTGCAGCCCAAGACTTTTCTGGCTTGACTGGGTGATTGATTCAAACTGCATCCTCTCTCAATCCAGAGCTCCAGCTATAGCTCAACAGCTCCAGCTACCTCTCTATCCTAAACTCTCCACAGTAACACTGAAATACGTTTTTCCCCCATTATCTCCGTTTCAATTGTTCTTATACCTCATTGAGACTCACATCCTTCCAAATATAAAATCTTTCATATCTCTATCTTGTCTTTGCTTTCGGATCAATAAAATATAATGTCCTCACTACTAATTACCTTTGGAACTCCTGCAAGTTGCAGATACATGTTACTTGTTACTTCTGACTCCCCTTTGATATTCAGACAAACTCTCAACTTATCTAAAAATGCAAATGTTAGATCTAACCTATTGTACTTCAAACTTAACACCTTTATCCTTTTTATGTTTCAAACACCTCAGAAACTTGACTCCTATCAATCTCTTGCTCAGCTTAATTAAATCATTCGCACGCACATAGACACCCAGTCTTCTTTACAGAATAACACAATATTCTCCAAAAACATTTAAATAAATAACATCCATTCTCTCACAAGTGTGCAAAGTTAAAGCACATGGGATTGGGGGGTATTATATTGGCAAGGATTGAAAATTGGTTAACAGACAGGAAAGAGAGAGGAGGAATAAATGGGTCTTTTTTTGGAGTGGAAGGTAATGACTAGTGGAGTACCACAAGGATCAGTGCTTAGGCCCCAGCTATTCACAATATATATCAATGGTTTGGATGAAGGAAGTAAATATAATAATTCCAAATTTGCTGACGACACAAAACTAGGTGGGAATGTGAGTGGTGAGGAGGATGTTAAGAGGCTTCAGGGTGATTTAGACAAGTTGAATGAGTGGACGAATACATGGCAGGTGCAGTGTAACGTGGGTAAGTGTGAAGTTATCTACTTCAGTGGGAAAAACAGGATGGCAGAGTATTATTTAAACGGTGATAGATTGAGAAATGTTGATGTACAAAGGGACCTGGGTGTCCTTGTACACCAACCACTAAAAGCAAGCATGCAGGTGCAGCAAACAGTTAAGGAAGCAAATGGTATGTTGGCCTTCATTGCAAGAGGATTTGAGTACAGGAGCAAGGATGTCTTACTGCAGCTGTACAGGGCCTTGGTGAGACCACACCTGGAGTATCGTGTGCAGTTTTGGTCTCCTTTCCTAAGAAAGGATATATTTGCCACAAAGGGAGTGCAGCAAAGGTTCACCAGACTGATTCCTGGGATGGTAGGATTGTTGTATGAGGAGAGATTGGGCTGACAAGACCAGTATTCACTGGAGTTTAGAAGAATGAGAGGGTAACCCATTGAAACGTATAAAATTCTGACAGGGTTGGACAGACTGGATGCAGAGAGGATGTTTCCCCTGACTGGGGGTGGTGGGGGGAGGAGGTCTAGAATAAGGGGTCACAGTCTCAGGATACAAGGTAGGCCATTGAGGACTGAGGTCGAGCGGAAATTTTCTTCACTCAGAGGGTGTTGAACCTGTGGAATTCCCTACTACAGGAGGCAGTGGAGGCCAAGTCACTGAATATATTTAAGGAAATAGATGGATTTCTAGACTCTAAAGGCATCAAGGGGTATGTGGAGAGAGCAGGACTATGGCATTGAGATAGAGGATCAGATTGAATGGCAGAGCAGGCTCAAAGGACGAAAGACCTATTCCTGCTCCTATTTTCTATGTTTCTAATGTTACATTTGGTGCCCACATCCAGATCATTGATATATATTGTGAACAGCTGGGGCCCAAGAACTGATCCTTGCGGTGTTCCACTAGTCATAGCCTGCTAACGCGAGAATGACCTGTTTATCCCTACTCTCTTGTTTTGTGTCTGTTAACCAATCCTTTAATCCATGCCAATATATTACTTCCTATCCCATGTGCTTTAATTTTGTTACTGATGTAAGGTTAACAGGTCTGTAGTTCCCTGTTTTCTCTTTCCCTCCCTTCTTAAATAGTGAGGTGACATTTGCTACCTTCCAATCTGCAGGAGCAGTTCCAGAATTGATAGAATTTTGAAAGATGATCATCCCTGCATCCATTATCTCCATGGCTACTTCTTTTAATGTAGACTATCAGGCCCTGGATATTTATCAACCTTCAGTCCCATTAATTTTTCCAATACAACCTTCTTACTAATACTAATTAACTTCAATTCCTCATTTTCCGTAGTCCCTTGGATCACTAACTCTGGGAGATTTCTTGTATCTTCCTTGGTGAAGACAGACACAAAGTAACAATTTAGCTTCTCTGCCATTTCTCTATTGCCTATTATAAATTCTCCCCACTGTCTATAATGGACCCACATTTGTCATAACCAAACACTTCCTTTTTACATACCTAAAAAACAGACTGTAAAAGTTTCCAATGTTCTTTGCTAGTTTAAATTCATATTCTATTCTCCCTTTATCAGTTTCTTGGTCCTCCTTTGCTGTATTCTAAAATGCTCCCAATCCTCAGGTTTACTGCTAGTTCTGGCAACTTTATAGGCCTTTTCTTTTAATCTTAAACAATCCTTAACCTCCTTTGTTAGCTATGGTTGATTTGACTTTTATGGGGTTTTTGTGCCTTTAAAGAATGTACAGTTGCTATAAACTATGTGATATTTCTTTAAAGACTATCCATTGCCTATGTACCATCATACCTTTTAATGTATTTTCCCAATTCACCTCAGCCAATTTTCCCCTCATACCTTCATAATTTCCTTTGTTCAAATTTAACACCCTGACTTCAGATTGAACTACCTACCTTCAAAAATAATGTAAAATTCTATCATGTTATGGTCACTCATTCCTAAAGGTTCTTTCACAACAAGATTATTAATTAGCCCTTTCTCATTACATAATATTAGATCTAAAATAGCCTGTTCTCTAGTCAGTTCCTCAACATACTACTCTAGAAAACCATCCTTGACATACTCCAGAAACTCATCGTCCACAGTGCCAGTGCTCATTAGATTTACCCAGTCTGTGCAGATTGAAGTCACCCATGATTACTGTATTACCCTTGCTACATGCTTCTTTAAGCTTCTGATTAATATCATGCCCTACACTACCACTACTGTTTGGTGGCCTATAAACATCTCATACCAATGTTTGCTGTCCCTTGCTATTTCTTAGCTCCTCCCAAACAGATTGCACATTTTGTCCTTCCGATCTGAGATCCTCCCTTACTAACGCCTGAACCTATCCCATATTATCAGTTGAACACCACCTCCTTTTCCTTTTTCCCTGTCCTCTCTAAATTTCAAATATGCTTAAATATTCAGTTCCCAGTCTTGGTCACCCTGTAGTCATGTTTCTGTAATGACAATTAGATTATACCCATTTACCTCTGTTCGTGCCTTTAAATCATCTACCTTGTTGTGAATGCTGCGTGCATTCAGGTAGAGCACCTTTAACTTTGTCTTTTTGACATTATTCCACATTCTAAGCCTAGTTGATGCTTGTCTTTGTTCCGCCAGCCTTTAATTGCACTTGCTACTTTTTTACTTCCTGTTACCAGCTTTATTGCCTTTCAATTTGAGCTACCCCTCAGGTTCTTGACCCCTGACAAGCTAGTTTATACCTTCCCCAGCAGCACTAACAAATATTAATCCTGGCCCTGTTAAGGTATAACCCTTATCTTGTACAGGCTCACTAGCATCTGGCACTGGGAGTAATCCTGAGATTACTGCTCGAGGTCCTGCTTTTTAATTTTCCTCATAACTCCCTAAAATCTGCTTTCAGAACCTCATCCCTCCTCCTACCTATGTCATTGTTATCAATGTGGACCACGACAGAGGAGGACAGTTACCGGGACGTTTCTTTCTGGGAGACAGTCACATCCTCTAGGTTAAATAAAAATTTAGAGTTTGCTGATGGTCAAGGGCAGGAGATGTGATTGCAAGTCAGGCAGTATAGAGATCCACAATGTAGTGATGCAGGAGCCTCAGTGGCTTCATCCAAAAGGTACCTCAAGCGTAATAATTTGTGGATTAATATCGGCTCCACACAAATTGGCATAGGGTAAGCAGATTAGGGAATTAATCATGTGGCTGAAAGAGTGCTGTGGGGAGAAGGAGTTTTAATTCATGGGGCACTGACATCATATATGGGAAAGAGGGATGGGCTCCATTTAAGATGAGCTGGGATCAATGTTCTGACACATCATATAATTTGGTTGTGGATAGGGCTTTAGACTAAAAGTAGGGGTGGATTGAGAGCAATGAGGGGAGGGAAGATTTAGAAATTTAAGGAGTAAAGTTGAGGCAATAGAGCAGTGTAGTGATTTTGGTGAAGATAAGGAGAATGTGACAGGAAGGGACAGAGTGTCTGACAGTAATATTGTGTCAACGAATAAGGTCCATGGAAAGAATGGTGGTTATAAAATAAAATTAAAAGCTCTTTAACTGAATGCACAGTGCATTTGTAATAAGTTAGAAGAACTACCAGCACAAATAAAGATAAATAGGTTTGAATTAATTGCCATTGCAGAGACATTGTTACAAAGTGACCAATGTTGGGAAGTAATCAGTCCAGGGCAGCTATTTCAAAAAGATAGAATGGGAAAGGAGGAGGAGTCACCCTGACAGTAAATGATAACATAAGGACAGTGATAAAGGATCTTGACTCAGAAGGTCAGGAAGTAGAATCAGTATGGGTGGAGATTAGGAATAATAAGGATCAAAGAACCCTGGTGAGTAGTTTATAGACCTCTTATGATTGAAAATTTACTGCACAGAAAGAGATTATTTGGCCCATTGTGAATGTGCTGGTAGTTATACTGTTGGATGGAATATTAAGCAAGAAATAATAGGAGCTTGTAACAAAGGCAATGTAATAATCACGGGGATTGAATCTTCATATGGACTGTACAAATCAAATTAGTAAAGATAGTTTGAAAGATGAGTTTGTAGAATGCTTTTGCGACAGCTTCCTGGAAAAACTAGGGATAAAGCTATTTTAAATCTAATATTGTGTGATGAGGCAGGTTGATTTGCAACCTCAGTACAGTAAAAGATCATCTAAGGAAAAGGTGATCATGCTACAATTGAATTAATTGCATTCCATATTAAGTTTGAGAGCAACATACTCAAGTCCAAAACAAGAACCTTAAGCTTAAACATAGCCAATTGTATAGATATGAAGGAAGACTGGCTAAGGATAATTGGGTAAATAGACCCAGTGTATGGTGATAAATAGACGGTGGGAAACATTTAGTGGAATTATTCAAAATGTTCAACAAAAATATGTTATTAAAAAACAAAAACAGCAAGAAAGATCAATCTTTAGGAAGTTAAAGATAGTAATAGATTTGAAAAAGAGATTTATAATATTGCAAGAAATAGTAGCAAGCCTGAGAATTTGGAATGTTCTAGAAACCAGCAAAAGGCAACCAAAAAGATGATTAAAAAGGGAAAAAGATAGAGTATGAGAGTAAACCTAGCCAGGAATATAAAA
The DNA here is from genome assembly GCA_026770705.1 of Isurus oxyrinchus. Lineage (NCBI taxonomy): Eukaryota > Metazoa > Chordata > Chondrichthyes > Lamniformes > Lamnidae > Isurus > Isurus oxyrinchus. The sequence continues at coordinate 84,186,624 of JANJGN010000016.1, forward strand.
ACAGATTGCAAGAGCCTTTGCAGGTTTATAAAAAGGGAGAGTAGCTGAAGTAAATTTTGGTCCCTTAGAGTCAGAGACAGGAAATATTATGGGGAATGAGGAAATGGCTGAGATGCTGAACAAATATTTTGTCTATAGAAGACACAAATTACATAGCAGAAATAGATGGTAACCTAAGAGCTAATAAGAATGAAAAGACAAGAAAGAATTGCATTTATGTAGCAATTTTCACAACCACCGGACGTCTGAAAGTTCTTCACAGTCAACAAAGTTTTTTTTCAAAGTGTAATCACTGTTACAACATAGGAACCATGACAGCTCATGTGCACCCAGCAAACTCCGACAAACAACAATGTGATAATGACCAGATAATTTGTTTTTGTGATGTTGATTGATGGGCTCATATTGGCCAGGGCATTGTGCATAACTCCCCTGCTCGTAACGTCATGGGATCATTTGCATTGACCTGAGCAGGCAGTTGGGGACTCGATTTAACATCTCATCCGAAAGATGGCACCTCCAATGAATGCCAACGGTGTGCTGCACAGTTGGAGCATCACCTTTAATTTTTTTACTCAAGTCCTAGAGTGGGACTTGAACGTGGAGCCTTGTAACTTAGAGGCGAGAGTGTTACCAACTGAGCCACAGCTGACATTGAGGATTGGTTCAAGTGAGGAACTTAATTAATGTCAGCAGAGAAAAAGTATTGAAGACACTTAAGGGACTAAAAATCGACAAATCGCCAGGACCTAATGGATGCACTAGTTATGATTTTCCAAAATTCCCAAGATTCTACAACAGTCCCAGGAGTTTGGAAGTTAACAAATGTAACATTGCTATTAAAGAAATGAGGGAGGGAGAAAGCAGAGAACGACAGACCAGTTATCCTGATGTCAGTCATTGGAAAAATGCTGGAATCTATTATGAAGGAAGTCGTAACAATGGACTTGGAACATCATAGTATGATCATACAGAATCAACGTGGTTTTATAAAAGTGAAATTGTGGTTGACAAATTTATTAGGGTTTTTTGAGGATGGTACCAGGAGATGTAGTATACCTGGATTTCCAAAAGGCCACACAAAAGATCAGTATGCAAGATAAGAGCTCATGGAGTTGTGTAATATATTAGCATAGATGAAGGATTTGTTAACAGAAAAGAAGGAAAGAGTAGGGAGAAACAGGACCTTTTCAAATTGGCAGACTTGGAGTGACGCAAGGATCAGTGCTTGGCCTCAGCCATTTATAATATAAATGTCTGGGACAAAGACACAGAGTAATGTATCCAAGTTTATTGATAAGGCATGCTGGTGCTGACCTGAGTGTGTGCTAAGTCGCACAATACTCGGGTTCTTTGAGGCTCAACTCTCAAAGTAACCAAATGGTTAAGCTAGTCCATAAATAAGTATTAGGATAAAAACAGAAAAATCTGAACAGGTCAGAAATTCACCATCTGTGGAGAAAGAAATGGAGTTAACTTTTCAGGTGGATGACCTCTTGTCAGAACTGTAAGAATCTGGAGATTTAACAGCTTATAAGCAAGAGCCCAGGTGGAGGGGAAGGAGAGGAAAGAGCAAAAGAGTAGGGGTAATGGGGTTGGAGGCAGGAGTATTTAAATGACAAAAAGGATAATGGTGCAAGATGAGATGGCAATGGGACATGTAAAGAAACAAGAGATGGGTCTAACAAGTTGTAAATAACAACAGCAGAAACATCAGCTATCTGGAAAACTGGGAGCAATGGTTATGATTTGAAGTTTTTGAAATCATTGCCAAAGTAGCACTGAATCAAAAGGGAAAGTCCTGTTTCTCAAGCCTCTGTTGAGGTTTGTTGGAACAGTGTAGCAGGCCAAGGACAGTGAGAAGAGCACAATTGCCATTTTAAATTTCTATCCAACTGCTACTCTGTTCTCTGTCTTCAGTGAGGTAAGGAATAATTGCTGGCCTCTGGCCTTCAGGAGAGGAAGGAAGCAGCTTGGAATGGAGAAATGAAATCCAGCTGGTTACTACTGAGAAAGAAACAGCAGTGCCCTTCAATTAAAACTACTACTTAAACCAGTAACATAAACAGTGTTTATTATCAGTTATGCCAACAAACTGCTGTATTTAAACTCACTAAATGGGAGAAAAAGGAAACTGGTTTGTTTGCTGTGAGAAGTTGATGTCTGTGAGATTGACAGTCGAATGTTTCACAATGTGTTTTCGGTGTTCATCAGGTCTGGCTCAGACTTCTGATAGTGGGGATTTGCTACACAGTATCTGCTCAGACACCAGGAATGTGTAGGCAGCTGGTTAGAAATCCCCTAATATGGTGCTGGTTTTGATTCAGAGAACTGAGCCACAGCCGGCAGGAAGTTGTGGAATGGAACAGGAAATGTGAAGGGGGAACTTTCCAGGAAGTGACACCAGGGTGTATGTGGTTTGTTTTCAGCTTAGTCGTTGACTCATAGTTAAGTCTCTGTCTGAGAAACTTAAAGCAAGTGGTGGTGTAATTGCAAACTACATCAACTCACAGTATCAGCATAGGCTCTGCTGCTATGACAAAGATTGATCAAGATGTAGGATTAGGTTACTCTTATTTTCTTTTTTTCTTGCTGGAACAATGGGTCTAAAAGGCAGCACATGATGTGGTAACATTTCATGGTTGAGTGCTCATTGGGAATGGACAGCTGGGGGTTCTGTCCATCCTGCTGGACTCTTTGTATGAGCAAAAGTGCTGCTCGGTCTCCACCTTGGTCGCATTGCCTGCTGTCAGCTAGCTATGCGATTACTGTGTGAAGAATAGTGATTTCTGCAAAGCAAGGATGGACCGCTGGCATCACTGAAACTGTAACACCTCAGTGGACGCAGGGAGTGAAGTAAACTTGGGGCAGTGAAGATTTGGTGGCACCGGCAGAAATATTCCCCGGAAAGGAATGTGCACCTTCGAGGGAAAGCAAATAAAATTAGGAGAAAAAATGTGAATCCCATAGTGCTAGTATCACTGAGCCTGTGTTTGAAAACTCAATACAAGTAGAAACACTGTATTGAGGGTCCAGCCTGTGTTTGTATTCTCAGTATAAACACTATATTGAGGGTCCAGCCTGTGTTTGTATTCTCAGTATAAACACTATATTGAGGGTCCAGCCTGTGTTTGTATTCTCAGTACAAACAATATATTGAGGGTCCAGCCTGTGTTTGTATTCTCAGCGTAAACCCAATATTGAGGGTCTATCCTGTGTTTGTATTCTCAGTGTAAACCCTATATTGAGGGTCGAGCCTGTGTTTGTATTCTCAGTAGAAACACAGTGTTGAGGGTTCAGCCTGTGTTTGTATTCACAGTATAAACTCTGTGTTGAGGGTCAAGCCTGTGTTTGTATTCTCAGTATAAGGACTGTGTTGAGGGTCCGGTCTATGTTTGTATTCTCAGAAGAAAGACTAAATTGAGGGTCTATCCTGTGTTTGTACTCTTAGTATAAACAGTGTTGAGGGTCCAGCCTGCGTTTGTATTCTCAGTGTAAACACTATACTGAGCGTCTAGCTTGTGTTTGTATTCTCAGTAGTAAATACTATATTAAGGGTGCAGCCTGTGTTTGTATTCTCAGTATAAACACCATATTGAGGGTCCAGCCTGTGTTTGTATTCTCAGTATAAATACTGTGTTGTGGGTCCAGCCTGTGTTTGTATTCTCAATGTAAACACTATATTGAGATTCCAGCCTGTGTTTGTATTCTCAGTGTAAACAGTGTGTTGAGGGTCCAGCCTGTGTTTGTATTCGCAGTGTAGGCACTATATTGAGGGTCCAGCCTGTTTGTATTCTCCGTGTAAACACTCTGTTGTGGGTCCAGCCTGTGTTTCTATTCTCAGTATAAACACTATATTGTTGGTCCAGCCTGTGTTTGTATTCTCAGTATATACACTGTATTGAGGGCCCAGTCTGTATTTGTATTCTCAGTAGAAACACTAAATTGAGGGTTTATCCTGTGTTTGTACTCTTAGTATAAACCGTGTTAAGGGTCCAGCCTGTGTTTGTATTCTCAGTATAAACACTGTGTTGTGGGTCCAGGCTGTGTTTGTATTCTCAGTATAAACACTATATTGAGGGTCCAGCCTGTGTTTGTATTCTCAGTATAAACACTATATTGAGGGTCCAGCCTGTGTTTGTATTCGCAGTATAAACACTATATTGAGGGCCCAGCCTGTATTTGTATTCTCAGTATAAATACTGTGTTGTGGGTCCAGCCTGTGTTTGTATTCTCAATATAAACACTATATTGAGATTCCAGCCTGTGTTTGTATTCTCAGTGTAAACACTGTGTTGAGGATCCAGCCTGTGTTTGTACTCTCAGTGTAGGCACTATATTGAGGGTCCAGCCTGTTTGTATTCTCCGTGTAAACACTCTGTTGTGGGTCCAGCCTGTGTTTGTATTCTCAGTATAAACACTATATTGTTGGTCCAGCCTGTGTTTGTATTCTCAGTATAAACATTGTGCTGAGGGTCCCGCCTGTGTTTGTTTTCTCCGTATAAACACTGTGTTGTGGATCCAGCCTGTGTTTGTATTCTCAGTGTAGGCACTATATTGAGGGTCCAGCCTGTGTTTGTATTCTCAGTATAAACACTGTCATGAGGTCCCAGCCTGTGTTTGTATTCTCAGTAGAAACACTGTGTTGAGGATCCAGCCTGTGTTTGCATTCTCAGTATAAACACTATATTGAGGGTCCAGCCTGTGTTTGTATTCTCAGTATAAACACTGTGTTTTGGGTCCAGCCTGTGTTTGTATTCTCGGTATAAACACTGTGTTGAGGGTCCAGCCTGTTTCTATTCTCAGTATAAATACTGTGTTGTGGGTCCAGCCTGTGTTTGTATTCTCAGTGTAGGCACTATGTTGAGGGTCCAGCCTGTTTGTATTCTCCGTGTAAACACTCTGTTGTGGGTCCAGCCTGTGTTTGTATTCTCAGTATAAACACTGTGTTGTGGATCCAGCCTGTGTTTGTATTCTCAGTATAAACACTATATTGAGGGTCCAGCCTGTGTTTGTATTCTCAGTATAAACGCTGTGTTGCAGGTCCAGCCTATGTTTGTATTCTCAGTGTAGCACTATATTGAGGGTCCAGCCTGTGTTTGTATTCTCAGTATAAACACTATATTGAGATTCCAGCCTGTGTTTGTATTCTCAGTATAAGCACTGTCATGAGGTCCCAGCCTGTGTTTGTATTCTCAGTAGAAACACTAAATTGAGGGTCTATCCTGTGTTTGTACTCTTAGTATAAACAGTGTTGAGGGTCCAGCCTGTGTTTGTATTCTCAGTATAAACTCTGTGTTGAGGGCCCAGCCTGTGTTTGTATTCTCAGTATAAACACTATATTGAGGGTCCAGCCTGTATTTGTATTCTCCGTATAAACACTATATTGAGGGTCCAGCCTGTGTTTGTATTCTCAGTATAAATACTATGTTGTGGGTCCAGCCTGTGTTTGTATTCTCAGTATAAACACTATATTGAGGGTCCAGCCTGTGTTTGTATTCTCAGTGTAGGCACTATATTGAGGGTCCAGCCTGTGTTTGTATTCTCAGTATAAACACTGTCATGAGGTCCCAGCCTGTGTTTGTATTTGCAGTATAAACACTGTGTTGAGGTTCCAGCCTGTGTTTGTATTCTCAGTATAAACACTGTTTTGAGGGTCCAGCCTGTTTCTATTCTCAGTATAAATACTGTGTTGTGGGTCCAGCCTGTGTTTGTATTCTCAGTGTAGGCACTATATTGAGGGTCCAGCCTGTTTGTATTCTCCGTGTAAACACTCTGTTGTGGGTCCAGCCTGTGTTTGTATTCGCAGTATAAACACTATATTGTTGGTCCAGCCTGTGTTTGTATTCTCAGTATAAACATTGTGTTGAGGGTCCAGCCTGTGTTTGTATTCTCCGTATAAACACTGTGTTGTGGGTCCAGCCTGTGTTTGTATTCTCAGTATAAACACTGTGTTGTGGATCCAGCCTGTGTTTGTATTCTCAGTGTAAACACTATATTGATATTCCAGCCTGTGTTTGTATTCTCAGTATAAACACTGTCATGAGGTCCCAGCCTGTGTTTGTATTCTCAGTAGAAACACTAAATTGAGGGTCTATCCTGTGTTTGTACTCTTAGTATAAACAGTGTTGAGGGTCCAGCCAGTGTTTGTATTCTCAGTATAAACTCTGTGTTGAGGTTCCAGCCTGTGTTTGTATTCTCAGTATAAACACTATATTGAGGGTCCAGCCTGTGTTTGTATTCTCAGTATAAATACTATGTTGTGGGTCCAGCCTGTTTTTATATTCTCAGTATAAACACTATATTGAGGTTCCAGCCTGTGTTTGTATTCTCAGAATAAACACTATATTGAGGGTCCAGCCTGTGTTTGTATTCTCAGTATAAACACTGTGTTGAGGGTCCAGCCTGTGTTTGTATTCTCAGTATAAATACTGTGTTGTGGGTCCAGCCTGTGTTTGTATTCTCAGTATAAAGACTATATTGAGATTCCAGCCTGTGTTTGTATTCTCAGTATAAAACTATATTGAGGGTCCAGCCTGTGTTTGTATTCTCAGTGTAAACACTGTGTTGAGGTCCCAGCCTGTGTATTATTCTCAGTATAAACACTGTTTTGTGGGTCCAGCCTGTGTTTCTATTCTCAGTATAAACACTGTGTTGAGGGTCCAGCCTGTTTCTATTCTCAGTATAAATACAGTGTTGTGGGTCCAGCCTGTGTTTGTATTCTCAGTGTAGGCACTATATTGAGGGTCCAGCCTGTTTGTATTCTCCGTGTAAACACTCTGTTGTGGGTCCAGCCTGTGTTTGTATTCGCAGTATAAACACTATATTGTTGGTCCAGCCTGTGTTTGTATTCTCAGTATAAGCATTGTGTTGAGAGTCCAGCCTGTGTTTGTATTCTCCGTATAAACACTGTGTTGTGGGTCCAGCCTGTGTTTGTATTCTCAGTATAAACGCTGTGTTGTGGATCCAACCTGTGTTTGTATTCTCAGTATAAACGCTGTGCTGCGGGTCCAGCCTGTGTTTGTATTCTCAGTATAAACGCTGTGTTGCGGGTCCAGCCTGTGTTTGTATTCTCAGTATAAACACTATATTGAGGGTGCAGCCTGTGTTTGTATTCTCAGTGTAAACACTGTCATGAGGTCCCAGCCTGTGATTGTATTCTCAGTAGAAACACTAAATTGAGGGTCTATCCTGTGTTTGTACTCTTAGTATAAACAGTGTTGAGGGTCCAGCCTGTGTTTGTATTCTCAGTATAAATACTGTGTTGTGGGTCCAGCCTGTGTTTGTATTCTCAGTATAAAGACTATATTGAGATTCCAGCCTGTGTTTGTATTCTCAGTATAAAACTATATTGAGGGTCCAGCCTGTGTTTGTATTCTCAGTGTAAACACTGTGTTGAGGTCCCAGCCTGTGTTTGAATTCTCAGTATAAACACTGTTTTGTGGGTCCAGCCTGTGTTTGTATTCTCAGTATAAACACTGTGTTTTGGGTCCAGCCTGTGTTTGTTCTCAGTATAAATACTGTGTTGAGGGTCCAGCCTGTTTGTATACTCAGTATAAACACTGTGTTGAGGGTCCAGCCTGTTTCTATTCTCAGTATAAATACTGTGTTGTGGGTCTAGCCTGTGTTTGTATTCTCAGTATAAACACTATATTGAGGGTCCAGCCTGTGTTTGTATTCTCAGTATAAACATTGTGTTGAGGGTCCAGCCTGTGTTTGTATTCTCCGTATAAACACTGTTGTGGGTCCAGCCTGTGTTTGTATTCTCAGTATAAGCACTGTGTTCTGGATCCAGCCTGTGTTTGTATTCTCAGTATAAACACTATATTGAGGGTCCAGCCTGTGATTGTATTCTCAGTATAAACGCTGTGTTGTGGGTCCAGCCTGTGTTTGTATTCTCAGTATAAACTCTGTGTTGAGGGCCCAGTCTGTGTTTGTATTCTCAGTATAAACACTGTGTTGAGGATCCAGCCTGTGTTTGTATTCTCAGTATAAACACTATGTTGAGGTTCCAGCCTGTGTTTGTATTCTCAGTATAAACACTATATTGAGGGTCCAGCCTGTGTTTGTATTCTCAGTATAAACACTGTGTTGAGGGTCCAGCCTGTGTTTGTATTCTCAGTATAAATACTGTGTTATGGGTCCAGCCTGTGTTTGTATTCTCAGTATAAACACTATATTGAGATTCCAGCCTGTGTTTGTATTCTCAGTATAAAACTATATTGAGCGTCCAGCCTGTGTTTGTATTCTCAGTGTAAACACTGTGTTTTAGGTCCAGCCTGTGTTTGTTGTCAGTATAAATACTGTGTTGAGGGACCAGCCTGTGTTTGTATTCTCAGTATAAACACTGTGTTGAGGGTCCAGCCTGTGTTTGTATTCTCAGTATAAACACTGGGTTGAGGGTCTAGCCTGTGTTTGTGATCTCAGTATAAAGACTATATTGAGATTCCAGCCTGTGTTTGTATTCTCAGTATAAACACTCTGTTGTGGGTCCAGCCTGTGTTTGTATTTGCAGTATAAACACTGTGTTGTTGGTCCAGCCTGTGTTTGTATTCTCAGTGTAAGCACTATATTGAGGGTCCAGCCTGTTTGTATTCTCAGTATAAACACTCTGTTGTGGGTCCAGCCTGTGTTTGTATTTGCAGTATAAACACTGTGTTGTTGGTCCAGCCTGTGTTTGTATTCTCAGTATAAACACTGTGTTGAGGATCCAGCCTATGTTTGTATTCTCAGTATAAACTCTGTGTTGAGGGTCCAGCCTGTGTTTGTATTCTCAGTATAAACGTTGTGTTGATGTTCCAGCCTGTGTTTGTATTCTCAGTATAAACACTGTATTGAGGGTCCAGCCTGTGTTTGTATTCTCAGTATAAACACTGTGTTGAGGGTCCAGCCTGTGTTTCTATTCTCAGTATAAACACTGTGTTGAGGGTCCAGCCTGTGTTTGTATTCTCAGTATAAACACTATATTGAGGGTCCCAGCCTGTGTTTGTATTCTCCATATAAACACTTTATTGAGGGCGCAGCCTGTGTTTGTATTCTCAGTATAAACACTGTGTTGTGGGTCCAGCCTGTGTATGATTCTCAGTGTAAACACTGTCATGAAGTCCCAGCCTGTGTTTGTATTCTCAGTAGAAACACTAAATTGAGGGTCTATCCTGTGTTTGTACTCTTAGTATAAACGGTGTTAAGGGTTCCGCCTGTGTTTGTATTCTCAGTATAAACTCTGTGTTGAGGGTCCAGCCTGTGTTTGTATTCAGTATAAACACTGTGTTGAGGGTCCAGCCTGTGTTTGTATTCTCAGTATAAACAGTATATTGAGGTCCCAGCCTGTGTTTGTATTCTCAGTATAAATACTGTGTTGTGGGTCTAGCCTGTGTTTGTGTTCTCAGTATAAAGACTATATTGAGATTCCAGCCTGTGTTTGTATTCACAGTATAAAACTATATTGAGAGTCCAGCCTGTGTTTGTATTCTCAGTGTAAGCACTATATTGAGGGTCCAGCCTGTGTTTGTATTCTCCGCATAAACACTGTGTTGAGGGTCCAGCCTGTGTTTGTATTCTCAGTATAAACACTGGGTTGAGGGTCTAGCCTGTGTTTGTGATCTCAGTATAAAGACTATATTGAGATTCCAGCCTGTGTTTGTATTCTCAGTATAAACACTCTGTTGTGGGTCCAGCCTGTGTTTGTATTTGCAGTATAAACACTGTGTTGTTGGTCCAGCCTGTGTTTGTATTCTCAGTGTAAGCACTATATTGAGGGTCCAGCCTGTTTGTATTCTCAGTATAAACACTCTGTTGTGGGTCCAGCCTGTGTTTGTATTTGCAGTATAAACACTGTGTTGTTGGTCCAGCCTGTGTTTGTATTCTCAGTATAAACACTGTGTTGAGGATCCAGCCTATGTTTGTATTCTCAGTATAAACTCTGTGTTGAGGGTCCAGCCTGTGTTTGTATTCTCAGTATAAACGTTGTGTTGATGTTCCAGCCTGTGTTTGTATTCTCAGTATAAACACTGTGTTGAGGGTCCAGCCTGTGTTTGTATTCTCAGTATAAACACTATATTGAGGGTCCCAGCCTGTGTTTGTATTCTCCATATAAACACTTTATTGAGGGCGCAGCCTGTGTTTGTATTCTCAGTATAAACACTGTGTTGTGGGTCCAGCCTGTGTATGATTCTCAGTGTAAACACTGTCATGAAGTCCCAGCCTGTGTTTGTATTCTCAGTAGAAACACTAAATTGAGGGTCTATCCTGTGTTTGTACTCTTAGTATAAACGGTGTTAAGGGTTCCGCCTGTGTTTGTATTCTCAGTATAAACTCTGTGTTGAGGGTCCTGCCTGTTGTTTGTATTCTCAGTATAAACACTATATTGAGGGTCCAGCCTGTGTTTGTATTCAGTATAAACACTGTGTTGAGGGTCCAGCCTGTGTTTGTATTCTCAGTATAAACAGTATATTGAGGTCCCAGCCTGTGTTTGTATTCTCAGTATAAATACTGTGTTGTGGGTCTAGCCTGTGTTTGTGTTCTCAGTATAAAGACTATATTGAGATTCCAGCCTGTGTTTGTATTCTCAGTATAAAACTATATTGAGAGTCCAGCCTGTGTTTGTATTCTCAGTGTAAGCACTATATTGAGGGTCCAGCCTGTGTTTGTATTCTCCGCATAAACACTGTGTTGAGGGTCCAGCCTGTGTTTCTATTCTCAGTATAAATATGGAGTTGTGGGTCCAGCCTGTGTTTGTATTCTCAGTGTAAACACTATATTGAGGGTCCAGCCTGTGTTTGCATTCTCAGTATAAAGACTATATTGAGATTCCAGCCTGTGTTTGTATTCTCAGTGTAACCACTGTGTTGAGGGTCCAGCCTGTGTTTGTATTCTCAGTGTAAGCACTATATTGAGGGTCCAGCCTGTTTGTATTCTCAGTGTAAGTACTATATTGCAGGTCCAGCCTGTTTGTATTCTCAGTGTAAACACTCTGTTGTGGGTCCAGCCTGCGTTTGTATCCGCAGTATAAATACTATATTGAGGGTCCAGCCTGTGTTTGTATTCTCCGTATAAACACTGTGTTGAGGGTCCAGCCTGTGTTTGTATTCTCAGTATAAACACTGTGTTGAGGGTCCAGCCTGTGTTTGTATTCTCAGTAGAAACACTGTGTTGTGGGTCCAGCCTGTGTTTGTATTCTCAGTATAAACACTGTGTTGATGGTCCAGCCTGTGTTTGTATTCTCAGTATAAAACTGTGTTGTGGGTCCGGCCTGTGTTTGTTCTCAGTGTAAACACTGTTGAGGTTCCAGCCTGTGTTTGTATTCTCAGTATAAACACTGTGTTGATGGTCCAGCCTGTATTTGTATTCTCAGTATATACACTATATTGAGGGCCCAGTCTGTATTTGTATTCTCAGTATAAACACTATATTGAGGGTCTATCCTGTGTTTGTATTCAGCAAAAACACTGTGAGGGCCCAGTCTGTATTTGTTTTGTCAGTAGAAACACTGTATTGAAGGCCCAGCCTGTGTTTGTATTCTCAGTATAAACACTCATTGGGGATGGACAGCTGGGGGTTCTGTTCCTGCTCTTTGGAGAGTCCTGCTGGACTCATTGTATGAGCACAAGTGCTGCTCGGTCTCCACCTTAGTCGCATTGCCTGCTGTCAGCTAGCTATGCGATTACTGTGTGAAGAATGGTGATTTCTGCAAAGCAAGGATGGTCTGCTGGCATCAATGAAACTGTAACACCTCAGTGGACGCAGGGAGGGAAGTAAACTTGGGGCAGTGAAGATTCGGTGGCACCGGCAGAAATATTCCCCGGAAAGGAATGTGCACCTTCGAGGGAAAGCAAATAAAATTAGGAGAAAAAATGTGAATCCCATAGTGCTAATATCACTGAGCCTGTGTTTGTAAACTCAATACAAACCCTATGTTGATGGTCTAGCCTGTATTTGTATTCTCAGTATAAATACTATTGTGAGGGTCCAGTCTGTGTTTGTACTATCAGTATAAACACTGTGTTGTGGGTCCAGCCTGTGTTTGTATTCTCAGTATAAACACTAAATTGAGGGTCTATCCTGTGTTTGTATTCTCAGTAGAAACACTGTGTTGAGGGTCCAGCCTGTGTTTGTATTCTCAGTATAAACACTATATTGAGGGTCCAGCCTGTGTTTGTATTCTCAGTATAAACACTGTGTTGAGGGTCCAGCCTGTGTTTGTATTCTCAGTATAAATACTGTGTTGTGGGTCTAGCCTGTGTTTGTGTTCTCAGTATAAGGACTATATTGAGATTTCAGCCTGTGTTTGTATTCTCAGTATAAACACTATATTGAGGGTCCAGCCTGTGATTGTATTCTCCGTATAAACACTGTGTTGTGGGTCCAGCCTGTGTTTGTATTCTCAGTATAAACACTGTGTTGTGGGTCCAGCCTGTGTTTGTATTCTCAGTATAAACACTGTGTTGAGGGTCCAGCCTGTGTTTGTATTCTCAGTATAAATACTGTGTTATGGGTCCAGCCTGTGTTTGTATTCTCAGTATAAACACTATATTGAGATTCCAGCCTGTGTTTGTATTCTCAGTATAAAACTATATTGAGGGTCCAGCCTGTGTTTGTATTCTCAGTGTAAACACTGTGTTTTAGGTCCAGCCTGTGTTTGTTGTCAGTATAAATACTGTGTTGAGGGTACAGCCTGTGCTTGTATTCTCAGTATAAACACTGTGTTGAGGGCCCAGCCTGTGTTTGTATTCTCAGTATAAACACTGTGTTGAGGGTCCAGCCTGTGTTTGTATTCTCAGTATAAACACTGGGTTGTTGGTCCAGCCTGTGTTTGTGATCTCAGTATAAAGACTATATTGAGATTCCAGCCTGTGTTTGTATTCTCAGTATAAACACTCTGTTGTGGGTCCAGCCTGTGTTTGTATTTGCAGTATAAACACTGTGTTGAGGATCCAGCCTATGTTTGTATTCTCAGTATAAACACTATATTGAGGGTCCAGCCTGTTTGTATTCTCAGTATAAACACTCTGTTGTGGGTCCAGCCTGTGTTTGTTTTTGCAGTATAAACACTGTGTTGAGGATCCAGCCTATGTTTGTATTCTCAGTATAAACTCTGTGTGTTGAGGGTCCAGCCTGTGTTTGTATTCTCAGTATAAACACTGTGTTGAGGGTCCAGCCTGTGTTTGTATTCTCAGTATAAACACTGTGTTGAGGGTCCAGCCTGTGTTTGTATTCTCAGTATAAACACTATATTGAGGGTCCCAGCCTGTGTTTGTATTCTCCATATAAACACTTTATTGAGGGCGCAGCCTGTGTTTGTATTCTCAGTATAAACACTGTGTTGTGGGTCCAGCCTGTGTTTGTATTCTCAGTATAAATACTGTGTTGTGGGTCTAGCCTGTGTTTGTGTTCTCAGTATAAAGACTATATTGAGATTCCAGCCTGTGTTTGTATTCTCAGTATAAAACTATATTGAGGGTCCAGCCTGTGTTTGTATTCTCAGTGTAAGCACTATATTGAGGGTCCAGCCTGTGTTTGTATTCTCCGCATAAACACTGTGTTGAGGGTCCAGCCTGTGTTTCTATTCTCAGTATAAATACGGTGTTGTGGGTCCAGCCTGTGATTGTATTCTCAGTATAAAGACTATATTGAGATTCCAGCCTGTGTTTGTATTCTCAGTGTAACCACTGTGTTGAGGGTCCAGCCTGTGTTTGTATTCTCAGTGTAAGCACTATATTGAGGGTCCAGCCTGTTTGTATTCTCAGTGTAAGTACTATATTGCAGGTCCAGCCTGTTTGTATTCTCAGTGTAAACACTCTGTTGTGGGTCCAGCCTGCGTTTGTATTCGCAGTATAAATACTATATTGAGGGTCCAGCCTGTGTTTGTATTCTCCGTATAAACACTGTGTTGAGGGTCCAGCCTGTGTTTGTATTCTCAGTATAAACACTGTGTTGAGGGTCCAGCCTGTGTTTGTATTCTCAGTAGAAACACTGTGTTGTGGGTCCAGCCTGTGTTTGTATTCTCAGTATAAACACTGTGTTGTGGGTCCAGCCTGTGTTTGTATTCTCAGTATAAAACTGTGTTGAGGGTCCAGCCTGTGTTTGTATTCTCAGTATAAACACTGTGTTGATGGTCCAGCCTGTATTTGTATTCTCAGTATATACACTATATTGAGGGCCCAGTCTGTATTTGTATTCTCAGTATAAACACTATATTGAGGGTATATCCTGTGTTTGTATTCAGCAAAAACACTGTGAGGGCCCAGTCTGTATTTGTTTTGTCAGTAGAAACACTGTATTGAAGGCCCAGCCTGTGTTTGTATTCTCAGTATAAAGACTATATTGTGGGTCTATCCTGTGTTTGTATTCTCAGTATAAACACTCATTGGGGATGGACAGCTGGGGGTTCTGTTCCTGATCTTTGGAGAGTCCTGCTGGACTCATTGTATGAGCACAAGTGCTGCTCGGTCTCCACCTTAGTCGCATTGCCTGCTGTCAGCTAGCTATGCGATTACTGTGTGAAGAATGGTGATTTCTGCAAAGCAAGGATGGTCTGCTGGCATCAATGAAACTGTAACACCTCAGTGGACGCAGGGAGGGAAGTAAACTTGGGGCAGTGAAGATTCGGTGGCACCAGCAGAATTCCCCGGAAAGGAATGTGCACCTTCGAGGGAAAGCAAATAAAATTAGGAGAAAAAATGTGAATCCCATAGTGCTAATATCACTGAGCCTGTGTTTGTAAACTCAATACAAACCCTATGTTGATGGTCTAGCCTGTGTTTGTATTCTCAGTATAAACACTATATTGAGGATCCAGTCTGTGTTTGTACTATCAGTATAAACACTGTGTTGTGGGTCCAGCCTGTGTTTGTATTCTCAGTATAAACACTAAATTGAGGGTCTATCCTGTGTTTGTATTCTCAGTAGAAACACTGTGTTGAGGGTCCAGCCTGTGTTTGTATTCTCAGTATAAACACTATATTGAGGGTCCAGCCTGTGTTTGTATTCTCAGTATAAACACTGTGTTGAGGGTCCAGCCTGTGTTTGTATTCTCAGTATAAACACTGTGTTGTGGGTCCAGCCTGTGTTTGTATTCTCAGTATAAACACTGTGTTGTGGGTCCAGCCTGTGTTTGTATTCTCAGTATAAACACTGTGTTGAGGTTCCAGCCTGTGTTTGTTTTCTCAGTATAAATACTGTGTTGTGGGTCTAGCCTGTGTTTGTGTTCTCAGTATAAACACTATATTGAGGGCCCAGCCTGTGTTTGTATTCTCAGTATAAGCACTCTGTTGAGGGTCCAGCCTGTGTTTGGATTCTCAGTGTAAACACTGTCATGAAGTCCCAGCCTGTGTTTGTATTCTCAGTAGAAACACTAAATTGAGGGTCTATCCTGTGTTTGTACTCAGTATAAACGGTGTTAAGGATTCCGCCTGTGTTTGTATTCTCAGTATAAACTCTGTGTTGAGGGTCCTGCCTGTTGTTTGTATTCTCAGTATAAACACTATATTGAGGGTCCAGCCTGTGTTTGTATTCTCAGTATAAACACTGTGTTGAGGGTCCAGCCTGTGTTTGTATTCTCAGTATAAATACTGTGTTGTGGGTCTAGCCTGTGTTTGTGTTCTCAGTGTAAACACTATATTGAGGGTCCAGCCTGTGACTGTATTCTCAGTATAAAGACTATATTGAGATTCCAGCCTGTGTTTGTATTCTCAGTGTAAGCACTATATTGAGGGTCCAGCCTGTTTGTATTCTCAGTGTAAACACTGTGTTTTGGGTCCAGCCTGCGTTTGTATTCGCAGTATAAATACTATATTGAGGGTCCAGCCTGTGTTTGTATTCTCCGTATAAACACTGTGTTGAGGGTCCAGCCTGTGTTTGTATTCTCAGTAGAAACACTGTGTTGTGGGTCCAGCCTGTTTGTATTCTCAGTATAAACACTGTGTTGTGGGTCCAGCCTGTGTTTGTTCTCAGTATAAACACTGTTGAGGGTCCAGCCTGTGTTTGCATTCTCAGTATAAACACTGTGTTGAGGGTCCAGCCTGTGTTTGTATTCTCAGTATAAACACTGTGTTGATGGTCCAGCCTGTATTTGTATTCTCAGTATATACACTATATTGAGGGCCCAGTCTGTATTTGTATTCTCAGTATAAACACTATATTGAGGGTCTATCCTGTGTTTGTATTCAGCAAAAACACTGTGAGGGCCCAGTCTGTATTTGTTTTGTCAGTAGAAACACTGTATTGAAGGCCCAGCCTGTGTTTGTATTCTCAGTATAAAGACTATATTGAGGGTCCATCCTGTGTTTGTATTCTCAGTATAAACACTCATTGGGGATGGACAGCTGGGGGTTCTGTTCCTGATCTTTGGAGAGTCCTTTTGGACTCTTTGTATGAGCACAAGTGCTGCTCGGTCTCCACCTTAGTCGCATTGCCTGCTGTCAGCTAGCTATGCGATTACTGTGTGAAGAATGGTGATTTCTGCAAAGCAATGATGGTCTGCTGGCATCAATGAAACTGTAATACCTCAGTGGACGCAGGGAGGGAAGTAAACTTGGGGCAGTGAAGATTCGGTGGCACCGGCAGAAATATTCCCCGGAAAGGAATGTGCACCTTCGAGGGAAAGCAAATAAAATTAGGAGAAAAAATGTGAATCCCATAGTGCTAATATCACTGAGCCTGTGTTTGTAAACTCAATACAAACCCTATGTTGATGGTCTAGCCTGTATTTGTATTCTCAGTATAAATACTATATTGAGGGTCCAGCCTGTGTTTGTATTCTCAGTATAAACGCTGTGTTGTGGGTCCAGTCTGTGTTTGTATTCTCAGTATAAATACTGTGTTGTGGGTCTATCCTGTGTTTGTGTTCTCAGTATAAAGACTATATTGAGATTCCAGCCTGTGTTTGTATTCTCAGTATAAACATTGTGTTGATGGTCCAGCCTGTGTTTGTTTTCTCAGTATAAATACTGTGTTGTGGGTCTAGCCTGTGTTTGTGTTCTCAGTATAAAGACTATATTGAGATTCCAGCCTGTGTTTGTATTCTCAGTATAAACATTGTGTTGATGGTCCAGCCTGTGTTTGTATTCTCAGTATAAACACTGTATTGAGGGTCCAACCTGTGTTTGTATTCTCAGTATAAACACTGTTGAGGGTCCAGCCTGTGTTTGTATTCTCAGTATAAACACTGTTGAGGGTCCAGCCTGTGCTTGTATTCTCAGTATAAACACTGTGTTGTGGGTCCAGCCTGTGTTTGTTCTCAATATAAACGCTGTGTTGAGGGTCCAGCCTGTGTTTGTATTCTCAGTATAAACACTGTATTGATGGTCCAGCCTGTGTTTGTATTCTCAGTATAAACTCTGTGTTGAGGGTCCAGCCTGTGTTTGTATTCTCAGTATAAACGCTATATTGAGGGTGCAGCCTGTGTTTGTATTCTCCGTATAAACACTGTGTTGATAGTCCAGCCTGTGTTTGTATTCTCAGTATAAACTCTGTGTTGAGGGTCCTGCCTGTGTTTGTATTCTCAGTATAAACACTATATTGAGGGTCCAGCCTGTGCTTGTATTCTCAGTATAAACACTGTGTTGTGGGTCCAGCCTGTGTTTGTTCTCAATATAAACGCTGTGTTGAGGGTCCAGCCTGTGTTTGTATTCTCAGTATAAACACTGTATTGATGGTCCAGCCTGTGTTTGTATTCTCAGTATAAACTCTGTGTTGAGGGTCCAGCCTGTGTTTGTATTCTCAGTATAAACGCTATATTGAGGGTGCAGCCTGTGTTTGTATTCTCCGTATAAACACTGTGTTGATAGTCCAGCCTGTGTTTGTATTCTCAGTATAAACTCTGTGTTGAGGGTCCTGCCTGTGTTTGTATTCTCAGTATAAACACTATATTGAGGGTCCAGCCTGTGTTTGTATTCTCCGTATAAACACTGTTTTGAGGGTCCCGCCTGTGTTTGTATTCTCTGTATAAACACTGTGTTGAGGGTCCAGCCTGTGTTTGTATTCTCAGTATAAACACTGTGTTGATGGTCCAGCCTGTGTTTGTATTCTCAGTATAAACTCTGTGTTGAGGGTCCAGCCTGTGTTTGTATTCTCTGTATAAACACTGTGTTGAGGGTCCAGCCTGTGTTTGTATTCTCAGTATAAACACTGTGTTGATGGTCCAGCCTGTGTTTGTATTCTCAGTATAAACTCTGTGTTGAGGGTCCTGCCTGTGTTTGTATTCTCAGTATAAACACTATATTGAGGGTCCAGCCTGTTTTTGTATTCTCCGTATAAACACTGTGTTGAGGGTCCAGCCTGTGTTTGTATTCTCAGTATAAACACTGTGTTGAGGGTCCATCCTGTGATTGCATTCTCAGTATAAACACTGTGTTGTGGGTCCAGCCTGTATTTGTATTCTCAGTATATACACTATATTGAGGGCCCAGTCTGTATTTGTATTCTCAGCATAAACACTATATTGAGGGTCTATCCTGTGTTTGTATTTAGCAAAAACACTGTGAGGGCCCAGTCTGTATTTGTATTGTCAGTAGAAACACTATATTGAAGGCCCAGCCTGTGTTTGTATTCTCAGTATAAAGACTATATTGAGGGTCTATCCTGTGTTTTTATTCTCAGTATAAACACTCATTGGGGATGGACAGCTGGGGGTTCTGTTCCTGATCGTTGGAGAGTCCTGCTGGACTCTTTGTATGAGCACAAGTGCTGCTCGGTCTCCACCTTAGTCGCATTGCCTGCTGTCAGCTAGCTATGCGATTACTGTGTGAAGAATGGTGATTTCTGCAAAGCAATGATGGTCCGCTGGCATCACTGAAACTGTAACACCTCAGTGGACGCAGGGAGTGAAGTAAACTTGGGGCAGTGAAGATTCGGTGGCACCGGCAGAAATACTCCCCGGAAAGGAATGTGCACCTTCGAGGGAAAGCAAATAAAATTAGGAGAAAAAATGTGAATCCCATAGTGCTAGTATCACTGAGCCTGTGTTTGTAAACTCAATACAAACCCTGTGTTGAGGGTCCAGCCTGTGTTTGTATTCTCAGTATAAATACTATTGTGAGGGTCCAGTCTGTGTTTGTACTCTCAGTATAAACACCATATTGAGGGTCCAGCCTATGATTTATTCTCTATCGGAGCTCTCTTGGTGACTATTATATCATGATGGCTGATAGTTTTGCTTTTCAGCTGGCTAATGATATCCATAAGTAAGGGTTGGGAAGATCGGATTGTTGAAGAGAGTATGTATCATGACATAATATTTTATTGCATTGAAGCCATAAGAAATGTAATTAAGAACTGGCCGCAGTTTAGTTTTCATGTTGAAACATTTAAGATGAACTTTTGGCTCGTGAGGTTGGATTTCAGGTGAGTCACATGAAGGCTATGGTGCTGACTGTTATTGTTCACCTTTTTTCTGTTTATCCCCAAGGCAACTTGGTCACATTATCATTTGCTCCCAGGTGTGTACATTGGCAGGTTAGTTAACTATGGAAGGCTCTGCAGCCTAGCCCAATTCAGTCTTCAGACACTCCAGAGAAACCTAGTTCTTTAATGGGACCATCACCCCAACATAAGATATAGCTCCCCCCAACCGCTCCCCCTCCCCCCTGAAAAGCATATGGGTCATCACACAAGCATCACTGGTATTATATTCACCCTGAAGTGTTATGAAGACATTGACTCATGCTGAGGTAGACATCCATTGGCATCAGGGAATCTTGGGTCTTCTGTCAAAGTGACGAACCTAAACATAGAGTACCTGCAGCTTATTCCCCCATGGAAGCCTACGTAGCCAAGCCTGGTTCTCTCCTCCCTGATTCTTCTGTCCTTTACAGCTGAAACTGTTGGATAGCAGTTAAGCTGCAGCAGCCCAACACATTTTAAAATTCTTTTCATCTTCCTCTCTAGCCCAAGTATCCCTGTAGAGGGTACAAGTAACACCCCTGTCTCTGCACTTGAAGTAACTGTGGGAGCCTAACTATGTTTGTGTGTCTGTCTGTCCATCTGTCCAGGCTCTCACGATAAGGATCACCATTTTGTAAGGTAGCAGAGGGTGGCTAAAGCCTGTGGAACTATCTGCCTGTAGGAGGCATTACCCTGAGGTCAGAAATAATGATGAATAGTGACTGAGTTGAATAGTACACTGTATCACAGGTTGGAGGAAGAAAGCAACTACCGATGCACAGGAGGTTTCCCATCCCAACCTTGCTTTGTGATAGCAGATGCCTCGATGGAGAAATACCTTTCAGGGGAGCAGCTTTCTCTTGCCAATTTTAGACAATGTGGTGGCGCATTTCCTCATTATTGCCCAGTGTGTACAGTGCTTGCTTCATTTGCTTTTTTTTGTTTTTTTCAGTTTATTTTTATTGCTCACTCTCATGCCAAGGCCTGAATTTTTTGCTCGTCGGGCCCGCACAATCCCGGGGGTGGGGGGGTGTGCCAGGAGCAGACGCAAAACAGGTCCCCAGCTGCAATCAGCCCCCGACAGTGATTTCACACTGGCTGGCCAATTAACGGTCAGCCAGCATGAACCATGCGCTGAGAGAGGCTCAGCATTGCCGGTGGAGTCGTGAAGAGGACCAGGCGCTGACGTCACTGCGGGAGCAGCTGAGCGCTTTCCACTGAGCTCCCGGAAGGTGGCATCGGGGAGCTGTAGACCTCCACAGAATAAACAAAACAACAAAAATGCTGCATAATCAAGCATCTGAAAGCCTACCTCATTTAAAAAAAAACAGCCCCCAGATATCTCTTTTTATTTTATTTCCCCACGGAGATTTCATCCCGCCCTGGATCGAGGTTTGAGCAAAAACGTAAAGGCCAATTGGCCCCGTCCGCTAACCATTAAAGTGGACAGGCCACGAAAAATAGCTTTCAATTGCCTCCTTAATGGGCTTATTGCCCGCTTAATTGTCGGCGGGTGAGTTTCTGACTGGCGTGTGTGTGCACGCCGAGCAAGATATCACACAAGTGCACGATGCTGTTGTGATTTTCCCAACATCACCTCGTAGTATTTCACAGCCGGACAGGTCGGGCATCCACCTGCCTGCGGGGCGTGAAATTCTGGCCCAAGTGTTAGCTTATGTCTGATGTGATCTTTGACACAGTCAAAACACGGCCCAGCTCCCTTTTGAAGGCCTGCAGCGGGGTTGTGAAGAAAATTAATAATGCCGCCTTTATTTTTTTAAATTGCATTTCCTTTCCTCCCTCAGATCGGCGGCAGTGGTGTGGAATCGTCATTTTACTTATCATCCTGATCGTGGTGCTGATATTATTCTTCACGATCTAAATCAGTAGAGTCGGACTTGAAGTGTTTGCCTCAGAGAGAGAGAGAGAGAGAGAGGAAGAATGGAGGAGGTGACGGAGAGAGGAAAAACAAATGAGCAGCCTTCCATTCTGTGGTGCATGCTTCCCGTGGGTCAGTCAGTCAGCCAAGCCAGGCCGTGGGTTTCCTGTCACTGTGTGTGAAGCGTTTCCCCAGCGAATGTGTCCGTCCTCCTGTCTCTGGCCATTGGATTTTCCAACTGCAGAATTTCCACAGAACTTCTTTTGTTTTATTTCAAATTTTTCATTCACAGAAATGAGGAAAGGTTAAAGCATGGTCTCACACACACATGCATACTCATGTGGTCACGCCCCCACAAGGTTGGGGAACGTACAGTTTTTCTTGAACTTGAAGAAGAGGGTTTTTATCTTCTTAATAGTTCGTATTTTCTTTTGTACGTCACCCCTGGTGGAGCGGCCGGGTAAAGGAAATTGCCTGATAGGCTGCAAGGCTGTGCAGATCAAATGGCATCCCAGCTTTGATCCTGATCTTCCCCTGAGTCAGCTGATCTCGACCAGGGGAAAAATGGAGACTGGGCTCCTGCTCACTATCTTGCTGGAGCATCTGAAGACTGAATTGGGCTACGCTGCGAAGCCTTCCATAGTTAACTAACCTGCCAATTTTCACACCTGGCAAGATGTTGAGGGCTTTCGTAGAACAATAACTCACCCCATCTAGCACCTTCAACATTGTGCGTGAGGGGTGGAGTGAATCTATAATTGTATTTGGACTGGCCTCCATTCCAACAAGCTCAGGGATGAATCAGTGCATGGCAGTGCCCAGTTTATTGAGAGGATGTGCATTTCTTGCAAACCCCTGACATCAACGTTTCCCCTTGGGAAGTAAACCCACTGCAAATTATCCTCCAGATCCTAGTTTCCAAATGATTACATATTTTAAAAAAGGGGCATTTCAGATCAACCTCCTGGTGCCATGAGGCAGTGAAATAGATGATTCGCTGTTGTAGCTCACTGATTGCCTTTAAGGACTGTGCCCCTGACCTTTTATTGTACAACCCATTAATGTTTGAATTCATGCAATCAGCAGTGAGTGTTTGGCTGTTTCTGGCTGCATGGCTGATAAGCTAGCACCAATTTTCATGCTTTCAACCTTGGCTGGCCCGTTGTCCTCACAAGGCGCAGGCTGAATGGGGAATGAACAGCAACAGCAGAAAACTGTGGAGCCAACTCGGGGCCCCTTGGCATGACTGACATTTAGGAGTCCACTCTAAACACATTCTGACCTCGGGTCTCCTGTACATTTTGAAAGGCCGTCACATACAGAGCATGCCTTTCTTCACCTGCGTTGGCATGAGTTGATCTTAGTCAAATACACATGTGCGCACACAGACACCCCCCCCCCCCTCCCCCCAACCGCCACCTCACCTTGTCGTCGTCCCCCCGCAGCTAAAGATCCGCTAAGTTCTCATGTGGCACAATCCTTTAAAAACAGGTGAGATGAGCGAGTAATAGTATTGTGGGGATAGTGGAGCAGGGAGTGCAGGTGGAATATTCTGGTTGTGGCATTTCAAGTAACAACTTGAGTAGAGCTTTGATTTTCAAATGCCTACTCCTCCCCGTTCTCAACCAACTTTCTTTATAATTGTTCTCCCTCTCTGCTTGCTCCCAAACCTCCTGTTCCTCCCAAGTAAAGTTTGGCCACGACCCTTTCTGATGTGGTGTTTGCCTTTAAAATCAGCTTCAGCCCTTCAAATTTCAAAGGGTATTGCAGAATATTTCCTAGAATAAACCTTTGCCATGTACACAAAACTCCACACTGCAGTTGTCAAAATTAAGATGTCCTTGTGATTAGATTTTAGTCAAATGTGTGTGTGTGGCCTGCACTTTGTACCTTTTGTTTTGCACTGTATTTTTCTGCTATTTTTGTAACCCTCTGTGGAGAACTAACAGCCAAAGTAATTCTACTGCCACTGAATGCCATTTGAAGAACTTTCTTTATCAGGGTGGGCTCGTGCCGGTAGACCACATGGTTTCCTTCTTTTGTCACTTGCAGTCTGCACTAAAACTCTTCACTGCCACCCCCACTCCCAAACCCCAGTGGCTTCCAGCGTGTAACTGAATCCTACCGACTAGGATTGTTGCCAGGTTCACTCTCTGCTTTGTGCTTATCTCAGTGCAGCAACAGGGGTGCTGAGATTTACTTCTGTGTACTTTGACTTTGGGGGAAGAGAAGTGGTGGGGGGGGCGGGTACAGGAAGTCAACCTGATTGCCCGCTGCTGATCACCAGCCAGTGGTACCTGCCAACAGTGCGTCTGGATTTTGGATGTGAGCAGGACCAGACTTGGCTCGGATGAATGCTTTCTGACACTCTGGGACAATAGGCATGGGCCTATCTGTCACAGACATCCAGAACTGCGTTCAACATCTCCGGAGAAGAATGGTGATAATGGGATTGTCGGGGGGCTGCAGCGGTGGTGGGGGCATGAATTTGTTGGGGTGATAATTTGGAAGCAATTAAGGTCTGATCTAACTGAGTTGTTTAAAATGATTAGAAGAGGCGATAGAGCAGATCAAGAAAATCTTTTGGTGCAAGAGTACAGAACAGGGTGTGGTGCGGGGTCACAACCTTAAAATTAGAGCTACTCTGTTTCACGGTGAAATTAGAAGCACCTTCTTCACACACAGTAGTGGAAATCTGGAATCCTCAAGTGTTTTGGGAATCAATTCAAAATTGATAGGTTTTTTTGTTAAGGGTATTAAGGGTTACAGAACCAAGGTGGGTAGATAGAGTTAAGATTGGGATCAGCCATGATCTAATTTAATGCTGGAACTGGCTTAAAGGAGCTGAAAGATCAACTCTTATTCTTGCTATTGTTTTCTTTTTACCAGAAGAATTGCTAACTTTTCCAATACAGTATTAGCAGGAGGTTCAGCTGTTTAATTTTTTTTTAAATGGTATTAGGGCTGTTGCAATAAATGGAAAATTTAAATCATTGAGGTATTTTAATATGGTCCAAAACCCAGTACTGATGTGATGATCCCATCACCTTTTTGTTAGACTGTAACTGGTGCTAGAGGATGTTTGGGCAGTCTTGCTGATAGTCCCATGAAGCTAAACACTGACAAGCAATACCTGTCATCCTACAATTCCTGCAGCTAGATGGAGCTTTGATGGCTGGATTTTGGTGGGGAGGAGTATCAGCAGATTCTCTCAGACACTCTGAGCCACATTGCAGACCTTTCGCCCAGGGTGTTCAGTGGGGTGGTGGAGGGTCGCAGACTCAAGAACACCCCCTGTCCTGAATATTTGTGGTTCTTAGCCCTGATCAAAATCGATTGCTCTTTTTGGGAGGGTCTTTGTATTAACTATTCTCAAACAATTGCCCTCCATTCAGCCTTGACTAATTCCCACTTGCTGGCTTATTAATGTCATATCGGTGCCAGCTGTGGCATAGTGGTCAGCAGCCTCTCTTGTGAGTCAGAATATCATTGGTTCAAGTCCCACTCCAGGGTCTTGAACTCATAGCGCTGCACCGGGAGTGGCAGATTAAACTAAGGGAGTGCTGCACTGTCAGAGTGCTGTCTTTTGGTTGAGGTCGTCACTGATCTCTGAGGAGCACATAAAAGATCGCAAGACGTTAGAAGAGAAGGGGTGACCTGGACAATAGTCATCCCTCAACCAACAATTTTTTAAAAAATGGGTTCTATGCTCATTAGCACATTGCTACGTTTGGGAGCTTGCTGTGCAAAATTACATTTATTAAAAATTACTTAATTGGCTGTTAAAATGCTTTGGGATGTTCTTGAGATGGTGAAAGGCTCGATATAAATGCACAATTACAACGTTATTTTGCATCTTCTGATTTCCATGTTCACAGTCTGGTGTGTAAATAAACAATGTACAGTTATACCTCTGCTTTTTATCCTGTTCATCAACACACTTGGAAAGGAAACTCTAGGGAGTGAGGGGCAGGGACAGTAAGATGCAGTGGGCATGATTCAGCACAGGATGACAACCTCACAGACCACTTGGGAAATGGGAAAAGGTGTCGCACGTGCAGCACCCCACTGGGAGTATAGCTCTTTGTAAAAGGAACTTTACTCTGTGCCTAACTTGATAACTGCAGGTGGCAGGGCCCCTCATTCTCAATTCCTGCACAAGAAGGGCCCCCCCATTCACAATTATTGTACATGGCAGTAACCATAATTCACTATTATTGTACTGGAGGCCAGCATTGGATGAGTTTTTATCCGTCCCTTGAGTGCCGAGATCTCGGATGGTAGGAGCGGATGAAGTTACAGAGGTTGGAAAGGGGCAAGGGAATAAAGGGATTTGAAATCCAGCATCAGAATTTTAAAGTTGAGGCATTGCCAGACTGCAAGAATAAGAACATAAATATATAGGAGTCGGAGCCGGTCATTCAGCACCTTTGAGCCTACTGTAGCATTCAATAAGATCATGGCTGATCTTCTACTTCAACTCCAGTTTCCCATGCAATTCCCATATTCCTTAATTCCCTGAGCACCCAAAAATCTATTGATCTCTGTCATGACTTTCCTCAATGACTGGACGTCCGCAGCTTTCTGCGGTGGAGGATTCAAAAGATTCACAACACTCCCAGTGAAGAAATTTCTCCTCAACCCAGTCCTAAATAGCTGACCCTTTATTCTCAGACTGAGACCCATGTTCTACCTTCCCCAGCCAGGGGAAACATGCTACCAGCATCTACCCCTTTAAAAATGTTATATGTTTCAATGTGATCACTGCTCATTCTTCTAAATTCCAGGGAATAATGCCCCAGTCTATTCAATCTCTCCTTATCACAGGAATCAGTCGAGTGAACTATCATTGCACTCTCTCTAGGGCCAGTATATGTCTCCTTACGCAAGGAAGCCCAAACTGTGTACACTATTCCAGGTATGGTCTCATTAAAGCCCTGCATAAGTAAGACTGGCAGTAAGACTCCCTCCCTCGTGTTCCAATTCCTTTTGTAATGCAGTAAAGGCTTTCCTAATCGCTTGTTGGATGGTAACTTTCCTGTTTTGTGTGCAAGGACACCTAGGCCATATGAATCCCAACATTTCCCAGTCTCTCAATAAATAATATTCTGCTCTTCCATTCTTTCTACTAAAGTGAATAACTTTCTATTTCCTCAAGTTATACTCTATCTGCCATCTTTCCCACTTAATAAACCTGTCCACATCCATTTGGAGCTTCTTTGCATTGTCCTCCCACCTTACTTTATATTGTCTGAAAAACATGGACACATTACGGTCAGTTCCATTTGTGATTGAAATGAATTGTAATAACTGAGGCCCAAGTACTGATCCTTGCAGGATCCCACCACTTACAATTTACCAATCCAAAGTTTTTTTTTCATTAATGGGACATGGTTGTCACTGGCTAGGCCAGAATTTATTGCCTTGTTCAGGGGGCATTTAAGATCATAATATGATTGGCAGAGTCAACATGGATTTATGAAAGGGGTAATGTAATGAAGTATGATGGTGTGGTAGTTATCTGCTGGACTAGTAATCTAAGTGTTAACTACTCCAGTAGAATGTGAGTTCAAATCCAAGTATAGCAATGTTTACTTTAGTGGGGAAAAGGATGCTTTTTATAGATAAAAGCAAAACACTGCAGAGGGTCTGGAGTTACATGTAGGCCAGACCAGCAGATTTCCTTCCCTAAAGGGCATTAGTGAACCAGATGGGTTTTTACAACAACAGTTTTGTGGTTATCACCAGACTTTTAACTAATTCAAATTTCACTATCTGCCATGGCAGGATTCAAACCAGTGTTCCTAGAGCATTACACTGGGTCTCTGATTTACTAGTCCAGTGACAATACCACTATGCCATTGCCTCCCCAAAGCTGATTAGCCTCCCCAAGTTTATTTGTACTCTCTGCATTCTGTCTGTTGACCTGTTTTCTATTAGTCAATATTATCCCCAATCCCATGAGCCTTAATCTTGTGCAACAATATCTTATGTAGCACCTTATCAAATGCCTTCTGAAAATACAAATATATAACATTGACTTTCTCTCTTATCTACTCTGCAAGGTACATTTGTCAAACATGATTAGAAATATAGGAACAAAAGGAGACCATTTAATCCCTCGAGCCTGTTCCACCATTTAATGAGATCATACCTGATCTGTAACCTGACTTCATAAAAAAAGCAACAAAAACAGAAAATGCTGGACAAACCTCAGCAGGTCTGACATCTGTGGAGCGAGAAACAGAGTCAAACATCAATTCTGTTTCTCGCTCCACAGATGCTGTCAGACCTACTGAGTTTTTTTTCCAGCATTTTCTGTTTTTGTTCCAGATTTCCAGCATCCATAACATCTTGCTTTTATCCATAAAAAAGCACCCTTTTCCCTACTAAAATGAACATTGTTATGGTTGGATTTGAACTCACCTTCCACTAGAGTAGTTAACACTTAAATTACTAATCCATCAAATAACCTCTACCCCATCATGTTATCCCTTTCATAAATTTGTGTTGACTCTGCCAGTCATTTTATGATTTTCTAAGTGCCCTGTTATTGCAGGCTGGATTTAAGCACCCCCTCCCCGAACCACCATTCCTGCTGATGGGTGTGATCCAGGGGAGGCTCGTTAAGTCCAGTGGGTGGCCTGCCCACCTCTCCGCCGCCTCCTGCACCCGCTGCAAATATACCAGCAGCACGGATGTGCGCAGGTGGCCCATTTGCCAGTGGCCAATTGAAGCACTTAAGTGGCCAATTAATGCCCACTTAAGGACCTCATCTCGTCACTGCCAAGATTTACCTGGGATAGGCCCACCCCAAGTGGACCAGCAGTTTTCTCCGAACTGATTGGTGGTAGGATTCCCTCCTTAATGGTCCCCTACGCTCACTGAAGGGCCCACCCAAGGTTTTATTTTCCCCCCCCCCCACCAGGTTTCCCTCCCCCCATAGCCTCCCAAATCCTAGCCCCCCCTCCCCCCCCCCCACTCGCTGAGGCCTGCCAGCTTGACACCCAACATGATCCCCATACGTTAACCCAATTCCTGATCCAACATTACATGCCTCTGTCCTGACATGCTGGAGAACTGTGGGCCTATAGTTGTCTGGCGGCTCTCTGAGGTGGGTCTTCTGGATCCATAAGGGTGGCAGTCCCACCTCCACCTTATTAATAGTTGATGAACTGTTAAATGCCTGGCTGGCCTCAGTTCCCCTCAGCAAGTTCCCTATTCCCTGCCCCTGCTCGACCCCCCACCCCCTGTCTTTTTAACTGGAGAGGGGAGTGGGGAATCCAGCTTTGTCCCTGATAATAGATTCCAGAATTTTCCCTACGATTGATGTCAGTCTAACCGGCCTTTAGTTCCCTGTTTTCTCTCTCCCTCCTTTCTTGAATAGTAGAGCTATGTTTGCTACCTTCTACTCCATGGGGATTGTTCTCAAACCTAGGGAACTCGGGAAGATCAAAACCCACAATTACCACTTTTAAAACCCTAGGACATAGGCCATCAGGTGCAGGGGATTTGTTGATTTTTAGTTCCATTAAATTTCTCCAGTACTATTTATTTACTAATGCTAATTACTTTAAGCTCCTCAATCTCACTGGACACTTGTTTCCCCAGTATTTCCAATCTGTTTTGTGCCTTCTATGATGAACAATACAAAGTATTTAAGATAAAAGCAAAATACTGCAGATGCTGGAAATCTGAAATAAAAACAGAAAATGCTGTAAGAACTCAGCAGGTCTGGCAGCATTTGTGGAGGGAGAAAGAGTTAACATTTCAACTCTGTATGACTCTCCTTCAGACCTCTGAAGAGTCATATGGACTCGAAACGGTAACTACTCTCGAAACGTTAACTCCGTTTCTCTCTCCACAGATGCTGCCAGACCTGCTGAGTTTTTCCAGCATTTTCTGTTTTTTATTACAAAATATTTGTTTAATGTCTCTGCCATTTCCTTATTCCCCATTATAACTTCTCCTGTCTCCCCCTCTAAGGGACCCATGTTTACTTCTGCTAATCTCTTCCTTTATATGTACCTATTGAAATGTTTACTCCCTTCATTTTAACTCTTTAAGGGAAAGTATTATTGTTGTGAATTATGAATTATTTCTTTAAATGTTTCCCATTGCTTATCATATTGTCGCAGCTCTTAATCTTAGCCAACTCCTGCCCTTATACTTACGCAGTTTGCTTTTTTCAGATTTAAGACCGTAGTTTCGAACTTAACTGAATCACTCTCAAATTCAAAATGAAATTCCATCATGTTAGGATCACTGTTCCCCAGAGGCTTGTTTACAACAAGGATATTAATCATGCATGTCACATTGCGCATTATTAGATCTAAAATAACCTGTTCCATGGTTGGTAACTTGACGTAGTGAACTAGAATACGCATTCCATGTACTCGTCTCCCAAACGCAAATTTGGTTTACCCCGTCTATGTGAAGATTAAAGTTATTATTGTTTTCCCCTTGTCTCTATTTTCTTGATTTATACTCTGTCCTACACCACAACTGTTGTTATGGGGTCTATAAACTACCACTACTATTATTTTCTGTCCCTTGTTGTTTCTTAGCTCCACCCAAATTGATTGTACACCTTGACCTTCTAAGTTAAGATCCTTTCTCACCATAATCTTTCTCTCATCCTTTATCAGGGCTATCCTTCTCATCTCCCCATCTCATCTCCCCAACCCCCATCACCAACTCTTTTTCCATCTTACCTTATATCTTCAAAAAATCAAGTATCCTGGAACATTTAATTCCCAAGTGTGGCCAGTCTGCAACATGTCATTATAATAGCTATTCGATTAGGCACATCTACTTCCATCTGTGCTATTCAATTATGTTGTTGTGAGTGGTCCATGGGTTCAGATATAGTGGAGATAAATTGGCAGGAAAGCTGGGACAGGGATTGCAATGGTCTATTAATCTGTCTTTCCTGACCCCTGATTTAAATGATAGTGGTGGGCAGCTCAGAGCCAAATGTGAGTGACTGCATGCGTCAGCTGAGGCCCAGGTTTCTGCAAGCCTCACACCACTTGAAGTTAGCCTGCACTTCATAAAACCAGCTTGCTCCTGTTAAATGCAAGGTGCATTCTAGCTGCTGCAGGGCTGGAACTGGTTACAGAAGGATCTTTGAGAGGAAATGGTGTAGCAGGCCAGAGAGCAGCGCCCCCCACCCCCACCCCCACCAGGTTCTCAGACGCAGCATGACATGGGTAGGGTGCCTGGTGCAGGAGGTGGGCAGGAGAGGAGAGAGAGGTCCACTATCCACAGAGGGCCAGGAGGCCTTCCAGACAGAAACTGAAAAGACACTGGAAGAAGCTAACCATTGCAGTCAATGGCAACAGTGTAAACCCAAGGAGCTTGATGCAGTGCCGCATTAACCTAGTGAGCTCACACTAGTGGTCAAGATCAGGGAGTTTACCTTCAAATGCAGTAACCTTACAAGTAAAGCACTAGCCCCGCACACTGCCTAATCCCCCATCATTCACTTGCCATCAGCTTCCATCAAGCAGAACTAAGCCTCTCATTCATAATCTTGACTCGCCCACACACACATTTAACCTTCTGCTCTGCTTGCTAATGTAGGTCAGTGAGCACAGAAGTGAGAGGTGAACAGGACTTGATGCGAGTTAGGATATGGGCAGCAGAGTAGGGTACAAGTTGGTGACTTCAGGAGAGGTGGGCAAGGAGGGGAACAGCACTTACACCTCTGCCATTAATAGAGAATACCAGGGGAGTTCACAAGCTTCCTCACACAAGGACCAGCATTGCCCCTGGAAGGGGCAATTCACCATCACAGGTTAAAGCTCTTGGATTCTGCTGTGTGCTTGGAAGGATTAGACATCAAAACAAAAAAAAAACACCCTGACACCTCCTCCTCCCTCCCAGAAACATGATACAGTCCCCCTTGTCCTCACTTATCACCCCACCAGCCTCCACATTCAAAGCATCATCCTACGCCATTTCTGCTAACTCCAGCATGATGCCACCACCAAACACATCTTCCCTTTACCCCCCCCCCCACCCCGGCAGCATTCCATAGGGATCGTTCCCTCCGTGACACCCTGATCCACTCCTCCATCACACCCTACTCCTCAACCCCCTCCTATGGCACCTCCCCATGCATACGCAAAATATGCAACACCTGCCCCTTCACTTCCTCTCTCCTCACCGTCCAAGGGCCCAAACACTTCTTTCAAGTGAAGCAGCATTTCACTTGCATTTCCCCCAACTTAGTCTACTGCATTCATTGCTCCCAATGTGGTCTCCTCTACATTGGAGAGACCAAACGTAAACTGGGCCACTGCTTTGCAGAACACCTTCGGTCTGTCCGCAAGAATGACCCAAACCTCCCTGTCACTTGCCATTTTAACACTCCACCCTGCTCTCTTACCCACATGTCTGTCCTTGGCTTGCTGCATTGTTCCAGTGAAGCTCAACACAAACTGGAGGAACAGTACCTCATCTTCCGACTAGGCACTTTACAGCCTTCCGTACTGAATACTGAATTCAACAACTTTAGATCTTGACCTCCCTCCTCCATCCCCACCCCCTTTCTGTTTCTTCCCCCTTCCTTTTGTTTGTTCCAATAATTTATATAGATTTTTCCATTATTTTTAAATCTATACCTTTTATGCCCTTTTAGTCTTATTTCACCCCGCCCCCACTAGAGCTATCTGTATCTTGCGTGTCCTGCCATACATTCTTAATTAGCATATTCTTTTAGATAATATCACCATCTTCAACACTCTTTGTTCTTTTGTCTGTGACATCTTTTGATTGTCTGCTCCTATCACTGCTTGCTTGTCCCTACAACCACCCCCCTCCCCATTTCTCTCCCCCCCCCCAACCTTAAACCAACTTATATTTCACCCCTCTCCTATTTTTACTTAGTTCTGTTGAAGGATCATGAGGACTCGAAACGTCAACTTTGTTCATCTCCGCCGATGCTGCCAGACCTGCTGAGTTTTTTCAGGTATTTCTGTTTTTGCAAAGGATTAGGCAGTCGATGCCAGACCTGGTCAAAGTCCGTCAGTGTAGTGTGGAGTGCACAACATCTGCTCTCCTCCTATCAATACAATATCATCAGGTCAGAAAGCTTCCTCTTAGTCATCTCTCCAGATTTCCCCCGTCTTTGGCTCAGTGTCAACTATTCTCTGATTAGTACCTGTGAAGGGTCTTAGGATGTTTCACTGCTTTACAGGAGCTTTATGAGTAGTGTTTGTGTACACAACTTAACAGGGAGTTCATTTGACCAGGAGTAAAAGCCCGCCATTTACAGAGTTTCCCCACCTGTTTCTGGCTATTTGAAATGCTGCAGCAAGCAAAGGGTTAACCATGAAATAAGTAACCGTGGCCTCTGCCGAGGACATCAGTGCCTGAAATGAAAGTTCCTCTGACAGCAGGTGAGGGTGGATTTGCAAAGCATCAGGACCCTTTAATCACCCTGGGCGAGATCGACAGTCAGCAGCTGGGGCCCAGGCAACACCCCCACCCCCCCATCCCAACGTCCAGCCCCCCTCCCCGATCTCCTGAGACAGCAGGACAAGCTGTCAGGCCAGCTGGGTTCATTAGCATTGTAATGTAGCCGGAGGGGGGCGAGGCTCAAAGTGACTGCATGGGATTAGCTGAGAGGCCTTTCACTGACACTCAAGCCTCTGACCCTGGGATGTTGTCAGTGTCTCTTCACTCTCAGCACCTCGGGCTCCCACACATCTGTCACCTACTACCTTCCCTTGATGGGGTATCACAATATGTGGACCATGTTACCTTTAATTATAGAATAACATAGAATTAACAGTGCAGAACCAGACCATCAGCCCAATTCCATTCTGGTCTTTACAATGCACAGGAGACTCCACCCACCCCACTTCATCTCATACCTTTCAATTCCTTTCTCCCTCAACTACCAATTTAGCTTCCTCTTAAATGCTATTCATCCCAACTGCTCTCTGTGGTCATGAGTCCCACTTTCTGACCACTCTCTGAGTAAAGATGTTTCTTCTGAATTCCCTATTGGATTTATTAGTGGGCATCTTATATTTACTGTGCCTAGTTTTGGGCTCCCCACATATAGGAGAACCTTCCCTACATCTACTCTATCGAACTGCTTTATAATTTAAAAAAGATTCAATCTCATCTAGGCTCTTTTAATTCTTTCTAAATTTACACTATTTTCCAGAGATTCACAGCTTGCATGTTCCTGCGACTGTAGAGTCAAATCAGAGAATGTGTACATCCAGCCCGCATACTTTATATTCATTCTGTGGATGTGGGAATTTCTGGTATTTACAGCCCATGCCTAATTGCCATTGAGAAGGTGGTGGTGAGCTGCCTTCTTGAACTGCTGCAGTCCTTGTGGTGTAGGTGCAGCCACAGTGCTGTTAGGAAGGGAGTTTGACCCAATGACAGTGAAGGAACAGCGATATATTTCCAAGTTGGGATGGTGAGTGGCTTGGAGGGGAATTTACAGGTGGTGGTGTTCCCATGTGTCTGTTGCCCTTGTCCTTCTAGATGGTAAGAGATCACAGGTTGGAAGGTGCTGCCTAAGGAGCCTTGGTGAGTTGCTGCAGTGCATCTTGTAGTTGGTACACACTGCTGCTACTGTGCATCAGAGGTGGAGGGAGGGAATGTTTAAGATGATGGATTAGGTACAATACAAACAATGTTTTATTTCGCTGTACGTACCTCTATTACCTGACATTGTGGTTTGAGAGATACTGCTGTAATTTTCCATTTGCTTGTCCGATTTGCTCTATAGTATATCCTGATTGTCTGTCTTACTGCTCAAATATTGTGTTATGTTTCAGAACATAGGGACAGGATTTGGCCATTCAGCACCTTGGAGCCTGTTCTGCCATTCAGTAAGATCGTGGCTGATCTGCAACCTAACTCTGTATACTCGCCTTTCCCCTGTATCCCTTAGTTAACAATCTCAGTTTCAAAATTAACAATCGACCCAACATCAATTGTCAGTTGTAGAAGCGAGTTCCAAACCTTCACCATACCTTGTGTGTCTCGGTGTTTCCTGATTACACTCATTTCACTAGCTCACACTACATTTCAGCATTGTCTTGACTTCAAAAATACTTCGCTGGCTGTAAAGCACTTTGAGGTGCCCAGTGGTCATGAAAGCACCGCATAAATGCAAATCTCTCTTTTACTCCTGGGAGACATGACTCAAATTCTTAGACTATGCTCCAAATCTCTCTGTCTGCCTCGTCATTTCCTCTTCCTATCTTGGAAACTTTGCACTAACTTGTGTAATCTCTTCTCAAACTTGTGTAATCTCTTCTCATAATTTAAACCTTGGAGTCCAGGTTATCATTATGGTACAACCTTCCTCGCAAGGCCAATCTATCCTTCCTTTGGTGCCCAAAGATGAACACATGGCCTAAGCAGGGATTTGAATAATTGAATGCCCCCTTTTATACGCGCTTGTATTCCAGTTCTCGAGATATAAAGACCAGTATGCCATTATCCTCTTTTATTGTTTTATGTGTCTGTTCATAACATTTAAATAATCTATTTTAGGTTTTTTTGTACTATTTGAGAGTCCCCTAATCTATCCTTTTGAAGTCCACAGCGGATGACTTAATACTTGCCTACATTGAAATCCATTTGCCACAGATTTGTCCACTTAATCAACCTATCTACATTTCTTTCCAATGTTATGCTTCCATCTACACTGTTTAAAATGCAGTGCATCTTTGTGACACCGGCAAACTTGAGCATACGGCTCTCTATCCCATCGTCTAAGTTGTTAATCAATACAAGGAATAGTTGAGGCTCCAACATGACCCTTGCAGGACAGGCTTATGGGAATGATCAGGAAGTTGAGAGCGAGAGATTGGAGGGCGAGTCGAAGAAACGATTGCAAAGGGATTGAAGAGATTGGAAGGGGGTCCATGGAGTGGTCAGGAATTTGAGGAAGAAATATGGGGCCCGAGGGAGAGATGAGGAGGGACTGGGGAGGCAAGGAATTGATTTGGCCAGGTGTGCAAGGGAGAGGTTGAGACGGGGGGTGGGCACGGGGAGGGCAGGCTAGTGGCAGTGTGAGGACCGGGTTAGACGAGAGATTGGGGCCAAGAGAGTCCTCGAGTGGGCTGAGAGAGAGAGATTGATGGAGTCAAGGGTGGTCTGAGTGAATGACCACCAGAGCTGTTTGAGAGAGTGATTGGGCTGCGGGCTAAGTGATGTGGATGATTGGGAGGGATGGTTGAGAAAGTGACTGGTTGCAGAGTCATACACCCCAGCTCTTCCCCTTTTCTCATTTAACTAAGCATTTTTGGAAAACGTACCTTGCTGACCACAGCCTGCTGCAGTCCCGCGAAAGACCTGGGACGGAGTTTTACAGCTGCACTGCGAGCAGGACCGTAAAATGCAGCAAGTCGTTCAAAAGCCCATTGACTTCAACGAGACTGTAAAATCCCACTGGCCTAAAATTCCGTTGGTTTTCTTGTAGATAGCCAGCCCTAAAACAATATTGTGTGAGCCACACAACCAGCAGGCTGCCCCTGCCACATTGGATGCTTTGGCACCAGTTTCACCTCAATGAATCGTCAAATTTCTACCGTATGTTTCCAAAAGTTCGCTTTTCTTATCCAGTGGGAGTTGGGAGTCAGGCTGAATGGGTGAGCTATGGAGACAGTGAGGGGCATCAGCATCCCCCCTCCCTAATCTGCAATAAGTTAAGCTTTTCACACACAGAGCAGATGGATTCACTTCAATGCTCCAAAACATTGCTATATATTGTGAATAACTGGGGCCCAAGCACTGATCCCTGCGGTACCCCACTAGTCACTGTCTGCCACTCCACAAAAGAGCTGTTTATTCCTACCCACTGTTTCCTGCCTGCTAACCAATTCTCAATCCATGCCAATATATTACCTCCATCCCATGTGCTTTAATTTTACATACTAACCTCTCATGTGGGACTTTAGCAAAAGCTTTCTGAAAATCCAAATATACCAGATCTACTGGTTCTCCCTTACCTATTTTGCTAGTTACGTCCTCAAAAAACTCCAGTGGGTTTGTCAAACATGAATTCCCTCTAACAAATTCATGTTGACTTTGTCTAATCTCGTTGATATTTTCGAATTGTCCTGTTATCACATTCTTTATAATGGACCCTAGCATTTTCCCTACTACCAACGTTAGGCTGACCAGCCTATAATTCGCTGTTTTCTCCCTCCCTCCTTTTTTAAATAGTGGGGTTACTTTTCTCACCCTCCAATCTGTTGGGTTGTTCCAGAATCTACAAAATTTTGGAAGATGACAACCAATCCATCCACTGTTTCCTTGGCCACCTCCTTTAGTACCCTGGGGTGTAGATTATCAGGCACTGGGGATTTATCGGCTTTCAGTCCCATTAATTTCCCCAGCGTTATTGTTTTAGTCATGTCCTTCAATTCCTCCTTCTCACTAGACCCTTGGTTCCCTAGTATTTTTGGGAAGTTATTTGTGTCTTCCTCCGTGAAGACAGAACTAAAGTAGTTGTTTAATTGCTCTGCCATTTCCTTGTTCTCTATTATAAATCCTCCCATTTCAGACTATAAGGTTAGAAACATAGAAATATAGAAACTAGGAGCAGGAGTAGGCCATTCAGTCCTTCGAGCCTGCTCCGCCATTCATTATGATCATGGCTGATCATCCAACTAAATAGCCTGCTCCCGCTTTCTCCCCACACCTTTTGATCCCTTACGCCCCAAAAGCTTTATCTAACTCGTTCTTGAAAGCATACAATGTTTTGGTTTCAACTACTTTCTGTGGTAATGAATTCCACAGGCTCACCACTCTCTGGGTGAAGAAATTTCTCCTAAATGGTCTACCCCATATCCTCAGACTGTGACCACTGGTTCTGGACCCCCCCACCATCAGGAACATCCTTCCTGCATCTACCCTGTCTAATCCTGTTAGAATTTTATAGGTTTCTATGAGATCCCCCTTCATTCTTCTGAACTCCAGCGAATATAATCCTAATCGACTCAATCTCTCCTCATTGACATTGACTGACATGTCCCGCCATCCCAGGAATCAGTCAGGTAAACCTTCGCTGCACTCCCTCTATAGCAAGAACATCCTTCCTCAGATAAGGAGACCAAAACTGCACACACTATTCCTGGTGTGGTCTCACCAAGGCCCTGTACAATTGCAGCAAGACATCCCTGTTCCTGTACTCGAATCCTCTGGCTATGAAGGCCAACATACCATTTGCCTTTTTACCGCCTGCTGCACCTGCATGCTTACCTTCAGCGACTGGTGTACGAGGACATCCAGGTCTCATTGCACATTCTCCTCTCAATTTATAGCCTTTCAGATAATAATCTGTCTTCCTGTTTTTGCTACCAAAATGGATAACTTCACATTTATCCACATTATACTGCATCTGCCATGCATTTGCCAACTCACTCAGCTTGTCCAAATCACACTGAAGTATCTCTGCATCCTCCTCACAGTTCACCCTCCCACCCAGCTTTGTGTCATCTGAAAATTTTGAGATATATTTAATTCCCTCATCTAAACCATAAATATATATTGTGAATAGCTGGGGTCCCAGCGCTGAATCCCTGCGGTAGCCCACTAGTCACTACCTGCCAATCGGAAAAAGACCTGTTTATTCCTACTGTTTGTTTCCTGTCAACCAACCAGTTTTCTATCTCAATACACTACCACCAATCCCATGCGCTTTAATTTTACACGCTAATCTTTTATGTGGGACTTTGTCAAAAGCCTTCTGAAAGTCCAAATAAACCACATCCACTGCCTCCCCCTCATCAACTCTACTGGTTACATCCTCAAAAAATTCCAGTAGATTTGTCAAGCGTGATTTCCCTTTCGTAAATCCATACTGACTCTGTTTGATTCTGCCACTATTTTCCACATGCTCAGCTATTAAATCTTTTATAATAGACTCTAGAATTTTCCCCACTACCGACGTCAGGCTGACTGGTCTATAATTCCTTGTTTTCTCTTTGCCTCCCTTTTGAAATAGGGTTAGGGTTAGGGTTAGGATCATATCCTGCCAATTGTCCTGCCACCCCCTCCTTTAACCACCCACCCACCACCACGCCCCCCCCCCCCCCCCCCCCCCCCCACCACTCGCCACATTGGTCACTCAGCATGTCCATCCTTGTGATGCAAATGATTTCTTTAAACCTTTAATGGATTTTCTCATGAGTTTTTGCTTACAACAATGTTCTGGAGATTAATTTTCAACTGCTTGAGACACCAGAACCTGTCTCCACGCCTGAGTGACAGTTCTAAATGGATGACCCCTTTGTCACTGACTCCTCCAACCAGAGGAAATAGCCCTTCCCTAATCACTTCACCGGAAGCCTCCATAACGTTTAAACCTGCGTCAAATCTCCTCTTAACCTTCTCTGCTCCAGTCCCATTATCTCAAGCCTTCTTCCTCATAACTATAGTTTAATACTCCTGGCACAATCCTGGTATGCTCTCTGAGGCTTTAATGAAACATCAAAAACTGGACACAATACTCTAATTTCTGCCTAACCACACTGCGCCACAAAGTCAGTGTTACGTCTTGGTGGTGAAAAATTATTTTCCATTGGCTTCAATAGAATAGAGAATCAGGCAACAAAAAACAGTCTCACAGTTCTCTTTCACCAGTTCCACCCCTGGTACTCTATGGCCCATTTTCTAAAACACTGAACACTCTTGGTCTTTATTCATCAAGCTGTACTCAAACTGTAAATGGGTTGGGAACACCAGGTCTCTCTCTTCATCCATCCACTTCATCGATTTCCTCATCCCATTCCTTGTTCTTTTCTTCCCAAAATGCATTACCTCACGCATTTTAAACTGCATTTGACACCTGTCTGCCCATTACCTGTCCGACTCCTCCTGAAGTCTTCTGCAGTGCTCCCCACTGCTTTTCAAATCTCCTACTCTTGTGTTGTTGACAGGTTTGGTTATTGTGTCTCATACGCCTCTGTCTGATTCATCTACATGTACCAAGAGTGCGGGGAATGCCTGACCTGCTGAGGATTTGCAGCATTTCCTGTTTTTATTTCAGTTTTCCAACATCTGCAGCATTTTACTGTTGTATAAATGCAACTCTTTCTTTCCTGGCATTAAATAAGAGGCTGTCACCACTGGCGTTAAATAAATAGCAATTTTATTTCATGAGTGTTATATCTGTGATGGAGTTGTATTATATATTACTGGGAAGGATCAGGCAGTTTCGATAATGAAACCACGCCCAATTGTGGCTGCTGCTGGCATAAGGGAGCAAAGTTTGAAGGTAAATGTATGAAGATCTCCTACTGTATAATTTTCAAAAGGATAGTACAACGATGGTTCACTAGTAACTCGATGCCCTTTTCTGACAGGGCGAGAGCTCAGAGCCTTGGTCCGGCTGTCAGTCCCCAATTCGTTTAGTCGTTAGCATTGAGTTTCCTGCAGTTTATGAGGAAGGTACAAATCCCGGTCTGTTCTATGTTTGGGGTCCTCCGTACACTGGTTCATCAAACTCCTCAACGTCAGAATAACAGAAAGTGTGCTTGGGAAATAACAGGATCTGTCTGAACGGGGAGTAAAAAAGCCCCAGTTTCTACTGAATTACAAATCAATGTTCAATACTGAGAACTGTCCGTCCAATTGGACATCGAGGAGGGCTCCAGCCAATCAGGGGTTAGAAAAATGAGGTGCTTCAGTTGCCTGCGTAAATGAACTCAGTGCCGCTGAGATTGGGTTGCACTTGGAGGTTGGCTAACAAACAAAGTTGTACATGACAAGGACGCTCAACATCAGGGCCCTGGCCTTCGATATGGCACCCAGAATGGCAACTGTTACTGTCCCTTGCCCATGTTCCAGGTCTGAGAATTAATGTAAATAAATATCGGATTTAGAAGCACCACCGTGCCTGGCCTGGTTGGAGGTGATATTTACCCCAGGTGCATCTGAGTGTGGTAAACACTGAAAGTACTTTGAGTGAACAGCTTGCGGTGGCTGTGAACCTAAGCCATGGGCCGTGACTGTTAATGTTCCTGCTGCCGACTGGTTCCATTATGTCTTTTGATCCGAATGGACACTGTGCTGCCCTGTAGCATCAGACTGTTCACCTCATTGAAGCTGAGATCTTCAACACATTCCCCGTTGACCTCCAGAATTTCATCCCCCAGTTCCAGCAATCCAACGTACAGTTTCTCAGCATTCTGGTCTGCCATTTGGTGAATAAATAAACCTAGAAGCAGGGGGGAAAATAGTAGACAAATTAACTTCATAAAAATGGTGCAGTCACATGCCCAGATTTTTGTTGAGTCGTGGTGATTCCATGGACCTTTAAAAACGGCAGGTGGGACCCGGATCTGGAGGTCCCAGCCCCATTTCTGATAGGTGCCATTTTCACCGATTGTGGAAAGGAGGTTTCCCTCATATGTGACTCACAGATGAGGGAAACCCAAACGCAGCTGGGCCATTTGAACTTAATGCTGAGTTCAAACAGACCCCATTTTCGCTGGAGCGAGGGGCTTATCCCAGAGCATGGGAGTTGTGAATTTATGGAGCAGACGTAAATACTCCTGAAGGGTGGATAAAATCTATAGAACTGTCAGGCTGTAAAGTTATTTAAATCCCCAGCCCTTTAAAAAAATTGTCAGTGACAATTGAAAAAAAATCTGTTCCAGCAGTTAAAATAATTGTTTGTTGACATTACCCCAAAGGTTATCATTATGTCATTATTAATGCTTTGCTACTTTTCACATTATCTCTTTCATTATCTCAGTAGAGGATTCTAAGTTCACAGTTTGATTGACAGCTCAAAGTGGTTGTTAAAGGATTAACCGTATTTGATTTGGGATTGTGAATACAAGTCTGTTTGTTTTTGTAAAGAATTAAGTACTTGAGGGAAGTTAAATGTTTTGATTATTTTTAATATAGTAAAGGCTACAATAGATATTTAGAACTTTATTTTATTTCATCTTAAAGTCACCTGATGTCTGTCTACAGTGGACACTGAAGTGAGTTGGCACGGCGGGGGGATGGGGGTGCTGCTGAACAGCAAAGGATTGTGGGTGGATTGGCATGAGTTAGCATTACGTTGGCTATAAGGGGCTATGGGCTTGAGTGTGAAGCATGAATTGGCATGAAGGATATGAGGGGC
Organism: Isurus oxyrinchus; assembly: GCA_026770705.1. Lineage (NCBI taxonomy): Eukaryota > Metazoa > Chordata > Chondrichthyes > Lamniformes > Lamnidae > Isurus > Isurus oxyrinchus. The sequence goes on from JANJGN010000016.1 coordinate 84,228,008, forward strand.
CATTGAGGGTGGTTGGAGGCATGAGTTGGCATGGATGGGGCATAGGGAGTGGGTGGAAGGGTGAGGGGGTGTAGCAGGTGAGAGCTAGGGGACATAATATTTAACAAAATAGCTGGGAAGACGACCCAGAGAACTGAGGCAGGCCTTTTAAGCAGCTCCCCTCAGCACTCAGAAACCTATATAGCCTCCTCTGATCTGCGTCCAGGGGCAGCAGGCCTGACTCCTTCCCGCCTCCTGCCCCTTCCCCCAGAGCAAAGGTCCCACTATTCGGGTGAGCTTTCCATCTTGGGAGCAAAGGTCCGTGCCAATGTTTGTTTGTCACTCTGTGCCTGTATGAAGCCTGCAGTGGGTGTTATTTGGTATACATGTTTGTAGCGGAGATAGAAGACATAAAATAACCAGCAGTGTGGAGTGGAGAGGGTCTGGAGACATCAGCTCAGAATTTCATCAGCATGTTCTCTCTCAGAAACATGCTTACAATTTGAGTATGCATGTTCTAATTGAATGGCAGAACAGGTTTGAGGAGCTGAATGGCCTACTCCTGTTCCCCGTTCGTGCTTAAACAGGATTTCCACTGCACTTCCCGGTGAGATTACTGTGGTGAAATGACCAGTGCCTAGAAAACATCAGGCCATTCATAGCTTATAGCTGGTCCAAGAGCGAGGCAGTAAATGAAAGAAAACCTTAGATCCTTAACAGAGACTAAGCTCCACATCCAGTACTCACGTCCGCATGACCTAGAGATGAGAAATCCAAAAGGACCATGGGCTGGCTTGGACAGTTCAAGCATGAAGCTGGCATCAGCGAATGTCTGGGTCACCTGACCAATAACCCTTGGGTGATTGGGCGACCCAATGTCTTCCGTGCTGAAGGATGTGATTGGCCTGCGGCCAGAAGGCTTGGCCTTGCTGTCAACAATGAAAGGAAGACATTTGCACAAAACGTACACATCACAACACAACTCAAGCAAGCCCCCGGTGCCCTATGGAGACCCTCCTGACTGAACATTACTTTGTTGTTAGAGGGACCCACCCAAAGGTGCTGGTGCCTGTCACACAGACGCGGACCCACATTAGCACAGTTACATCATTTCCTCTCACACTTCAGATCTGCCTTTGGAATCCCAAGGGAACAATGTGGAAGAGCTGACGGATGACCAGCTTGTCCCTGCGCAATTCCCCAGTAACGCTAACGGACAGCGGCTGACCGAACAGATCAGCAGAAGGGCTGAGGATGGAAACCCAACTGTGAAGCCATGTCGCCCGTGGCTTCAGTTTCCTCTCCAAAGACTTGGGGGAGAATTTTTCCTATGGCGGGCGGGCTGAGTGGGACCGGGCGAGGGAGGATCGCCGCCCACGATCGGCTGCGCTCCCCCTATTTTACACGGGCGGGCCAATTAAGGCCGGCCCAGCGTAATGCATGGCTGGTAGCGTTCAGCGCTACCTGTGCGGGCAGGGGGAGGAGGGAGAATCGGGGCCTGCACTCTGTGGCCTGCACGGAGCTGCCTTGCGGAGACTGAATGGATTTGGAAACTTTTAAATAAATAGAGTAAAAATGTATTTGAACATGTCCCCTGTTACATGAGCTGGGCCATGTTTGTGAAGTTAGGAAAATTTATTTATTTACTTTATGAAAACCTTCAGGAAACCTCATCCCGCCCCCATCGAACGGAATGTCGAAAGGATCCGCGATGACATCGGGACGCACGCCGGGCATCATCGCACGTCACTCTACGTGTCGGTGTGTCGGGCCCAAACCCGCATGCCGACGGCAAAGTTCTGCCCTTGAGCACGTGACCCAGGTTGAGACTCCAGTGCAGTACTGCGGGAGTGCTGCATTGTCAGAGGTGCCACCTTTCAGGTTAAATGATGAAACAAGGATCCCTCTGGCCCCTCAGATGGATGTAAAATACCCACATATGAACATACAAATTAGAGCAGGAGTACGGCACTCGGCCCCTCAAGTCTTCTCCACCGTTCAATAAGATCACGACTGATCTGATTTTAACCTCATATTCCTGCCTCCCTCTGATAACCTTTCACCCCCTTGCTCATCAAGAACCTACCTAACTCTGCCATAAAGATATCCCATGGCACTATTGGAGGAAATGCTGGGGACAAATATTCCCTGACGCATATTTATCCCTCACTAACATCACTGAAAGATTACCTGGCCATTATTGCATTGTTGTTTATGGAAGCTTGCTGTGCATAAACTACCTGTCACGTTTCCCATATCTTAAACCCCCCAATTAGATTGCCCTGCTCAATCTTCTAAACTGGTGGAAAAACATCTACGCAGCCTGTCTTTAGAGATTGTCTGAACCTGGTGATATTTTTAAAGCTTCATTCTTTGGGATGTAAGCATCGATGGTATTTGTTGCCCGTTCTCTGAACCCCTGGAGGAGGTGGTGGTGGGTCTTTTGAACTGCTTGCATATCCAGAGGAATCAGCACTCTCAAGAGAGGAATTAAAAGAGAATAATAATTAAAATAAACACTCACAGTGAGCTTGATCAAGCCTATCATGCGCCTCCCTTTCATTAAATAAGTAGATTTGTTAGGTACTAGTCCTAGCAGGGGAGGTCTTGTGGCGCAGTGGGTAGTGTCCCTGCCTCTTAGCTAGAAGCTCGGGTTCAAGTCCCACTCCAGTACTTCATGGCTAAGGAGGGTGTGTTCATAACATAGCCAAGCAGGTTAATCCTTCCACTGGCAGCTGGTTAGAGTGGGAGAGGTTCCTGGTCAGCCATGTGATGCAAAGGAAGTTTGTGCGTCTCCCATCACTGTCTGTAGCTACAGGCTAAAAATGTATGTTGGCACAGCAACTTGGACCCCCTTGGGTTTGGAGAGGTGGATGGTTGCTATGGACCAGATTGGTGTCAACAGCATAGGGTTCAGCCCTGGCTGGGGTGGGATTTGGGCGCTGCTTCCTTGTCCTGCCCCTGGTGGAGGTCACAGTGCTGTGGGTCAGACCTGCCTTTTGGGTCGAGAACAGAAGTCCTAGCTGAGTTCAGTGGCTATTCTCAGTGACAGAAGCTGGGAGGAAGCGCCCATTGTTTAAAGTTATGTAGAGACCAAACAGCAACGTGATAATGACCCGCTTTCCCCTGATGTTGTTTGAGGGTGGATCCTGGCTGGGTCACCCAGGAGACCTCCCCTTGCTCCTCTTCAGAGCTGTAACACAGGAGCTTTTACGTTCATGTGAGATATTTAACGCCTGTCAAGGAAAAACTGCACCACCAACGATGCAGCACTCCTGTGGTACTACACTGCAGCCTGGATTCTACAGTGTGGGAATGGAGCCTACAACCTTCTGACCAAGAGTGCTATCACTAAACCACACCAATACCACAGATGACTCGAAGAGGAAATATCAACCGACCAGAGCCAGGTGTAGGTGGAGGAAACGCCCCCTCAGAAAATATTGACCTCATGGACAGATACAGCTGGGAAATCTCCCTCGGGAATATATTCTAGTCAGGTTCAAAAAAACTTCTCCAGCCATTGATAACTCTCGCCATCTTGACTCAAACCTGCAAGAGAGGCACCAGGTAAAACTGCAGCCCTTCACTGCCCCACTGGGGCTCTGAGAGGCAGTGAGTGGGGTGGGGGGGGAAGCATTGGAATTGGTGGCAATGGGGTGATGCCAGGGGAGAGGTGGGAGGTGGGGGGAGAAGAACAGTAAAAGAAGTGATTGGTTGTTAAATTAAAGGTGTGTAAACAAGGCCAATGGATGTGATTCCACCCCCCACCCTCCAGCCACCAAATCCAACCCCTTCGTATCGCAGCTTGGCTGGGTAATGCCAGCGTTGTGGGTGTACCTACACCACACGGGCTGTTAGCAGTTCAAGAAGGTTCACCACCACCACCACCCTCTCAGGACATTGAGGGATGGGCAACAAATGCCAGCGACACCTGCCTCTCTAGAATGGCATTTTTAAAATGCCACGAGGTTCAGGGAACTAAATTATGAGGATCAGCATGGACTAGACTTGCTGTCCCTTGAGATTGGAAGGTTTGAGCACTGGTTTCATTGAGGTATTAGAGATGATTAATGGATTGTGACAGGGGTTAGATGGAGAGACACTATTTCCTCTGGTTGAGGGAGTCCAGAACAAGGGGGCACGAAATTGAAATTAAAAGTGGGGAAGTGGGAGAATAAGAGGAGGTCAGAGACCTCGGAGGGTTGTCGGGCTTTAGTGGGTCACAGAGACAGAGGCGTTTACAGAGGCCGTGGAGGGATTCGAAAAGTAGGTTGAAATCCTCCTCGGCTCCTAGTTCATCCTTGACTCTCCCTCGCCCTCGCCATTACTGAACCTTGACTGCCATCACCAGCCTACCTGTGCCCCAGGCCAGTCTCTGTTGCCTCCCCCACCAGGTAAGAATTATATCGACTCTTCTTCTGGGAGTGAAGGGATTGAAAAGACGCGGCTTTCCTCAACTGAACCAACGGGGACACCTAGTGGGAGATAACACAACTGCACTTATCCAGCCACTCCGTGCATTTTCAATGTTGACATTAAAATTTACTTTTCAGCATCGGGCTCATTAATGCTAATTAACCATTCGTCAGTGAAACCTCCTCCAAGCCCCCAGTCCCAATGTCACTGGCAATGCTAATTCTGCAGAGCAAAGAAAAATTCAATGTTAAATTCAGGACAAGCTCTGGAAATTCTTTCCTAGCTCCTTGATGCCGTCAAGCAAGACTCCTGGAGGCTGTAGTTACCCATTGCATATCACAATAGGTACGTGAACTAACATCCCTCCCTCCCATCCCTGCCAGAAATTCCCATTTTCTTTGGAATCAGGGACTGTACAGAAGCTTGCATTAATATTGAACAGTGCAGTCTATTGAAAATTGCATTGTCCATTCTGTCCACTTGAGGCTTCCATACACACATATGCCAGCGGTGAGAGTCTGCTAGGAAAAGATAATAAAGGATCGTGTTTAACAGTTCATGCGGTTCTAATGCTAAATGCCCCTGGCTGAATATATAACTGTTCCTGTCCCAAAGAACTTCACTGACATGATGATGTGATTTGTGCATGAGTGATATTAATCTGTAATTTTATTGGCTGATCAAACATTTATTGAACTGTTTACAAAGGACTTTTAAAAAACAAAGGCACTGACTTAGGATGGCTGCCACGAGTCACCTGATGTCAGGTATCACCAGTTGAGCAGCTTTCTGTAAGGTTTCATTGTGGAATACAATTAAGACATGCCCCAAGATCCTCATGGAATTTCACACCTGCTGATGTCAAGAACCACTTCAAAAGATTTACTGAAATGACACTGGACCTCACATTTGCATTTCTATAAAGCTACCTGTCAACCAGAGACAGAAAGCCCACTAGGACAATAGATATATGGAAAGGTGTTTTTCCTATCTCATCATGACGGATAATGAATCATTCAGAAGTTAAAGGCTGGGAGATTATAGACCACAGGGCAATAGTCTCAGTCTGTTCAGACATCAGCTAAGCTAATACCTTCTGAAATAATTATGGGAAGAGAGGTCATGTGGCTAGAATAACAATTTTTGAAATTTGCCGCGAGATGCTAAAACAGTAGGAGCCTGGGAAAACCTGCCAAATTGCTGTAATACTCCCCCTTTTCCCCCACTCTCCCAAGTTAAGACCCTAACTCTGTTACAGTTTAATATCGAATTTCTACTGAGAGGAACCTCAAGTGCAAAAATTATTGACTCCTGGAAAAGCCAGATTACGTTTTTAAAAATAAATTGTCTCCAGCAATTGCTGTTTTACATGGGCTTCCACTCCTAGAATCTCAAGACCACCATGGATAAAAATATACCACAGTTACAGATACCAGCAAAGGACTCAGAAACAGTGAACTCTCTATTTTTGGCCTCTTAGCATTTTAATTTGCCTAAGAATGCAATTACCTATTATATAACTTGTAATTTTGCAGGTATATATGTGTTGTGAAGATCAGGCACGGATTTCCCTTCTTAAATATTTTGATGTTTTTACCTGGGTGGATTTTTAACTCAATAAAAACTAACCCCTTTTGTTTAAATTCAAGAAAGCCTGCCCAGCTAGTTTCTTTGTAATCAGCATGTAAATGGTTAAGCACAGACAGTAAGTAAGTACTTTCATCCTTACAAGTTCACAAAAAAAAACCCTGTCACGGTCAGACTTGGAGTGGGAGGACAGGGCAATCATTTTTTCCACTCCTCACAAGACCAAGTTGAACAATACCTCTAACCTCCCTCCAGTCTGAATTTGCTCCTGGTTAAACATCCCCAGCAACCCTTAGCCTTTCCACCTAGTTCCAGTGCCCAATTTTATTTGAACCATGGAACCGTATAGCACAGAAAGGAACCATTCGGCCCATTGTGCTTGTGCTGGCCCTTTGATCAAGATTTCCGATTGGTCCTGTTCACTTTGCTCTGTCCCTGTAGCCCTGCAAAGTCTGTCTCTTCAAATATTTTCAAATTTCCATTTGGAAGTTATTATTCAATCTGCCTCTTACCATCCTGTCAGGCAGCACCTTCAAAATCATAACAACTTGCAACCTAAACAAATTTTCATCTCCCTTCTGGTTCTTTTTACCAATTATGCTACATCAGTGTCCCTCTGGTTAGTGACCCTCCTCCTACTGGAAATAGTTTCTCCCTATTTACTCTTACCGAAATCACTCATAATTTGGAAAATTTCTATTAATTCTCCCTTAAGGAGATTCTTCCCTGCTGGAGGTTACACCTTCCAAATGAGATCTAGAATTACTTGGATAGCGCAATACAGAAATAGGACGTTCAGCCTAATTGGCCTGTTATCAGTGTTTATACACTACACTAGCCTCCTCTCCTTACAATGATCTCTTCCCACCCTGCTCCATGTACCCGTCTGTTCTCAGTCACGTTTGAATCAAGTCTTCCCTGAAGCAGCTCGATGGTATCTGCAAAAAACACTCTTTGTTTGTTCGGCTACTCTTAATACTTACGCCCTCTTGTTCTGGACTCCTTCAAAGGTGGAAAGTTACTCCACACCTACCCTGCCAAAGCCCTTCATCATTTTAAAGGCCTCGATCAGACTTCTCAGCCTCCTCCTTTCTAGAAGGAACACCCCACCACCCTGTCCACTGTTCAATCTTTCCTGAGAGTCGCATTCACTTATTCTGGGATCGTCCTTGTCAAGTTTTTTTTCTGCCCTCTTTCCAACACTTTTCCAATGTTGGGAAAGAGGGGATGTCCTTGAGCGGGTATGTTTTCAGCCCAATTAGAAAGGAGGCATTGCGAGATCTGGTGCTGGGAATGAGGTGGACCAAATGGGGCAATTGTCTGTGGGGGAGCATTTGGGTGAGAGTGATCATTGTATCATCAGGTTTGGATTAGTAATGGAGAAAAGCAAGGAACATTCTAATACAGACTGTTAAATTGGAAGGGAGCTCATTTCAATGCAATAAGGAGGGATCTATTCAGGGTAAAATGGAACCAGGGACTGACAGAAAAATAGTCAAGGATTAATGAGTGATCATTAAGGAAGGGATGCTTCAGGTACAGGCTAGGTACATTGCAACAAGGGCAAAAGGCAAGGGAGCCAAAAATTGGCTGCCTTAGATGATAAGGGAGATAGAGTTTATGAATAAATAAAAAAGGTGAATTCTTCAAGTGAAACCAGGTTAAATGCAATATGTTAAGAGGGGATGTGAAGAGGAAAATAAGACAGACAAAGAGAGAGTCTGAGAATAGAATGGCAGTCAGGGAATCCTCTACCAGCATGTAAATAGTATTTGGAGCTGTGGTGCATCCTATTCAGGACAAAGAGGAAAGCTGTATGCTTAGAGGCTTAGGGCAAGGCTGAAATACATAATAAGTTATTTGTATCAGTGTTTACTGAGGAAGACCGAGCTGACAAAATATCAGTAGAAGTGGAGATAGTGGAGGCAATGGATTGTGTGCAAATTGAAAAGGAGGTGGTACTGGAAAGGCTGGCTAAGCTTAGGATAGATAAGATGGTCCGGATGGCTTGCAACTCAAGTTACTAAAGGAAGTGGGGGTGGAGATAGCAGATGGGTTTGCCTTAATTGTTCAATCTTCCCTATATGAGCAGGTGCCAAAGGTTGGAGAGTGGCAAATCTGACATCCGTATTCAAGAAAGGGCATAAGGACAGTCCTAGCAACTGCAGGCCGGTCAGTTTAGCATCAGTGATGGGTAAGGTTTTGAAAACCATAATCGGGGGAAAAAAATCAACAGGCACTTGGAGAGGTTTAAGTTAATTAAGGAGAACCAACATGGATTTCTAAAAGGCAGACCATGCTTGACTAATCTAGTTGAATTTTTTGATAAAGTAACAGAGAATTGATTCAACTCCATAGCTTAACTACGGATAATCATTGAGTGACATTTCTAAAATTGAAACCTAATTAATTAAGTAAAACACAATAAAGATGGTAGGACAGGTGATGTGTGGCAGCTGTAGAATGTGGGAGCTGGTGGGCACCAGTATGACCCACAGCGACCACGTCTGCAGTAAGTGCCTGCAGCTCGAGGAGCCTCGGCTCAGAGTTGATGAGCTGGAGTCCGAGCTTCGGTCACTGTGATGTATCAGAGAGGGGGCAGCTACTTGGATGCTTTGTTCCTGGAGGCAGTCACACCCGTTAGGCAAGGTACTTCAGATATGGTCAAGGGTCAGGGACGGGAGGTGAGACTAAGAGTGAGGCAGGTATGGTGACCCAGTAGGTTGCAATGGAGAATAAGCAGCCCTTGCTATTTGAGCAACAGGTCTGATGTTCTTGCAACTCTTGTGAATGAGAGCAGCGGCTTCAGGGAGGCTGAGCGAACTGACCATGGCACTGTGATTCAGGGGGCCGATCTAGTGGGAGGAGTAAAAAGAAATGTAGTTATAGTAGGGGACAGTATAGTTAGGGGGATCAATACTGATCTCTACGGCTGAGAGGGAGCCCTGAAGGCTGTGTTGCCTGCCCAGTGCCAGGTTTAAGGGCATCTCCTCAGGGTTGGAGAGGAACTTGGATTGGGAGGGGGGGGAATCAATTGTCATGGTCCACGTGGATACCAGTGTCATAGGTAGGATTGAGAAAGAGGTTCTACTGAGAGAATCTTAGCAGCTAGGAGCTTTATTAAAAAGCAGAGCCACAAAGGTAATAATCTCTGAGCCATGCACAAATTGGTGTAGGGTAAATAAGATTAGAGAGTTGGATGCTTGGATCATAAATTGGCGATAGATTGATGTGGGAGAAATGGGTTTTGATTCGTTGGGCACTGGCACCAGTACTGAGGAAAGAGGGAGCTATACCACTGGGATGGTTTTCACCTGGACTGTGCTGGGATCAGTGTTCTGGTGAACCTTATAGCTGGGGATGTAGAGTAGGCTTTAAGTTAAATAGTTGGGGAGTGAGGTGGGGGGAGGTGGGGGTGGGGGTGGTAGGTGGGGATGGGGCGGTTCACATGAGGGGAGGTTTGGAATGTTAAAGAGAAAGGACAGGGCAATAGTGCAGGATAATGATACAGTTAATGGTAACCAGAGTGTGACAGGTAAGGACAGAGTGTACAAACAGAAGAATGTACCAGAAAATAAAGTCAAAATAGGGAAAAATGGTAAAAAGAAAGCATTAAAGGCTCTTTACTTGAATGCGTGTAAGCATTCATAACAAGATGGATGAATTGATAGCTCAAATAGAAATAAATGTGTACAGCATGATAAACATTACAGAGTTGCGGTTGCAAGGTGACCATGGCCAGAACCTGAATATTCAAGGGTATTTGACATTTTGGAAAGAAAAGAAGAAAGAAAAAGGAGAAATGGTGGCTCTGTTAATTAGGGGTGAGATCAGTTCAAGAGTGAGAAACGATCTTGGTTCAGAAAGGCAAGATGTAGAATCACTTTGAGTGGACATAAGAAATAACAAAGGAGTCACTGGTGGAAGTGGTTTACAGCCCCCCCTTCCAGCAGCTACACTGCATGACAGAGTGTATATCAAGAAATAATGGGGGCTTGCTAGAAAGGTATTGCAATAATTGTGGGAGATTTTAATCTTCATGTAGATTGGACAAATCAAATTGATAAAGGTAGCCTGGAGGATGAGTTTATAGAGCATATTTGGGATATTTTCATAGAAAGTACATTCTGGAACCAACCAGGGAAACAGGAAATTTTAGCCTTGGCAATGTATAAGAAGACAGGATTAATTAATGACCTTATAGTAATGGATCAACTAGGCAAGAGTGATCATAACATGATGGAATTTCACACTCAATTTGAGAGTGAGAAATGTGGGTCTATCACCAATGTCTTAAACTTAAATAAAGGCAATTACAAAGGTATGAAGACAGATTTGGCTAAAGTGGAATAGGAAAATTGGTTTAAAGGTAAGATGGTAGAAAAGCAGTGACAGACATAAAGAGATATTTCATAACTCAAAGCTATATTCCATTGTTTAAAAAAAAACTACTAGAAGGATGTGCCATCTGTGGCTAAGTAAGGAAGTTAAGGGTAGTATTAAATTGAAAGGAAGGGTGTATAATGCTGCAAAGATTAGTGGTGTCCCAGAGGTTTGGGAAAACTTTAGAAACTAGCAAAGAATAATTAAGGAAATAATAAAGAGGGAGAAATTGTAGTATCAGAGAAAACTAGAAAGAAATACAAGAGCAGACAATCAAAGCTTTTACAAGTTTGGAGTAGCTAAAGTGAGCACTGGTCCCCTAGAGGGTGAGACTGGGGAATTAATGATGGGAGACAAGGAAATGGCAGAGATTTTGAACAAGTATTTTGTACCTGTCTTCACTGTAAAAAACACAAAAAGGATCCAAAGGATAGTAAAAAATCAAAAGGCTAAAGGGAGGGAGGAGCTTAAAACAATCACGATCATTCCAGAAAAATTACAGGGAAAACTAACAGGAATAGTATGCAGGAACAGACAGACCTGGGGGTCCATGTGCATTGGTCTTTGAAGGTGGCAGGACATATTGAGAGGGTGGGTAGCAAAGCACATGGGATCCAGGGCTCCATAAATAGAAGTATTAGGTACAAACACAGGGAAGTTATGCTGAACCTTTATAAAGCTCTGGTTAGGCCCCAGCTAGAGCATTGCATCCAGTTCTGGTCACCACACTTTAGGAATGATGTGAGGGTCCACAATGGTTCCAGGGATGAGGGGTTTTAGCTACAAGGTTAGGTTGGAGAACCTGGGGTTGTTCTCCTTGGAGCAAAGGAGGTCAAGGGGAGATTTGGTAGAAGTGCACAAGATTAGGACAGGTTTAGATAAGATAGCGAAGGAAAAATTCTTCCCATTAGCTGATGGTAGAAGGTCTAGGGGATACAGATTCAAGGCTTTGGGCAAGCGGTACAGGAGGAATGTGAGTGAGAGGTAATGACCTGGAACTCAATCACTGCCCATGAGGGCAGCGGAAGTGGAGCCAATTAATGATTTCTGAAGGAGATTGGATGGGAACTTGAAGGAAATAAACTTGCAGGACTATGGGGACTGAGCAGGGGACTGACTGGATTGCTCCACAGAGGGCCAACATGGACTTGATGGGCCAAATGGCCTCCTTCTGTACCACGAATGACTCCATGAGTCCATGACTTCATTTCAACATAACCTCCCTGCTTTAAAGTGTCACCTGTTCCCTCTCAGATGAATGAAAACTGGGCACTATTTGAAGAAAAGTGGGCAATCTGCTCAGTGTCCTGGCCAACATTCCTCCCTCAATCAAATAAAAAAACTGCAAACGAACTGATCACTCATCCCACTTGCTGTTTGTGGGACCTGGCCGTGTGCAATTGGGATTTTCCTACATAACAATAGCAACTTCACTCAAAAGTAAGCTGAGAAGTGTTGTAAGGATACAATGGGGTACTATATGAATGCAAGCTCTTTCTTCTCCAAAGGCAGGATGATTCCACCCGCCCTCCCCCCCCACCCCCGCCCCACAACCCCCCGACCCACCCCATGGTATGAGGTCTAGAATAGTACAGGATAGGTTAGAGCTTAGTGTGTGTGTTACTGCCTGTCACCTGCTCTTATCCCTCGAATTCTGTCTCGGATAATCTCCCAAGGCACCTCACCGAGGCCTAGCAGAATAAAACAAGAACCCAGGCCAAGAAGGATATACAAGGCAATGAAAAGCTAGGACAGTAGACAGTACGAGCATCTGAAAGGGGAGAGAGAAAGAGAGAGTTGGGGGGGGGGGGGTGAATTCCAGAATGTGAGTCCTAACAGAACGCGGCCACCAATCGTGGACTGAATTGGGGGCCAGAGACAAGGGTTTTGGGGGGGGGGGGGGGGGTTGTAGGCACACGGGTGCTCATAGAGCCAAGACCATTTAAACACAAGGATGAGAATTTTAAAATGGACCCCAATGTCAGTCGGCGAGCACAAGGGGAACAGGATGTTAGGATACGGGAAGCAGAGTTCGGATGAGCTGAAGTTTATGTAGTTGGGAGATGGGAGGCACAGGAACATTGTTACCTAGAGGTAACGAGAGCATGGATGAGGGATTCAGCAGCAGCTGAGACTTAAATGGAGCTGGGTGAAGTTATGTGAAGTTAGGTGAAGTTAGGCGGTTTGGGTGATAGAGAGGGCTGCTTCCAAACTGACTCAGATTGGAGATGATTTCAAGCCAATCTAAGGGTTAACTGTTTCCTGCCCAATTCTAGATACCCTGGAGTCAACCACATAATGTGCAGGATCACATGTCGGTGCAGACTCGATGGGCCGAAGGGCCTCTTCTGCACTGTGTGATTCTGTGACTAGGCAGGTAGGCACAGACTGGGCAGGGGAGGCAAATTCCCCTCCCTGAAGGAGCATTTGTTTTTTTTTAACACTGATCCATCAGCCAACAATCATAAGATCACTGAATTGAGTGTTCCCAGTCCAGCGGCATAGCCACTACACGATCAAGGCTGCCTGACAGTAGACGACATTACAACACAAGAGTGGGGCTTGGCCTAAATAGCCAAGTGGTTATGGTACTGGGCTTATAACCCCAAGATCAAGAGTTCAAATCTCACAATGGCAAAACTATGAAACAATGTAACTTCATCTGAATAGGAACAGATGGAAACGTGTTTGTACTTGAAAGAGTTACAACATAAGAGTGCCTGTTCATCAGAAGCCCAGCAGGTGGAGCTCGTGTGCTATTTATATTCAAAGTGACCAAATTAGCAGCACAGAAACTGGCCATTCAGCCCAGCTGGTCTCTGTCAGCATTTATGCTCCACATGAGCCTCCTCCCACCCTACTTCATCAGTATCAGAACATCCTTCTATTCCTTTCTCCCTCGTGTGTTTGTCTTATTGCTCATTAAATGAACCAATGCTGTGTACCTTGTGGTAGCGAGTTCCGCATTCTCACTATTCACAGGGTAAAGATGTTTCTCCTTGAATTGGATTTATCAGTGACTATCAAAGATGGCCAGATGGAGTTAAGTTACAGATCTTTCATGATCTAATTCAACACAGGATCAGGCTCGAGGGGCTGAGTGGCCTCCCCCTGTCCCTATGATCCTACTTATGTTTATGGCCCTCAGTTCTGGTCTCCACAGATGTGGAAACACCTTCTCTATGTCTATCAGCAGGTCACCTCTCAGCCTTCTCTTTCCCAAATCTTTAAACGTTCTGGATGGTTCTACACTCTCAGTATCACGCTTGCAAATCTTACTTTACCTTCTCCAGTGCTTCATTATCCTATTTATAATATGAAGAAGAGTTCACTGTATTCCAAGTGTGACGTACCTAGGATTCCACACAAGTTTAACATAACGTCTCAGTTTTTTAATGCTACGTTTCTGTAAATACGAGTAACTCGGAATACCCACCAGCCGAAGGGATTGTAGGGAGGGAGTCTTCCTCAGCTTTGTTCGAATCTCCTCACACCTCAGTTCGTCTGACGTATTGTCTGTTGACCGACTGTTAATCTGTTCCAGACTGGATGACCGGAGTCTGTTCAGCTTACTGACTGTGCTGTGTCCGATTGTGCAGAAGAAGGCTTTCAGGGAAGAGCTGGATTTCTGGTGGCTCTTTGGGCTGTGCTGAGCTCCAGAGCTGCTCCCAGCAATACTGCACAAGAAGGCACAGTGTCATTCACATGCTGCTCACACACAACCTCGTCAACACCTTACACAACAGACAAGAAAAGGGGTGGCTCCACAGTCCGGGCAGCTAGCAGGAGCAAGGGTCAGATGGTGGGATACACAGGGAGTGAGGGTCAGAAGGTGGGTACACAGGGAGTGAGGGTCAGAAGGTGAGTTGCAAAGGGAGTGAGGGGAGGGAGAATGGGTCACACGGAGTGAGGGTTGGAGGGTGAGTTACACAGGGAGTGAGGGTTGGAGAGTGAGTTACACAGGGAGTGAGGGTTGGATGGTGAGTTACACAGGGAGTGAGAGTTGGAGAATGAGTTACACAGGGAGTGAGGGTTGGAGAGTGAGTTACACAGGGAGTGAGGGTTGGAGGGTGAGTTACACAGGGAGTGAGGGTTGGAGAGTGAGTTACACAGGGAGTGAGGGTTGGAGGGTGAGTTACACAGGGAGTGAGGGTTGGAGGGTGAGTTACACAGGGAGAGAGGGCTGGAGGGTGGGTTACACAGGGAATGGGTTTCATAGGGTGGGTTACACGGAATGAGATTTGGAAGGTGAGTTACACAGGGAGAGAGGGTTGGAGGGTGAGTTACACAGGGAGTGAGGGTTGGAGAGTGAGTTACACAGGGAGTGAGGGTTGGAGGGTGAGTTACACAGGGAGTGAGAGTTGGAGAATGAGTTACACAGGGAGTGAGGGTTGGAGAATGAGTTACACAGGGAGAGAGGGTTGGAGAGTGAGTTACACAGGGAGTGAGGGTTGGAGAGTGAGTTACACAGGGAGTGAGGGTTGGAGGGTGAGTTACACAGGGAGAGAGGGTTGGAGGGTGAGTTACACAGGGAGTGAGAGTTGGAGAATGAGTTACACAGGGAGTGAGGGTTGGAGAATGAGTTACACAGGGAGTGAGGGTTGGAGAGTGAGTTACACAGGGAATGAGGGTTGGAGGGTGAGTTACACAGGGAGTGAGGGTTGGAGGGTGAGTTACACAGGGAGTGAGAGTTGGAGAATGAGTTACACAGGGAGTGAGGGTTGGAGAATGAGTTACACAGGGAGTGAGGGTTGGAGAGTGAGTTACACAGGGAGTGAGGGTTGGAGGGTGGGTCACACGGGGGTGAGGATCGGAGGATGGGTCACACAGGGGTCAGGGTTGAAGGGTGGATTACAGGGAGTGAGGGTCAGAGAGTGTGTTACACATGGAGTGAGGGTCGGAGGCCGGGTTACACCACGATTAATATCAGTAAGACATATGATGTAGTCATGATCTCATTGCTGTCTGTGGGATCTTACTGTGTGCAAATTGGCTATCCTGATCCCTAACACTGCAACAGTGACCACACTTCAAAAGTAATTAATTGGTTGTGAATTAGCCTGGAACACGCTGAGGTCATGAAAGGCAGGATAGAAAAATAAGTTCTTGCTTTTAATGTGAGCATGTGGTAGTGATGCCACTGGACAATCCAGAGGACATGAGCTGGCTGTCTGTGAAATTGAATTCTGTTTAAAAAATTGATGCGGAAATTTCAATCCAGGGTTAGTAAAGTGACCGTGAAGGTGTCAGCTTCTGGGAAAATCCCAAAGGAAATCTGCCATTGTTACCCACTCCAATGTGATTGACTTGAGATTACCCTCTGAAGTGTCCTACCAAGTCACTCATATCAAACTGTGATTGCAAGTTCAAAAAGGCACATCTCCATCTTCTCAGGAGCACCTAGAGAAGGGAAGTAAATGTTGGATTTGCAAAGAGAATGGATTTTTGAAACACATTTTACCACTTGGTGAATGTAAAGGATTTAAGGAATATTTCCTTTTGTGCAGGCCTGATACAAGAGAGAATGATGCATTGAGTCAGGACTCACATCAGTTTTTGAAAATGTATTGTTTCACGGGATGTGGGCTTCGCTGGCTGGGTCAGCATTTATTGCCCATCCCTAATCACCCTTGAGAAGGTGGTGGGGAGCTGCCTTCCTGAACCGCTGCAGTCCATGTGGTGTAGATACACCCACTGTGCTGTTAGGGAGGGAATTCCAGGATTTTGACCCAGCAACAATGAAGGAACATTGATATATTTCCAAGTCAGGAAGGTGAGTGGCTTGGAGGGAAACTTGCAGATGGTGGTATCCCCATGTGTCTGCTGCCGTTGTCCTTCTAGTTGGTAGCGGTTGTGGGTTTGGATGGCGCTGTTGAAGGAGCCTTGGTGAATTCCTGCAGTGCATCTTGTAGATGGTATAAGCTGCTGCTATTGTGCGTTGGGTGTTGGAGGGAGTGAATGTTTGTGGATTGGGTGCTGATCAAGTGGACTACTTTGTCCTGGATGGTGTCAAGCTTCTTGAGTGTTGTTGGAGCTGCGCTCATCCAGGCAAGTGGAGAGTATTCCATCACATTCCTGACTTGTGCCTTGTAGATGGTGGACAGACTTTGGGGAGTCAGGAGGTGAGTTACTTACCACAGAATTCCTTGCCTCTGGCCTGCTCTTGTAAATATACTGCAATGCAAATACACTGACACAAGAAGGCAGGTATCATTTTTTTATGTCTAGATTTTACCTCTGATCTCTCTGAGTTATTAGCAACATGACCACAACACAACCATGCCCATGAACTAATGGAGAAAGTGAGGAGAAGAAGATGTTTTATATATTGGAAGTGGAGATGTTCACTGATGATTGACAATGTTCAGCACCATTTGCGGCTCCTCAGATACTGAAGCAGTCCCTGGCCAAATGCAGCAAGACCTGGACAATATTCAGGCTTGGGCTGATAAGTGGTAAGTAACATTCACGCCACGCAAGTGCCAGGCAATGAACATCTCCAACAAGAGAGAATCTAAACATCTTCTCTCGACATTCAATGGCATTACCATCACTGAATCCCCCACTATCAACATCCTGGGGGTTATCATTGACCAGAAACTGAACTAGAATAGCCATATAAATACTATGGCTACAAGAGCAGGTCAGAGACTAGGAATCCTGCAGCAAGTAACTCACCTCCTGACTCCCCAACAATACTCAAGAAGCTCGATAACATCCAGGATAAAACAGTCCATTTGATTGGAATCCCATGCATCACCTTAAACATTCACTCCCTCCACCACTGATGCACAGTAGCAGCAGTGTGTACCATCTACAACATGCACTGCAGGAACTCACCAAAACTCCTTCGACAGCACCTTCCAAACCTGTGACCTCCACTATCTAGAAGGACAAGGGCAGCAGGTAGATGGGAACACAGACACCTGGAAGCTCCCCCTCCAAGTCACTCACCATCCTGATTTGGAAATATATCACCATTCCTTCACTGTTGCTGGATCAAAATCCTGGAACTCCCTCCCTAACAGCACTGTGGGTGCAGCTGTCCACTCCAGCCAAAACCATGTGATCTCCTGGGGGAACCGAAAAACCACATCAAAACCCAGGCTAACTTGGGGAAAAGAAATGCTTCCAACGGTCATCAGAACTAGTTCAGGAGATCACCCTGGCCCTCAGAATGTTATGCAGCAGTTTATACAAAGTGATCTCTGCTCCAGCCAGAAACAGCCCATCTCTCTCTTTTGAAAGATTTCAGTGAATGAGTGTCCACTGCACTAGCCGACGTCCAGAGGGTCCACTATTCTCTGGGGTAAGTACCGCCTCCTGAAATCTAACCTCGGTCTGACCTTACACAAATTAAAATTTTGACCCCGGTTCACCATAACATACAAACATATGAACTAGGGGCAGGAGTAGGCCATTGGGCCCCTTGCGCCTACTGCACCATTCAATAACATCACGGCTGATCTGATTGGGCCTCAACTTCACATTTCACCTAGCCCCTGATAACCTTTGACTCAAGAATCTATTTACCTCTTAAAAATATTCATTGACCCTGCCCCCACCTGTGGTAACCTGAAGTGCAATACATCTTTAAGAGAATGTGAGCAGATTGACCACGTGACTGTATTACCCAATGGCTGTGTAGCACGGGCTACATTGTTAATCAGTAGTTTAGAATAGGGTCTGGTTGGAGAAGCACACATTGCGTTAATGCTCTGTTACTTGTGTTAATAACAGCATGTGCTTCATCTTACATTGGTCTCTGTGTCTGCAGTATCTTGTTTACCAACTCACTCACCAGTAGATAGACATACAACTGTGTTCGCTGAGTAAAGCGACCCAATAGAAGGAATATAACAACTGGCGATGAGGCAAAACACGACTAGTCGATGACACCAAAGAAAGCCGCAGGAATTAAACAGAAGTAAATCTGCTGTACCTTGCAAAGCTATTATTAAATACAGTCTTTATCATAGTCGTCGAAGTTATTTCCTCCAGTTGGTCACAGTTTGGCCGTATCGAACCATTTGATCAGACCACCGATGACTGGTTACATTATATTGAACACCTTGCGTTATTCTTTTTGGCCAATGACATATTGGGGGAGGAGAAGAGGCGAGCAGTCCTCTTATCAATGTGTGGCAGTAACATGTGGCCTAATTTGTAGTCTAATGGCACCCAACGCCCCAGATTCCAAGAGCTTTGATGAGTTGGTAAATCTTGTGAAAAGCCACTTTCAGTTGAAACCCTCGGTAACAACGCAGCATTTTAAATTTAATTAGAGGCGTTGCGCCCCTGGAGAGACAGTCGGTTGCTATATGGCAGCCTTAAAACAACTGACTGAGCACTGTGAGTTTGGGACGTCAATTAACGACATGTTAAGAGACTGATGTGGGATTAATGAAGACACCATTAAAAAAGGGTTGCTGTCAGAAATGAATTTAGGCTTCAGCAAGGTGCTGGAGTTGGTGCTCACAATGGAAAGCACAGTCAGGGATTCAGAAGCAATCAAGGGAGCACAAAATGGCTCCATCCTTTGCATTGGGAGGGAGGCACCGGTTAGAAATGGTGCGGAAGTGCTGGGCTCCGCAGAAAGTTAGGAAACAGCCACCATTAACAGACCAGCAAAGGCCAATGGTTTAACAGAGAAAACCCACAATAATAACAGCAGAAATGGAACCAGACAGCCTGCAAACAAATGACAACTTAAAAGAATCGAGTGTTTCTACTGCCGTCGTAATGGACACATTATGTGATGTTGTAAAGACAGATTAAGACAAAACTTTAAGCAAAAAGGTAGAAATCGTGAAATCCACATAATACAGGAACCAGAAGAAACACAGTCAGATAATTACTCACTAAACAACTTAAAAAGGGGAAACCAGAGCCAATCTACGTGACAGTGAAAGTCAGCGGGAAACCCACCCGAATACAGGGGAATCCACGACAGTTATAGGAGAACATACGTTCAAATATCTGAATGGAGGAGACCCCTCATTAAATTTGGAAAATTCAAATGTTAAATTAAAGACATGCTGGTGAAGACCATACGAGTGAGAGGTAAATGCAAGGTTCCAGTAAAGTATGGAGATCAGCCTGTTAATCTATCCCTAATAGTGATAGCAGGCAGAGGACTGAGTCTCCTTGGGAGGAACTGGTTAAGAGAGATTAATCCTGAGAGACGACTGAGATCTCAATCAGGAGCAGGAAATGTTACTGTTTGGAAAAAGGAGTTTGTAAAGACTCAACAAAAGGAACTTGTACAGGTGATATTTCAGGACAGAATTCGAGTTGAAGCCAGTAACCACCTAAAAGAAAAAGACAACCTGCTGAAGGACTTTCACGTATTGCAAGATTCCCTCAGATCCCAATTTGTACCATTAAAAAGATATGAGGAAGAACAGAAAGAATTCAGCATATCTCTGGCTGCGATGAATAAATTAGCTGAGAAAATACAACAATGCTTAATTCTCCAGGAAACAACTAACAAATATAAAAAAGAAACGGAGGAGCTGAAGAACCTGCTAAATGGAAGCCAAGAAGCTTTAAAAATAGAGACTCCTGAGTTTTCAAAGGAGCTGACAGATGAGGAAATGCTGGAAGACTCAACCACCGAGTTCACTCAAGTTGAGCTCATACCTGAGCCTAGTCTGGCCAATAGGGAAATTGAAAAGTAGCCGAGATTAAAGTCAGCGCTGCCAAGAAAAAAACCCATCAAAAGAGACGTGTAGGAAGAAATTACTGACAAGGCCCTGAAATTTTTTTTACACAACAGGAAGCTGATCAGATCATGTTGAATTTACCTTGCCCAACAACCTGGTTTTGAGAACCTTCCTGAGAGTCGACATCCATATTATTGACCTTGAGGGGAGGGGCAGCTGTAGTGCATGTGATTGGGCCCGAAAGATGGTGAAAGCATTCCTGTTGGAGTCTACACCACATGTTGAAGGAACCCCACTTGGTTTGGAAGTGCCTCTAGGATCCATTGAGTCTGAGAGAGTCGAAGAGCCTAGTGGACAGATGACTCCTGAGAGGAAGACCTCAGATAAACCATCTGAAGTCGTAGAACGATGGTGTTCGACATGTTTGAAGAAGCCTCCAGAGGGACTGAGTTTGTAAATAGTTTATTTATGTAAATAGTTGACATACTGTAAAGATTGTAAATTGTACTTTCGAGTAAAGGGGGAGGGATGTGGTAATCTGAGGTGCAATACACCTTTAAGAGAATGTGAGCAGATTAACCATATGACTGTATTACCCAATGGCTGTGTGGCGTGGGCTACAATGTTAATCAGTAGTTTGGAATAGGGTCTGGTTCGGGAAGCAAACATTGTGTTAATGCTTTGTTATTTGTGTTAATAAACAGCATGTGCTTCATCTTACATTGGTCTCTGAGGCTGCAGTATATTGTTTATCAACTCACTCACCAGTAGATAGGTGTATAACTGTGTTCTCTGAGCAAAGCGACCTGACAGGAGGAACATAACACCCCTACTCCCTGAGGAAGAGTGTTCCAAAGACTCATGACCCTCTGAGAGAAAAAAATTCTTCTCATCCCCATCTTAAACGGCAGATCCCTTATTGTTAAACCATGTCCCTAGTTCTAGTCTCTCCCACAAGGGGAAACATCCTTCCCGCATCCACCCTGCCAAGTCCCCTCAGAATCTTGTATGTTTCAATAAGATCACCTCTCAATCTTCTAAACTCCAGTGGTTCAACCTGTTCAACCTTTCTTCATAAGATAACCATGCTGCCCCCCATCCCAGGACTCAGTCAAGTGAACCTTGTCTGAACTGCTTCTAACACATTTATATTTCTATCCTATTTATCTGACAGGAACCTATTTAACTGGGGCAATCTTTTTACACCAATGCAACCTTAATCATCTTACACATCTCAATCAATCACAATTTACACTTCTTTAAAGTGTCCAATCCCAGTTTTCAGGTAACCGAGGGGTAATTAGGGATGGGGTGACAAACGCTGGCCTTATCAGTAAAGCCCACATTCTGTGAATGAATTTTAAAAAATGATCAAACAGCTCCACAATTTTGAACAGCTCCATTAAATCTCCCCCTTTGGCTTCTCTGCTCTAAGGAGAACAATCCCAGCCTCTCCGGCTCCAGTCCACATTAACAGAATGACCTTTCAGGAAGACTGATGCTCCAGCTTCACCACCGCCCACTCCCACACCCACCCCCACCCCACCACTGACTTGAAAACATAAAAAAGATAGAACTGGCATTTCTATAGCGCCTTTGACAACATCGGGATCCGTTCGATCTGTTGCCACTGCTGTAGGGAAAGTGACACAGTAAGATCCCACTAACAGCAATGAGCTATCTTTTATCGTGACACTGGCTGGGGAATAAACACTGGCCCCTGGAAGAACTCCATGCCTGCTCTCCAAAAATTGTAATGGGATCTTGGGCAGACCTCAGTTTGTCTCATCTGAAAGACGGCTCCTCTGACAGTGCTGCCCTCCCTCAATACCGCACTGGAGTCTCAGCCTGGATTACGTGCTCAAGTCTCTGGAGTGGGATTTGAGCCCACAACATTGTGACTCTGAGGGGAGGGTGCTACCCACTGAGGCATGGCTCACACCCACTGCCCCAACCTCCTGAGGGCACTCTCCAGTATCTCAGCCAAGTGTCCATCGTCGCCTGTCAGCCCAGGCAGTGAGTGTCTATCTGACCACGAAAGGGCATCACAGCCAAGCCTGCTTCAGCCCAGTTGGCATTCCGGCAGGGCTGCTGATCACAAACCCCCGCTATGTTATACCCCATTCCCTTCACCCGGACTTCTGGTAAACCCAGGCCCAACCATCAGCCGCTTCTGAGGCCTTAGGATCCACCTGGGGTGGAAACTGAGGCCTGCTCAGGTGGACAGTGCGGGCAAATTCATAACATGGGGCTGCGGAGAGTGAAGTGATCTGCGACTCACGCTGGCACCTGTTGGCCCTCTACAGGCCGGTTTGCTGGGTGGTGAGCGGACCCCTCTCCGCAGCTGGCTGTCCTGGTCTCTGGTTCGCCGGCACTGGTTCCTGGCTCAGGAGCCTGGGCCAAGGCCTGGTGCTCCCCCGGGTCTGGAGCTGGATCCTCCTGACTTGTGGTGGTGTCCTGGGACTGAGTCTTCACCATCATAGAACGTCTTTCTGCTTAAAGGAAAGAGAGAGAGAGAGTGAGAGAGAATGTAACAAAATGTGACCAGGATCCCGTGGCTTTAATTTATGGACAATAGGAATATATTGTGAGCAAATGGAGAGCAGATTATTTAAAACCATGCTTCAATAATGCGCAATGCATAAAATAAACCTCTGGACCACACTACATTTCTCTTACTCGGGTCCAGATCTCTGATTGGATATACTCCTGTGGGTTTCCTCAGAGAACTGGGACAAAATGACAGGAATATGGGGAAAGAATGGGATTGGCCTTTCAAAGATCCAGCACAGTGACAATGGGCTGAATAGCCTCCTTCGGTGCTGGAAGAATCTATGATTCAACCACATCCTGCATCTAACTGCACAGCATTGGTGAGTGACACATCCATCCTTGTGGCGTCCCACCTGCTCATGGTCAGTCAGAAAGCTAACAGCCCCTTCATTACTGATGAGATAGGCCTCGGGTGTCAATCAAACAGCACCTTCTTACCAACCTCAATAATGAAGAAAAGTGTAAGGAAAAACCCCGTGATTCTCTGTAAAGCCCATATGATTTTCTAACAATCAAAATACGACTGATACCGGGAATCTGAAATAAAAGCAGAAAACGCTGGAAATATTCCACAGGGGCCTGACAGCATCTGTGTGGAGAGAGAGAGAGAGACACAGAGTTAATGGCCTGGATTTGCAGCTCGGGCTTGCCAGTGAGTCAGGCCCTTCAGCAGCTTCAGGAACACACACCCGACTCGCTTCGGACCATGACCGGGATTTTCCCTTCTTCACGAAATGGCAAAGTGCAGTTCGTGAGCCGCGGTACAATGTGGGAGGGGTATAGGAGCTGAGGCAGTCTAGTTAGGAGGCCTGGCTCGATCCTCGGAGACAACAGCCAACATCGTTCTTGTGGCCCCTGAGCCTCACCTGCACCCCCCACCTCCCTTCTGACCGCCCACACACCCCACCATGCCTCCTCAATGCCCCCCTCATATCCAATGTCATTGCCCCCTCAAAACTCCATACCACCTCCTTGCCAAATTAAAACAAGAGACAAACAAGGCTGAGGCCAAAACATGCAAAGAAAAGGAAAGATAATCTTGTTTTAGCTTTTGGACGGCAATCGTTCATCATTCTGCCATTCGCTCCTCCTCTAGGCACATCTTTTATTTCTTTACTTGTCCTGTTCACGCTCCCTTTGGCTACTTCCACCGATTCTATTATCATTTATTGTCTCTGACCTTCCACCCCATCACAAACCTTCCCTTTGGTCCATTTTTCCCACCCTCCTCCCTTTCACCTCCTTAAAACCTGTTCCGTTTCTAACATGTTCCAATTCTGGTGAAAGGTCATCGACCCGAAACGTTAACTGGGTTTTCCTCTCCACAGAAGCTGCCTGACTTGCTGGGTTTTTCCAGCATTCTCCATTTCCATTCCTTCTGATTTCCTGCTGCATTTCTTACAGCATGGACGTGGAGACGGGCTCTTATTCCTGCAGACGATGAGGGCAGACTTGGGAAGGTTCACAACCCTCATCAGCCAGACAGGTGCCAGCGTTTAAAACGGCGGATTACTGATAGCACAAGGATTCCTTTAAAGAGATCAATGAGGCAAAGTTACCATGGGGAGGCGGGTGGGAAAAGGAACCCTACCTCAGCCGCAGCCACATTGTGGGGAGAGGGTGAGCGGGGTAGAGATCGAAGAGTCTGCCAGTAATTCCTGCTTTGGATGGTTCGAAACATTGACTCTGTGAGTGAGCGGGCAGACACTCCTCTCAAACACATCCCTGCGTGAAATGAGCCACAGCTAATTAGTCAAAACTGGGCCACTTGCCAGTAATTTGTGCTGTGACTAGATCAGTACTAATTGCAACACATAATTTGTAATTTAGTGTAACATTAGCAAAATTCCCTCAGACAAGTCTCTAATGAAGATTACACCTGTCACATCAGTTCCTGCTCAATATGTGCTGCTCTGGTTTCCCAAGCTGGGGAACACACCTGAATACAGAATGAGATTGCTGATTGTCTTTTATTTTAAAGACATCATCCCATTTTTACACACTAAGGTATAGACATTCAATGCCCCTGCAATGTTCCTCAAAATCAACATCCTGGGGGTTACCAATCAGCAGAAACTGAACTGGACTAGCCATATAAATACTGTGGCTACAAGAGCAGGTCAGAGGCTTGGAATTCTGCAGTGAGTAACTCACCTCATGACTCCCCTAAGCCTGTCCACCATCTACAAGGCACAAGTCAGGAGTGTGATGGAATTCTCTCCACTTGCCTGGATGAGTGCAGCTCCTAGAACACTCAAGGATTTTGACACTGTCCAGGACAAAGCAGCCCCGCTCAATTGGCACCCCATCCACAAACATTCACTCCCTCCACCACCAACGCTCAGTAGTAGCAGTGTGTACCATCTACAAGATGCACTGCAGAAACTCACCAAGGCTCCTTAGACAGTACCTTCCAAACTCATGACCACTACCACCTAGAAGGACAAGGACAGCAGATACATGGGAACACCACCACCTAGAAGTTCCCTCCAAGCCACTCACCATTCTAACTTGTAAATATATCGTTGTCTCCTTCACTGTCGCTGGGTCAAAATCCTGGAACTCCCTCCCTAACAGCACTGTGGGTGTACCTACACCACACGGACAGCAGCGGTTCAAGAAGGCAGCTCACAACCACCTTCTCAAGGGCAATTGAACATGGGCAATACAGCAATACAGGCGACCCAAGGATGGATGAAGAAAATCAACATCAAAAATTGATTGTTTTCACAGCTGGCCCCAATCAGGTCATCTCTTAAACCAACGGCAAAGCCAGAAATCACACTAACCCTGGGGTTCACTGTAATTCAGCAATGACTTTGGGGTACACAATAATCTAGCACTGACTCAAGGGTTCACTGTCACCCAACACTGACTCTGGGTACACTATTCCAACAGTGACTCTGGGTACACTGTAATCCAACACTGACTCTGGGTACACTGTAATCCAACACTGACTCTGGGTACACTGTAATCCAACACTGACTCTGGGTACATAGTAATCCAACATTGAGACTGGGAACACTGCAATCCAACACAAACACTGTGTACAATGCAATCCAACACTGACTATGGGTACACTGTAATCCAACACTGACAATGGGTACACTGCAATCCAACATTGACTTTGGGTACACTGCAGTCCAACACACTGACTCGGGGTGCATTGTAATACAACACTGACTTTGGGCACACGGTGATCCAACACTGAAATCTGGGTACACTGCAATCAAAAACTGACTTTGGTACACTGTAAACCAACACTGACACTGGGTACACTGCAATCCAACACTGACTCAGGGTACACTGGAATCCAACACTGACTCTGGGGACACTGCAATCCAATAATGACTCTGGGTACATAGTAATCCAGCACTGATTCTGGGTACACTATAATCCAACAATACATCTGGGTACACTGTAATCAAACACTGATTCTGGGTACACTGCAATCAAACACTGACTCTGGGTACACAGTAATCCAGCACTGACTCTGGGTACACTATAATCCAACACTACATCTGGGTACACTGTAATCAAACACTGATTTTGGGTACACTGCAATCAAACACTGACTCTGGGTACAAAGTAATCCAGCACTGACTCTAGGTACACTATAATCCAACAATACATCGGGTACACTGTAATCAAACACAGATTCTGGGTACACTGCAATCAAACACTGACTCTGGGTACACAGTAATCCAGCACTGACTCTGGGTACACTATAATCCAACACTACATCAGGGCACACTGAAATTTAACACTGAATCTGGTTACACTGCAACCCAACACTGACTCTGGGTACATTGTAATAGACACTGACACTGGGTACGCTACAATCCAACACTGACTCTGGGTACACTGTAATCCAACACTGACTCTGGGTGCACTGCAATCCAACACGGACACGAGGTACAATGCAATCCAAAACTGACTCTGGATACACTGTAATCCAACACTGACTCTGGGTACACTGTAATCCAACAATTACCATGGGGACACTGAAATCCAACACTGACTCTGGATATACTGAAATCCAACACTAAATCTGGGTACACTGCCATCCAACACTGACTCTGGGTACACTGTAATCCAACACTGACTCAGGGTACACTGTAATCCAACACTGACTCTGGGTATACTGTAATCCAACAACGACTCTGGGTACACTGCAATCCAAAGTTGACTCTGGGTATACTGAAATCCAACACTGAATCTGGGTACACTGTAGTCCAACACTGACTCTTGGTACATTGTAGTCGACAGTGACACTGGGTACGCTGCAATCCAACACTGACTCTGGGTACACTGGAATCCAACACTGACTCTGGGTACAGTGCAATCCAACACTGACTCTGGGTACATAGTAATCCAGCACTGATTCTGTGTACACTATAATCCAACAATACATCTGGGTACACTGTAATCAAACACTGACTCTGGGTTCACTGCAATCCAAGACTGACTCTGGGTACACAGTAATCCAGCACTGACTCTGGGTAAACTATAATCCAACACTACATCTAGGTACACTGAAATCTAACACTGAATCTGGGTACACTGCAATCCAACATTGACTCTGGGTACATTGTAATCGACACTGACACTGGGTACACTGTAATCCAACACTGACTCTGGGTGCACTACAATCCAACACGGACACTAGGTACAATGCAATCCAACACTGACTCTGGATACACTGTAATCCAACACTGACTCTGGGTACACTGTAATCTAAGAATTACTATGGGGACACTGAAATCCAACACTGACTCTGGATATACTGAAATCCAACACTAAATCTGGGTACCCTGCCATCCAACACTGACTCAGGGTACACTGCAATCAAACAATGACTCTGAGTACACTGCAATCCAACAATGACTCTGGGTACACTGGAATCCAACACTGACTCTGGGTACACTGGAATCCAACACTGACTCTGGGTATATAGTAATCCAGCACTGATTCTGGGTACACTATAATCCAACAATACATCTGGGTACACTGTAATCAAACACTGACTCTGGGTACACTGCAATCCAACACTGACTCTGGGTACATAGTAATCCAGCACTGATTCTGGGTACACTATAAACCAACACTACATCTGGGTACACTGAAATCTAACACTGAATCTGGGGAAACTGTAATCCAACACTGACTCTTGGTACATTGTAATCGACAGTGACACTGGGTACACTGGAATCCAACATTGACTCTGGGTACACAGTAATCCAGCACTGACTCTGGGTACAATATAATCCAACACTACATCTGGGTACACTGAAATCTAACACTGAATCTGGGTACACTGCAAGCCAACACTGACTCTGGGTACATTGTAATCCAGCACTGATTCGGGGTACATAATAATCCAACAATACATCTGGGTACACTGTAATCAAACACTGACTCTGGGTACACTGCAATCCAGCAATGACTCTGGGTACACAGTAATACAGCACTGACTCTGGGTACACTATAATCCAACACTACATCTGGGTACACTGAAATCTAACACTGAATCTGGGTACACTGCAATCCAACACTGAATCTGGGTACATTGTAATCGACACTGACACTGGTTACACTGCAATCCAACACTGACTCTGGGAACAATGTAATCCAACAATTACTTTGAGGACACTGTAATCCAACACAATCTGGGTACACTGCAATCCAACACTGACTCTGGGTACACTGTAATCCAACACTGACACTGGGTACACTGCAATCCAACACTGACTCTGGGTACACTGTAATCCAACACTGACTCTGCGTACACTGTAATCCAGCACTGACTCTGGGTGCACTGCAATCCAACACGGACACTGGGTACAATGCAATCCAACACGGACTCTGGAAGCACAGTAATCCAACACTGACTCTGGGTACACTGTAATCCAACAATTACTATGGGGACAATGAAATCCAACACTGACTCTGGGTATACTGAAATCCAACACTGACTCTGGGTACACTGTCAACCAACACTGACTCTGGGTACATTGTAATCCAACACCGACTCTGGGTACACTGTAATCCAACACTCACTCTGGGTACACTGTAATCCAACACCAACTCTGGGTACACTGCAATCCAACGTTGACTCTGGGTATACTGAAAACCAACACTGAATCTGGGTACACTGTAATCCAACAGTGACTCTGGGTACATTGTAATCGACACTGACACTGGGTACACTGGAATCCATCACTAACTCTGGGTAAACTGCAATCCAACACTGACTCTGGGTACATAGTAATCCAGCACTGATTCTGGGTACACTATAATCCAACAATACATCTGGGTACACTGTAATCAAACATTGACTCTGGGTACACTGCAATCCAACACTGACTCTGGGTACACAGTAATCCAGCACTGACTCTGGGTACACTATAATCCAACACTACATCTGGGTACACTGAAATCTAACACTGAATCTGGGTACAATGCAATCCAACACTGACTCTGGGTACATTGTAATCGACACTGACAGTGGGTACACTGTAATCCAACACTGACAATGGGTACACTGCAATCCAACATTGACTTTGGGTACACTGCAGTCCAACACACTGACTCGGGGTGCACTGTAATACAACACTGACTTTGGGCACACGGTGATCCAACACTGAAATCTGGGTACACTGCAATCAAAAACTGACTTTGGTACACTGTAAACCAACACTGACACTGGGTACACTGCAATCCAACACTGACTCAGGGTACACTGGAATCCAACACTGACTCTGGGGACACTGCAATCCAATAATGACTCTGGGTACATAGTAATCCAGCACTGATTCTGGGTACACTATAATCCAACAATACATCTGGGTACACTGTAATCAAACACTGATTCTGGGTACACTGCAATCAAACACTGACTCTGGGTACACAGTAATCCAGCACTGACTCTGGGTACACTATAATCCAACACTACATCTGGGTACACTGTAATCAAACACTGATTTTGGGTACACTGCAATCAAACACTGACTCTGGGTACAAAGTAATCCAGCACTGACTCTAGGTACACTATAATCCAACAATACATCGGGTACACTGTAATCAAACACAGATTCTGGGTACACTGCAATCAAACACTGACTCTGGGTACACAGTAATCCAGCACTGACTCTGGGTACACTATAATCCAACACTACATCAGGGCACACTGAAATTTAACACTGAATCTGGTTACACTGCAACCCAACACTGACTCTGGGTACATTGTAATAGACACTGACACTGGGTACGCTACAATCCAACACTGACTCTGGGTACACTGTAATCCAACACTGACTCTGGGTGCACTGCAATCCAACACGGACACGAGGTACAGTGCAATCCAAAACTGACTCTGGATACACTGTAATCCAACACTGACTCTGGGTACACTGTAATCCAACAATTACCATGGGGACACTGAAATCCAACACTGACTCTGGATATACTGAAATCCAACACTAAATCTGGGTACACTGCCATCCAACACTGACTCTGGGTACACTGTAATCCAACACTGACTCAGGGTACACTGTAATCCAACACTGACTCTGGGTATACTGTAATCCAACAACGACTCTGGGTACACTGCAATCCAAAGTTGACTCTGGGTATACTGAAATCCAACACTGAATCTGGGTACACTGTAGTCCAACACTGACTCTTGGTACATTGTAGTCGACAGTGACACTGGGTACGCTGCAATCCAACACTGACTCTGGGTACACTGGAATCCAACACTGACTCTGGGTACAGTGCAATCCAACACTGACTCTGGGTACATAGTAATCCAGCACTGATTCTGTGTACACTATAATCCAACAATACATCTGGGTACACTGTAATCAAACACTGACTCTGGGTTCACTGCAATCCAAGACTGACTCTGGGTACACAGTAATCCAGCACTGACTCTGGGTAAACTATAATCCAACACTACATCTAGGTACACTGAAATCTAACACTGAATCTGAGTACACTGAAATCCAACATTGACTCTGGGTACATTGTAATCGACACTGACACTGGGTACACTGTAATCCAACACTGACTCTGGGTGCACTGCAATCCAACACGGACACTAGGTACAATGCAATCCAACACTGACTCTGGGTACATAGTAATCCAGCACTTATTCTGGGTACACTGCAATCCAACAATACATCTGGGTACACTGTAATCAAACACTGACTCTGGGTACACTGCAATCCAGCAATGACTCTGGGTACACAGTAATACAGCACTGACTCTGGGTACAGTATAATCCAACACTATATCTGGGTACACTGAAATCTAACACTGAATCTGGGTACACTGCAATCCAACATTGACTCTGGGTACATTGTAATCGACACTGACACTGGGTACACTGTAATCCAACACTGACTCTGGGTGCACTACAATCCAACACGGACACTAGGTACAATGCAATCCAACACTGACTCTGGATACACTGTAATCCAACACTGACTCTGGGTACACTGTAATCTAAGAATTACTATGGGGACACTGAAATCCAACACTGACTCTGGATATACTGAAATCCAACACTAAATCTGGGTACCCTGCCATCCAACACTGACTCAGGGTACACTGCAATCCAACAATGACTCTGAGTACACTGCAATCCAACAATGACTCTGGGTACACTGGAATCCAACACTGACTCTGGGTACACTGGAATCCAACACTGACTCTGGGTATATAGTAATCCAGCACTGATTCTGGGTACACTATAATCCAACAATACATCTGGGTACACTGTAATCAAACACTGACTCTGGGTACACTGCAATCCAACACTGACTCTGGGTACATAGTAATCCAGCACTGATTCTGGGTACACTATAAACCAACACTACATCTGGGTACACTGAAATCTAACACTGAATCTGGGGAAACTGTAATCCAACACTGACTCTTGGTACATTGTAATCGACAGTGACACTGGGTACACTGGAATCCAACATTGACTCTGGGTACACAGTAATCCAGCACTGACTCTGGGTACAATATAATCCAACACTACATCTGGGTACACTGAAATCTAACACTGAATCTGGGTACACTGCAAGCCAACACTGACTCTGGGTACATTGTAATCCAGCACTGATTCGGGGTACATAATAATCCAACAATACATCTGGGTACACTGTAATCAAACACTGACTCTGGGTACACTGCAATCCAGCAATGACTCTGGGTACACAGTAATACAGCACTGACTCTGGGTACACTATAATCCAACACTACATCTGGGTACACTGAAATCTAACACTGAATCTGGGTACACTGCAATCCAACACTGAATCTGGGTACATTGTAATCGACACTGACACTGGTTACACTGCAATCCAACACTGACTCTGGGAACAATGTAATCCAACAATTACTTTGAGGACACTGTAATCCAACACAATCTGGGTACACTGCAATCCAACACTGACTCTGGGTACACTGTAATCCAACACTGACACTGGGTACACTGCAATCCAACACTGACTCTGGGTACACTGTAATCCAACACTGACTCTGCGTACACTGTAATCCAGCACTGACTCTGGGTGCACTGCAATCCAACACGGACACTGGGTACAATGCAATCCAACACGGACTCTGGAAGCACAGTAATCCAACACTGACTCTGGGTACACTGTAATCCAACAATTACTATGGGGACAATGAAATCCAACACTGACTCTGGGTATACTGAAATCCAACAGTGACTCTGGGTACACTGTCAACCAACACTGACTCTGGGTACATTGTAATCCAACACCGACTCTGGGTACACTGTAATCCAACACTCACTCTGGGTACACTGTAATCCAACACCAACTCTGGGTACAGTGCAATCCAACACTGACTCTGGGTACATAGTAATCCAGCACTGATTCTGTGTACACTATAATCCAACAATACATCTGGGTACACTGTAATCAAACACTGACTCTGGGTTCACTGCAATCCAAGACTGACTCTGGGTACACAGTAATCCAGCACTGACTCTGGGTAAACTATAATCCAACACTACATCTAGGTACACTGAAATCTAACACTGAATCTGAGTACACTGAAATCCAACATTGACTCTGGGTACATTGTAATCGACACTGACACTGGGTACACTGTAATCCAACACTGACTCTGGGTGCACTGCAATCCAACACGGACACTAGGTACAATGCAATCCAACACTGACTCTGGGTACATAGTAATCCAGCACTTATTCTGGGTACACTGCAATCCAACAATACATCTGGGTACACTGTAATCAAACACTGACTCTGGGTACACTGCAATCCAGCAATGACTCTGGGTACACAGTAATACAGCACTGACTCTGGGTACAGTATAATCCAACACTGACTCTGGGTACACTGTAATCCAAAACTGACTGTGGAAACACTGTAATCCAACAATTACACTGAGGACACTGTAATCCAACACTGACTCTGGGTACACTGCAATCCAACACTGACACTGAATGCACAGTAATCCAACACTGACAATGGGTACACTGTAATCCAACACTGACTCTGGGTACACTGTAATCCAACACTGACTCTGGGTACATAGTAATCCAACATTGAGACTGGGAACACTGCAATCCAACACAAACACTGGGTACAATGCAATGCAACACTGACTCTGGGTACACTGTAATCCAACACTGACTATGGGTACACTGTAATCCAACACTGACAATGGGTACACTGCAATCCAACACTGACTTTGGGTACACTGCAGTCCAACACACTGACTCGGGGTGCACTGTAATACAACACTGACTTTGGGCACACGGTGATCCAACACTGAAATCTGGGTACACTGCAATCAAAAACTGACTTTGGTACACTGTAAACCAACACTGACACTGGGTACACTGCAATCCAACACTGACTCAGGGTACACTGGAATCCAACACTGACTCTGGGGACACTGCAATCCAATAATGACTCTGGGTACATAGTAATCCAGCACTGATTCTGGGTACACTATAATCCAACAATACATCTGGGTACACTGTAATCAAACACTGACTCTGGGTACACAGTAATCCAGCACTGACTCTGGGTACACTATAATCCAACACTACATCTGGGTACACTGTAATCAAACACTGATTTTGGGTACACTGCAATCAAACACTGACTCTGGGTACAAAGTAATCCAGCACTGACTCTAGGTACACTATAATCCAACAATACATCGGGTACACTGTAATCAAACACAGATTCTGGGTACACTGCAATCAAACACTGACTCTGGGTACACAGTAATCCAGCACTGACTCTGGGTACACTATAATCCAACACTACATCAGGGCACACTGAAATTTAACACTGAATCTGGTTACACTGCAACCCAACACTGACTCTGGGTACATTGTAATAGACACTGACACTGGGTACGCTACAATCCAACACTGACTCTGGGTACACTGTAATCCAACACTGACTCTGGGTGCACTGCAATCCAACACGGACACGAGGTACAATGCAATCCAAAACTGACTCTGGATACACTGTAATCCAACACTGACTCTGGGTACACTGTAATCCAACAATTACCATGGGGACACTGAAATCCAACACTGACTCTGGATATACTGAAATCCAACACTAAATCTGGGTACACTGCCATCCAACACTGACTCTGGGTACACTGTAATCCAACACTGACTCAGGGTACACTGTAATCCAACACTGACTCTGGGTATACTGTAATCCAACAACGACTCTGGGTACACTGCAATCCAAAGTTGACTCTGGGTATACTGAAATCCAACACTGAATCTGGGTACACTGTAGTCCAACACTGACTCTTGGTACATTGTAGTCGACAGTGACACTGGGTACGCTGCAATCCAACACTGACTCTGGGTACACTGGAATCCAACACTGACTCTGGGTACAGTGCAATCCAACACTGACTCTGGGTACATAGTAATCCAGCACTGATTCTGTGTACACTATAATCCAACAATACATCTGGGTACACTGTAATCAAACACTGACTCTGGGTTCACTGCAATCCAAGACTGACTCTGGGTACACAGTAATCCAGCACTGACTCTGGGTAAACTATAATCCAACACTACATCTAGGTACACTGAAATCTAACACTGAATCTGAGTACACTGAAATCCAACATTGACTCTGGGTACATTGTAATCGACACTGACACTGGGTACACTGTAATCCAACACTGACTCTGGGTGCACTGCAATCCAACACGGACACTAGGTACAATGCAATCCAACACTGACTCTGGGTACATAGTAATCCAGCACTTATTCTGGGTACACTGCAATCCAACAATACATCTGGGTACACTGTAATCAAACACTGACTCTGGGTACACTGCAATCCAGCAATGACTCTGGGTACACAGTAATACAGCACTGACTCTGGGTACAGTATAATCCAACACTATATCTGGGTACACTGAAATCTAACACTGAATCTGGGTACACTGCAATCCAACATTGACTCTGGGTACATTGTAATCGACACTGACACTGGGTACACTGTAATCCAACACTGACTCTGGGTGCACTACAATCCAACACGGACACTAGGTACAATGCAATCCAACACTGACTCTGGATACACTGTAATCCAACACTGACTCTGGGTACACTGTAATCTAAGAATTACTATGGGGACACTGAAATCCAACACTGACTCTGGATATACTGAAATCCAACACTAAATCTGGGTACCCTGCCATCCAACACTGACTCAGGGTACACTGCAATCCAACAATGACTCTGAGTACACTGCAATCCAACAATGACTCTGGGTACACTGGAATCCAACACTGACTCTGGGTACACTGGAATCCAACACTGACTCTGGGTATATAGTAATCCAGCACTGATTCTGGGTACACTATAATCCAACAATACATCTGGGTACACTGTAATCAAACACTGACTCTGGGTACACTGCAATCCAACACTGACTCTGGGTACATAGTAATCCAGCACTGATTCTGGGTACACTATAAACCAACACTACATCTGGGTACACTGAAATCTAACACTGAATCTGGGTACACTGTAATCCAACACTGACTCTTGGTACATTGTAATCGACAGTGACACTGGGTACACTGGAATCCAACATTGACTCTGGGTACACAGTAATCCAGCACTGACTCTGGGTACAATATAATCCAACACTACATCTGGGTACACTGAAATCTAACACTGAATCTGGGTACACTGCAAGCCAACACTGACTCTGGGTACATTGTAATCCAGCACTGATTCGGGGTACATAATAATCCAACAATACATCTGGGTACACTGTAATCAAACACTGACTCTGGGTACACTGCAATCCAGCAATGACTCTGGGTACACAGTAATACAGCACTGACTCTGGGTACACTATAATCCAACACTACATCTGGGTACACTGAAATCTAACACTGAATCTGGGTACACTGCAATCCAACACTGAATCTGGGTACATTGTAATCGACACTGACACTGGTTACACTGCAATCCAACACTGACTCTGGGAACAATGTAATCCAACAATTACTTTGAGGACACTGTAATCCAACACAATCTGGGTACACTGCAATCCAACACTGACTCTGGGTACACTGTAATCCAACACTGACACTGGGTACACTGCAATCCAACACTGACTCTGGGTACACTGTAATCCAACACTGACTCTGCGTACACTGTAATCCAGCACTGACTCTGGGTGCACTGCAATCCAACACGGACACTGGGTACAATGCAATCCAACACGGACTCTGGAAGCACAGTAATCCAACACTGACTCTGGTTACACTGTAATCCAACAATTACTATGGGGACAATGAAATCCAACACTGACTCTGGGTATACTGAAATCCAACAGTGACTCTGGGTACACTGTCAACCAACACTGACTCTGGGTACATTGTAATCCAACACCGACTCTGGGTACACTGTAATCCAACACTCACTCTGGGTACACTGTAATCCAACACCAACTCTGGGTACAGTGCAATCCAACACTGACTCTGGGTACATAGTAATCCAGCACTGATTCTGTGTACACTATAATCCAACAATACATCTGGGTACACTGTAATCAAACACTGACTCTGGGTTCACTGCAATCCAAGACTGACTCTGGGTACACAGTAATCCAGCACTGACTCTGGGTAAACTATAATCCAACACTACATCTAGGTACACTGAAATCTAACACTGAATCTGAGTACACTGAAATCCAACATTGACTCTGGGTACATTGTAATCGACACTGACACTGGGTACACTGTAATCCAACACTGACTCTGGGTGCACTGCAATCCAACACGGACACTAGGTACAATGCAATCCAACACTGACTCTGGGTACATAGTAATCCAGCACTTATTCTGGGTACACTGCAATCCAACAATACATCAGGGTACACTGTAATCAAACACTGACTCTGGGTACACTGCAATCCAGCAATGACTCTGGGTACACAGTAATACAGCACTGACTCTGGGTACAGTATAATCCAACACTGACTCTGGGTACACTGTAATCCAAAACTGACTGTGGAAACACTGTAATCCAACAATTACACTGAGGACACTGTAATCCAACACTGACTCTGGGTACACTGCAATCCAACACTGACACTGAATGCACAGTAATCCAACACTGACAATGGGTACACTGTAATCCAACACTGACTCTGGGTACACTGTAATCCAACACTGACTCTGGGTACATAGTAATCCAACATTGAGACTGGGAACACTGCAATCCAACACAAACACTGGGTACAATGCAATGCAACACTGACTCTGGGTACACTGTAATCCAACACTGACTATGGGTACACTGTAATCCAACACTGACAATGGGTACACTGCAATCCAACACTGACTTTGGGTACACTGCAGTCCAACACACTGACTCGGGGTGCACTGTAATACAACACTGACTTTGGGCACACGGTGATCCAACACTGAAATCTGGGTACACTGCAATCAAAAACTGACTTTGGTACACTGTAAACCAACACTGACACTGGGTACACTGCAATCCAACACTGACTCAGGGTACACTGGAATCCAACACTGACTCTGGGGACACTGCAATCCAATAATGACTCTGGGTACATAGTAATCCAGCACTGATTCTGGGTACACTATAATCCAACAATACATCTGGGTACACTGTAATCAAACACTGATTCTGGGTACACTGCAATCAAACACTGACTCTGGGTACACAGTAATCCAGCACTGACTCTGGGTACACTATAATCCAACACTACATCTGGGTACACTGTAATCAAACACTGATTTTGGGTACACTGCAATCAAACACTGACTCTGGGTACAAAGTAATCCAGCACTGACTCTAGGTACACTATAATCCAACAATACATCGGGTACACTGTAATCAAACACAGATTCTGGGTACACTGCAATCAAACACTGACTCTGGGTACACAGTAATCCAGCACTGACTCTGGGTACACTATAATCCAACACTACATCAGGGCACACTGAAATTTAACACTGAATCTGGTTACACTGCAACCCAACACTGACTCTGGGTACATTGTAATAGACACTGACACTGGGTACGCTACAATCCAACACTGACTCTGGGTACACTGTAATCCAACACTGACTCTGGGTGCACTGCAATCCAACACGGACACGAGGTACAATGCAATCCAAAACTGACTCTGGATACACTGTAATCCAACACTGACTCTGGGTACACTGTAATCCAACAATTACCATGGGGACACTGAAATCCAACACTGACTCTGGATATACTGAAATCCAACACTAAATCTGGGTACACTGCCATCCAACACTGACTCTGGGTACACTGTAATCCAACACTGACTCAGGGTACACTGTAATCCAACACTGACTCTGGGTATACTGTAATCCAACAACGACTCTGGGTACACTGCAATCCAAAGTTGACTCTGGGTATACTGAAATCCAACACTGAATCTGGGTACACTGTAGTCCAACACTGACTCTTGGTACATTGTAGTCGACAGTGACACTGGGTACGCTGCAATCCAACACTGACTCTGGGTACACTGGAATCCAACACTGACTCTGGGTACAGTGCAATCCAACACTGACTCTGGGTACATAGTAATCCAGCACTGATTCTGTGTACACTATAATCCAACAATACATCTGGGTACACTGTAATCAAACACTGACTCTGGGTTCACTGCAATCCAAGACTGACTCTGGGTACACAGTAATCCAGCACTGACTCTGGGTAAACTATAATCCAACACTACATCTAGGTACACTGAAATCTAACACTGAATCTGAGTACACTGAAATCCAACATTGACTCTGGGTACATTGTAATCGACACTGACACTGGGTACACTGTAATCCAACACTGACTCTGGGTGCACTGCAATCCAACACGGACACTAGGTACAATGCAATCCAACACTGA
The DNA here is from genome assembly GCA_026770705.1 of Isurus oxyrinchus. Taxonomy (NCBI): domain Eukaryota; kingdom Metazoa; phylum Chordata; class Chondrichthyes; order Lamniformes; family Lamnidae; genus Isurus; species Isurus oxyrinchus. Next base: position 84,267,077 of record JANJGN010000016.1, read on the forward strand.
CTCTGGGTACATAGTAATCCAGCACTTATTCTGGGTACACTGCAATCCAACAATACATCTGGGTACACTGTAATCAAACACTGACTCTGGGTACACTGCAATCCAGCAATGACTCTGGGTACACAGTAATACAGCACTGACTCTGGGTACAGTATAATCCAACACTATATCTGGGTACACTGAAATCTAACACTGAATCTGGGTACACTGCAATCCAACATTGACTCTGGGTACATTGTAATCGACACTGACACTGGGTACACTGTAATCCAACACTGACTCTGGGTGCACTACAATCCAACACGGACACTAGGTACAATGCAATCCAACACTGACTCTGGATACACTGTAATCCAACACTGACTCTGGGTACACTGTAATCTAAGAATTACTATGGGGACACTGAAATCCAACACTGACTCTGGATATACTGAAATCCAACACTAAATCTGGGTACCCTGCCATCCAACACTGACTCAGGGTACACTGCAATCCAACAATGACTCTGAGTACACTGCAATCCAACAATGACTCTGGGTACACTGGAATCCAACACTGACTCTGGGTACACTGGAATCCAACACTGACTCTGGGTACATAGTAATCCAGCACTGATTCTGGGTACACTATAATCCAACAATACATCTGGGTACACTGTAATCAAACACTGACTCTGGGTACACTGCAATCCAACACTGACTCTGGGTACATAGTAATCCAGCACTGATTCTGGGTACACTATAATCCAACACTACATCTGGGTACACTGAAATCTAACACTGAATCTGGGTACACTGTAATCCAACACTGACTCTTGGTACATTGTAATCGACAGTGACACTGGGTACACTGGAATCCAACACTGACTCTGGGTACACAGTAATCCAGCACTGACTCTGGGTACAATATAATCCAACACTACATCTGGGTACACTGAAATCTAACACTGAATCTGGGAACACTGCAAGCCAACACTGACTCTGGGTACATTGTAATCCAGCACTGATTCGGGGTACACTATAATCCAACAATACATCTGGGTACAGTGTAATCAAACACTGACTCTGGGTACACTGCAATCCAGCAATGACTCTGGGTACACAGTAATACAGCACTGACTCTGGGTACACTATAATCCAACACTACATCTGGGTACACTGAAATCTAACACTGAATCTGGGTACACTGCAATCCAACACTGAATCTGGGTACATTGTAATCGACACTGACACTGGTTACACTGCAATCCAACACTGACTCTGGGAACAATGTAATCCAACAATTACTTTGAGGACACTGTAATCCAACACAATCTGGGTACAATGCAATCCAACACTGACTCTGGGTACACTGTAATCCAACACTGACACTGGGTACACTGCAATCCAACACTGACTCTGGGTACACTGTAATCCAACACTGACTCTGCATACACTGTAATCCAGCACTGACTCTGGGTGCACTGCAATCCAACACGGACACTGGGTACAATGCAATCCAACACGGACTCTGGAAGCACAGTAATCCAACACTGACTCTGGGTACACTGTAATCCAACAATTACTATGGGGACAATGAAATCCAACACTGACTCTGGGTATACTGAAATCCAACAGTGACTCTGGGTACACTGTCAACCAACACTGACTCTGGGTACATTGTAATCCAACACCGACTCTGGGTACACTGTAATCCAACACTCACTCTGGGTACACTGTAATCCAACACCAACTCTGGGTACACTGCAATCCAACATTGACTCTGGGTATACTGAAAACCAACACTGAATCTGGGTACACTGTAATCCAACAGTGACTCTGGGTACATTGTAATCGACACTGACACTGGGTACACTGAAATCCATCACTAACTCTGGGTAAACTGCAATCCAACACTGACTCTGGGTACATAGTAATCCAGCACTGATTCTGGGTACACTATAATCCAACAATACATCTGGGTACACTGTAATCAAACATTGACTCTGGGTACACTGCAATCCAACACTGACTCTGGGTACACAGTAATCCAGCACTGACTCTGGGTACACTATAATCCAACACTACATCTGGGTACACTGAAATCTAACACTGAATCTGGGTACAATGCAATCCAACACTGACTCTGGGTACATTGTAATCGACACTTACAGTGGGTGCACTGTAATCCAACACTTACTCTGAGTGCACTGCAATCCAACACTGACTCTGGGTACAATGCAATCCAACACTGACTCTGGGTACACAGTAATCCAGCACTGACTCTGGGTACACTATAATCCAACACTACATCTGCGTACACAGAAATCTAACACTACTCTGGGTACTCTGCAATCCAACACTGACTCTGGGTACATTGTAATCGATACTGACACTGGGTACACTGCAATCCAACACTGACTCTGGGTACACTGGAATCCAACACTGACTCTGCGTACACTGCAATCCAACACTGACTCTGGGTACACAGTAATCCAGCACTGACTCTGGGAACACTATAATCCAACACTACATCTGGGTACACTGAAATCTAACACTGAATCTGGGTACACTGCAATCCAACACTGACACTGGGTAGATTATAATCGACACTGACACTGGGTACACTGCAATCCAACACTTACTCTGGGAACACTGTAATCCAACAATTCCTTTGAGGACACTGTAATCCAACACTGACTCTGGGTACACTGTAATCCAAAACTGACTGTGGGAACACTGTAATCCAACAATTACACTGAGGACACTGTAATCCAACACTGACTCTGGGTACACTGCAATCCAACACTGACACTGAATGCACTGTAATCCAACACTGACAATGGGTACACTGTAATCCAACACTGACTCTGGGTACACTGTAATCCAACACTGACCCTGGGTGCACTGCAATCCAACGGGGACAATGAATACAATGCAATTCAACACTGACTCTGGATACATTGTAATCCAACACCGACTCCGGGTACACTGCAATCCAACACTGACTCTGGGTACACTGTAATCCAACCATTACTATGGGGACACTGAAATCCAACACTGACTCTGGGTATACTGAAATCCAACACTGACTCTGGGTACAGTGTAATCCAACACTGACTCTGGGAACACTGCAATCCAACATTGACTTTGGGCACACTACAATCCAACACTGACTCTGGGTACACTGTAATCCAACACTGACTCTGGGCACACTGTAATCCAACACGAACTCTGGGTACACTGCAATCCAACGTTGACTCTGGTTATACTGAAATCCAACACTGAATCTGGGTACACTGTAATCAAACAGTGACTCTGGGTACATTGTAATCGACACTGACACTGGGTATATTGGAGTCCAACACTGACTCTGGGTACACTGCAATCCAACACTGACTCTGGGTACATAGTAATCCCGCACTGATTCTGGGTACACTATAATCCAACAATACATCTGGGTACACTGTAATCAAACACTGACACTGGGTACACTACAATCCAACACTGACTCTGGGTACAAAGTAATCCAGCACTGACCTTGGGTACAGTATAATCCAACACTACATCTGGGTACACTGCAATCTAACACTGAATCTGGATACACTGCAATCCAACACTGACTCTGGGTACATTGTAATCGACACTGACACTGGGTACACTGTAATCCAACACTGACTCTGGGTGCAGTGCAATCCAACACTGACTCTGGGTACATAGTAATCGAGCATTGATACTGTGTGCACTATAATCCAACAATACATCTGGGTACACTGTAATCAAACACTGACTCTGGGTACACAGTAATCCAGCACTGACTCTGGGTACACTATAATCCAACACTACAGCTGCGTACACAAAAATCTAACACTGACTCTGGGTACTCTGTAATCCAACACTGACTATGGGTACATAGTAATCCAGCACTGATTCTGGGTACACTATAATCCAACAATACATCTGGGTACACTGTAATCAAACACTGACTCTGCGTACACTGCAATCCAACACTGACTCTAGGTACATTGTAATCGACAGTGACACTGGGTACACTGCAATCCAACACTGACTCTGGGTACACTGGAATCCAACACTGACTCTGGGTCCACTGGAATCCAACACTGACTCTGGGAACACAGTAATCCAGCACTGACTCTGGGTACACTATAATCCAACACTACATCTGGGTACATTGAAATTTAACACTGAATGTGGGTACACTGTAATCCAACACTGACTCTGGGTACATTGTAATCGACAGTGACACTGGGTACACTGCAATCCTGACTCTGGGTACACTGGAATCCAACACTGACTCTGGGTCCACTGGAATCCAACACTGACTCTGGGAACACAGTAATCCAGCACTGACTCTGGGTACACTATAATCCAACAGTACATCTGGGTACATTGAAATCTAACATTGAATCTGGGTACACTGTAATCCAACACTGACTCTAGGTACATTGTAATCGACAGTGACACTGGGTACACTGCAATCCAACACTGACTCTGGGTACACTGGAATCCAACACTGACTCTGGGTCCACTGGAATCCAACACTGACTCTGGGAACACAGTAATCCAGCACTGACTCTGGGTACACTATAATCCAACACTACATCTGGGTACACTGAAATCTAACACTGAATCTGGGTACACTGTAATCCAACACTGACTCTAGGTACATTGTAATCGACAGTGACACTGGGTACACTGCATTCCAACACTGACTCTGGGTACACTGGAATCCAACACTGACTCTGGGTACCCTGGAATCCAACATTGACTCTGGGTACATAGTAATCCAGCACTGACTCTGGGTACACTATAGTCCAACAATATATCTGGGTACACTGTAATCAAACACTGACTCTGGGTACTCTGCAATCCAACACTGACTCTGGGAACACAGTAATCCAGCACTGACTCTGGGTACACTATAATCCATCAATACATCTGGGTCCACTGAAATCTAACACTGAATCTGGGTACACTGTAATCCAACATTGACTCTTGGTACATTGTTATCGACAGTGACACTGGGTACACTGCATTCCAACACTGACCCTGGGTACACTGGAATCCAACACTGACTCTGGGTACATAGCAATCCAACACTGACTCTGGGTACATAGTAATCCAGCACTCATTCAGGGTACACTATAATCCAACACTGGCTATGGGTACACTGTAATCAAACACTGACTCTGGGTACACTGCAATCCAGCACTGACTCTGGGTACACAGTAATCCAACACTGACTCTGGGTACACTATAATCCAACACTACATCTGGGTACACTGAAATCTAACACTGAATCCGGGTACACTGCAATCCAACACTGAATCTGGGAACATTGTAATCGACACTGACACTGGTTACACTGCAATCCAACACTGACTCTGGGAAAACTGTAATCCAACAATTACTTTGAGGACACTGTAATCCAACACTGAATCTGGGTACACTGCAATCCAACACTGACTCTGGGAACACTGTAATCCAACACTGACACTGGGTACAATCTAATCCAACACTGACTCTGGGTACACTGTAATCCAACACTGACTCTGGGTACACTGAAATACAACACTGACTCTGGGTACACTGTAATCCAACACTGACTCTGGGTGCACTGCAATCCAACACGGACACTGGGTACAATGCAATCCAACACTGACTCTGGATGCACTGTAATCCAACAATGACTCTGGGTACACTGTAATCCAACAATTACTATGGGGACACTGAAATCCAACACTGACTTTGGGTATACTGAAATCCAGCACTGACTCTGGGCACACTGTCATCCAACTCTGACTCTGGGTACACTGTAATCCAACAATGAATCTGGGTACACTGCAAGCCAACACTGAATCTGGGTACAATGTAATCAAGACTGACAATGGGTACACTGTAATCCAACACTGACGCTGGGAACACTGCAATCCAAAATTGACTCTGGGTACACTGCAGTCCAACACTGACTCAGGGTAAACTGTAATCCAACACTGACTTTGGGCACACGGTAATCCAACACTGACTCTGGGTACACTGTAATCCAAAACTGAATCTGGGTACACTACAATCAAACACTGACTTTGGGTACACTTTAATCCAACACTGACTCTGGGTGCAGTGCAATCCAACACTGACTCTGGGTACATAGTAATCCAGCACTGATTCTGGGTACACTATAATCCAACAATACATCTGGGTACACTGTAATCAAACACTGACTCTGGGTACACTGCAATCCAACACTGACTCTGGGTACACAGTAAACCAGCACCGACTCTGGGAACACTATAATCCATCAATACATCTGGGTCCACTGAAATCTAACACTGAATCTGGGTACACTGTAATCCAACACTGACTCTTGGTACATTGTTATCGACAGTGACATTGGGTACATGCAATCCAACACTGACCCTGGGTACACTGGAATCCAACACTGACTCTGGGTACATAGCAATCCAACACTGACTCTGGGTACATAGTAATCCAGCACTCATTCAGGGTACACTATAATCCAACACTGGCTATGGGTACACTGTAATCAAACACTGACTCTGGGTACACTGCAATCCAGCACTGACTCTGGGTACACAGTAATCCAACACTGACTCTGGGTACACTATAATCCAACACTACATCTGGGTACACTGAAATCTAACACTGAATCCGGGTACACTGCAATCCAACACTGAATCTGGGTACGTTGTAATAGACACTGACACTGGTTACACTGCAATCCAACACTGACTCTGGGAAAACTTTAATCCAACAATTACTTTGAGGACACTGTAATCCAACACTGAATCTGGGTACACTGCAATCCAACACTGACTCTGGGTACACTGCAATCCAACACTGACTCTGGGTACACTACAATCCAACACTGACTCTGGGTACATAGTAATCCAGCACTGAATCTGGGTACACTGCAATCGAACACTGACTCTGGGTACATTGTAATCGACACTGACACTGGGTACACTGTAATCCAACACTGACTCTGGGTACACTGTAATCCAACACTGACTCAGGGAATAATGCAATCCAACACTGTCTTTGGGTGCACTGCAAACCAACACTGACTCTGGATACACTGTAATCCAACACTGACTCTGGGTACACTGTAAACCAACAATTATTATCGGGACACTGAAATCCAACACTGACTGTGGGTATACTGAAATCCAACACTGACTCTGGGTACACGGTAATCCAACACTGACTCTGGGTACACTGCAATCCAACACAGACTCTGGGTACACTACAATCCAACACAGACTCTGGGTACACTGTAATCCAACAATACATCTGGGTACACTGTAATCCAACACTGACTCCAGTAACACTGCAATCCAACACTGAATCTGGGTACACAGTAATCCAGCACTGACTCTGGGTACACAATAATCTAACACTGCTTCTGGGTACACTGAAATCTAACACTGAATCTGGGTACACTGCAATCCAACACTGATTCTGGGTACATTGTAATTGACACTGACACTGGGTACTCTGCAATCCAACACTGACTCTGGGTACACTGTAATCCAAGACCAAATCTGGGTACACTACAATCCAACACTGACTCTGGGTACACAGTAATCCAGTATTGACTCTGGGTACACTATAATCCAACACTACATCTGGGTACACTGAAAACTAACACTGAATCAGGGTACACTGCAATCCAACACAGACTCTGGGTACATTGTAATCGACACTGACACTGGGTACACTGTAATCCAACACTGAATCTGGGAACCACTGTAATCCAACAATTAGTCAGAGGACACTGTAATCCAACACTGACTCAGGGTACACTGTAATCCAACCACTACTATGGGGACACTGCCATCCAACACTGACTCTGGGTACATTGTAATCTAACACCGACTCCGGATACACTGTAATCGAAGACTGACTCTGGGTACCTGTAATGCAACCTTGACTCTGGGTACACTGCAATCCAACATTGACTCTGGATGCACTTTAATCCAACACTGACATTGGGCACACTGTAATCCAACATTGAATCAGGGTAGACTGCAATCCAACACTGAATCTGGGTACACAGTAATCGACAATGACACTGGTAAAATGCAATCCAACACTGATTCTGGGTAGACTGGAATCCAACACTGACTCTGGGTACACTGCAATCCAACACTGACTCTGGGTACATAGTAATCCAGCACTGCTTCTGGGCACACTATAATCCAACAATACATTTGGGTACACTGCAATCAAACACTGACTCCGGGTACACTGCAATCCAACACTGACTCTGGGTACACAGTAATTCAGCACTGACTCTGGGTACACCGTAATCCAACACTGACTCTGTGTACACTGCAATCCAAAATTGACTTTAGGTACACTGCAGTCAAACACTGACTCTGGGTACATAGTAATCCAGCACTGAATCTGGGTACACTGCAATCCAACACTGACTCTGGGTACATTGTAATCGACACTGACACTGGGAACACTGTAAACCAACACTGACGCTGGGTACACTGCAATCCAACACTGACTCTGGGTACATTGTAATCCAGCACTGACTCTGGGTACAATATAATCCAACACTACATCTGGGTACACTGAAATCTAACACTGAATCTGGGTACACTGCAATCCAACACTGACTCTGGGTACACTGGAATCCAACACTGACTCTGGGTACACTGCAATTCAACACTGAGTAGGTACACAGTAATCCAGCACTGACTCGGGGTACACTATAATCCAACACTACATCTGAGTACACTGAAATCTAACACTGAATCTGGGTACACTGTAATCAAACACTGACACTTGGTACATTGAAATCGATAGTGACACTGGGTACACGGCAATCCAACACTGACTCTGGGTACACTGGAATCCAACACTGACTCTGGGTACACTGCAATCCAACACTGACAATGGGTACATAGTAATCCAGCACTGATTCTGGGTACACTATAATCCAACAATACATCTGGGTACACTGTAATCAAACACTGACTGTGGGTACACTGCAATCCAGCACTGACTCTGGCTACAAAGTAATCCAGCACTGATTCTGGGTACATTATAATCCAACACTACATCTGGGTACACTGAAATCTAACACTGAATCTGGGTACACTGCAATCCAACACTGAATCTGGGTACATTGTAATCGACACTGACAGTGGGTACACTGCAATCCAACACTTACTCTGGGAACACTGTAATCCAACAATTCCTTTGAGGACACTGTAATCCAACACTGAATCTGGGTACACTGCAATCCAACACTGACTCTGGTTACACTGTAATCCAACACTGACACTGGGTACACTGTAATCCAATACTGACTCTTGGTACACTGGAATCCAACACTGACTCTGGGTACACTGTAATCCAACACTGACTCTGGGTACATTGTAATCGACACTGACACAGGGTAAACTGTCATCCAACACTGAGTCTGGGTAAACTGTAATCCAACACGGACACTGGGTACAATGCAAACCAACACTGACTCCGGATACACTGTAATCCAACACTGACTCTGGGTTCACTGTAATCCTACAATTACTATGGGGACACTGAAATCCGACACTGACTCTGGGTATACTGAAATCCAACACTGACTCTGGGTATATTATAATCCAACACTGACTCTGGGTACACTGCAATCCAACACTGATTTTGGGTACACTATAATCCAGCACTGACTCTGGGTACACAGTAATCCAGCACTGACTCTGGGTACACTATAAGCCAACACTACATCTGGGTACACTGAAATCTAACACTGAATCTGGGTACAATGCTATCCAACACTGAATCTGTGTACATTGTAATCGACACTGACACTGGGTACACTGTAATCCAACACTGACTCTGGGTACACTGTAATCGACACTGACACTGGGTACACTGTAATCCAACACTGACTCTGGGTACACTGTAATCCAAAACTGACTGTGGGAACACTGTAATCCAACACTGACTCTGGGTGCACTGCAATCCAACATGGACACTGCGTACAATGCAATCCAACACTGACTCAGGATGAACTGTAATCCAACACTGACTCTGGGTACACCGCAATCCAACAATTACTATGGAGACACTGAAATCCAACACTGACTCTGGGTATACTGAAATCCAACACTGACTCTGGGTACACTGTCATCCAACACTGACTCTGGGTACATTGTAATCCAACACCGACTCTGGGTACACTGTAATCCAACACTGACTCTGGGCACACTGTAATCCAACACCAACTCTGGGTACACTGCACTCCAACACTGACTCTGGGTACATAGTAATCCAGCACTGATTCTGGGTACACTATAATCCAACAATACATCTGGGTACACTGTAATCAAACACTGACTCTGGGTACACTGCAATCCAACACTGACTCTGGGTACACAGTAATCCAGCACTGACTCTGGGAACACTATAATCCAACACTACATCTGGGTACACTGAAATCTAACACTGAATCTGGGTACACTGCAATCCAACACTGACACTGGGTACATTGTAATCGACACTGACACTGGGTACACTGCAATCCAACACTTACTCTGGGAAAACTGTAATCCAATAATTCCTTTAAGGACACTGTAATCCAAAACTGACTCTGGGTACACTGTAATCCAAAACTGACTGTGGGAACACTGTAATCCAACAATTACACTGAGGACACTTTAATCCAACACTGACTCTGGGTACACTGCAATCCAACACTGACACTGGGTGCACTGTAATCCAACACTGACAATGGGTACACTGTAATCCAACACTGACTCTGGGTGCACTGCAATCCAACGGGGACATTGAATACAATGCAATTCAACACTGACTCTGGATACATTGTAATCCAACACCGACTCCGGGTACACTGTAATCCAACACTGACTCTGGGTACTCTGTAATCCAACAATTACTATGGGGACGCTGAAATCCAACACTGAATCTGGGTATACTGAAATCCAACACTGGCTCTGGGTACAGTGTAATCCAACACTGACTCTGGGAACACTGCAATCCAACATTGACTCTGGGCACACTGCAATCCAACACTGACTCTGGGTACATTGTAATCCAACACGTAATCTGGGCACACTGTAATCCAACACCAACTCTGGGTACACTGCAATCCAACGTTGACTCTGGTTCTACTGAAATCCAACACTGAATCTGGGTACACTGTAATCCAACAGTGACTCTGGGTACATTGTAATTGACACTGACACTGGGTACATTGGAATCCAACACTGACTCTGGGTACACTGCAATCCAACACTGACTCTGGGTACATAGTAATCCAGCACTGAATCTGGGTACACTATAATCCAACAATACATCTGGGTACACTGTAATCAAACACTGACACTGGGTACACTACAATCCAACACTGACTCTGGGTACAAAGTAATCCAGCACTGACTCTGGGTACAGTATAATCCAACACTACATCTGGGTACACTGCAATCTAACACTGAATCTGGATACACTGCAATCCAACACTGACTCTGGGTACATTGTAATCGACACTGACACTGGGTACACTGTAATCCAACACTGACTCTGGGTGCAGTGCAATCCAACACTGACTCTGGGTACATAGTAATCGAGCATTGATACTGGGTGCACTATAATCCAACAATACATCTGGGTACACTGTAATCAAACACTGACTCTGGGTACACTGCCATCCAACACTGACTCTGGGTACACAGTAATCCAGCACTGACTCTGGGTACACTATAATCCAACACTACAGATGCGTACACAGAAATCTAACACTGACTCTGGGTACTCTGCAATCCAACACTGACTCTGGGTACATTGTAATCGATACTGACACTGGGTACACTGCAATCCAACACTGACTCTGGGTACACTGGAATCCAACACTGACTCTGGGTACACTGCAATCCAACACTGTCTATGGGTACATAGTAATCCAGCACTGATTCTGGGTATACTGTAATCCAACAATACATCTGGGTACACTGTAATCAAACACTGACTCTGGGTACACTGCAATCCAACACTGACTCCGGATACACTGTAATCCAACACTGACTCTGGATTCACTGTAATCCTACAATTACTATGGGGACACTGAAATCTGACACTGACACTGGGTATACTGAAATCCAACACTGACTCTGGGTACACTGTAATCCAACACTGACTCTGGGTACACTGCAATCCAACTCTGATTCTGGGTACACTACAATCCAACACTGACTCTGGGTACACAGTAATCCAGCACTGACTCTGGGTACACTATAAGCCAACACTACATCTGGGTACACTGAAATCTAACACTGAATCTGGGTACAATGCTATCCAAAACTGACTCTGTGTACATTGTAATCGACACTGACACTGGGTACACTGTAATCCAACACTGACTCTGGGTACACTGTAATCCAAAACTGACTGTGGGAACACTGTAATCCAACACTGACTCTGGGTGCACTGCAATCCAACATGGACACTGCGTACAATGCAATCCAACACTGACTCAGGATGAACTGTAATCCAACACTGACTCTGGGTACACCGCAATCCAACAATTACTATGGGGACACTGAAATCCAACACTGACTCTGGGTATACTGAAATCCAACACTGACTCTGGGTACACTGTCATCCAACACTGACTCTGGGTACATTGTAATCCAACACCGACTCTGGGTACACTGTAATCCAACACTGACTCTGGGCACACTGTAATCCAACACCAACTCTGGGTACACTGCAATCCAACGTTGACTCTGGTTATACTGAAATCCAATACTGAATCTGGGTACACTGTAATCCAACAGTGACTCTGGGAACATTGAAATCGACACTGACACTGGGTACATTGGAATCCAACACTGACTCTGGATACATTGCAATCCAACACTGACTCTGGGTACATAGTAATCCAGCACTGATTCTGGGTACACTATAAACCAACAATACATCTGGGTACACTGTAATCAAACACTGACACTGGGTACACTACAATCCAACACTGACACTGGGTACAAAGTAATCCCGCACTGACTCTGGGTACAGTATAATCCAACACTACATCTGGGTACACTGCAATCTAACACTGAATCTGGATACACTGCAATCCAACACTGACTCTGGGTATATTGTAATCGACACTGACACTGGGTACACTGTAATCCAACGCTGACTCTGGGTGCAGTGCAATCCAACACTGACTCTGGGTACATAGTAATCGAGCATTGATACTGGGTGCACTGTAATCCAACAATACATCTGGGTACACAGTAATCCAGCACTGACTCTGGGTACACTATAATCCAACACTACAGCTGCGTACACAGAAATCTAACACTGACTCTGGGTACTCTGCAATCCAACACTGACTCTGGGTACATTGTAATCGATACTGACACTGGGTACACTGCAATCCAACACTGACTCTGGGTACACTGGAATCCAACACTGACTCTGGGTACACTGCAATCCAACACTGACTATGGGTACATAGTAATCCAGCACTGATTCTGGGTACACTGTAATCCAACAATACATCTGGGTACACTGTAATCAAACACTGACTCTGGGTACACTGCAATCCAACACTGACTCTGGGTACTCAGTAATCCAGCACTGACACTGGGAACACTATAATCCAACACTACATCTGGGTACACTGAAATCTAACACTGAATCTGGGTACACTGCAATCCAACACTGACACTGGGTACATTGTAATCGACACTGACACTGGGTACACTGCAATCCAACACTTACTCTGGGAACACTGTAATCCAACAATTCCTTTGAGGACACTGTAATCCAACACTGACTCTGGGTACACTGTAATCCAAAACTGACTGTGGGAACACTGTAATCCAACAATTACACTGAGGACAATGTAATCCAACACTGACTCTGGGTACACTGCAATCCAACACTGACACTGAATGCACTGTAATCCAACACTGACAATGGGTACACTGTAATCCAACACTGACTCTGGGTACACTGTAATCCAACACTGACCCTGGGTGCACTGCAATCCAACGGGGACATTGAATACAATGCAATTCAACACTGACTCTGGATACATTGTGATCCAACACCGACTCCGGGTACACTGTAATCCAACACTGACTCTGGGTACACTGTAATCCAACAATTACTATGGGGACGCTGAAATCCAACACTGACTCTGGGTATACTGAAATCCAACACTGACTCTGTGTACAGTGTAATCCAACAATGACTCTGGGAACACTGCAATGCAAAATTGACTCTGGGCACACTACAATCCAACACTGACTCTGGGTACACTGTAATCCAACACTGACTCTGGGCACACTGTAATCGACACTGACACTGGGTACATTGGAATCCAACACTGACTCTGGGTACACTGCAATCCAACACTGACTCTGGGTACATAGTAATCCCGCACTGATTCTGGGTAAACTATAATCCAACAATACATCTGGGTACACTGTAATCAAACACTGACACTGGGTACACTACAATCCAACACTGACTCTGGGTACAAAGTAATCCAGCACTGACTCTGGGTACGGTATAATCCAACACTACATCTGGGTACACTGCAATCTAACACTGAATCTGGATGCACTGCAATCCAACACTGACTCTGGGTACATAGTAATCGAGCATTGATACTGGGTGCACTGTAATCCAACAATACATCTGGGTACACTGTAATCAAACACTGACTCTGGGTACACTGCCATCCAACACTGACTCTGGGTACACAGTAATCCAGCACTGACTCTGGGTACACTGTAATCCAACACTACAGCTGCGTACACGGAAATCTAACACTGACTCTGGGTACTCTGCAATCCAACACTGACTCTGGGTACATTGTAATCGATACTGACACTGGGTACACTGCAATCCAACACTGACTCTGGGTACACTGGAATCCAACACTGACTCTGGGTACACTGCAATCCAACACTGACTATGGGTACATAGTAATCCAGCACTGATTCTGGGTACACTGTAATCCAACAATACATCTGGGTACACTGTAATCAAACACTGACTCTGGGTACACTGCAATCCAACACTGACTCCGGATACACTGTAATCCAACACTGACTCTGGGTACACTGTAATCCTACAATTACTATGGGGACACTGAAATCCGACACTGACTCTGGGTATACTGAAATCCAACACTGACTCTGGGTACACTGTAATCCAACACTGACTCTGGGTACACTGCAATCCAACACTGATTCTGGGTACACTACAATCCAACACTGACTCTGGGTACACAGTAATCCAGCACTGACTCTGGGTACACTATAAGCCAACACTACATCTGGGTACACTGAAATCTAACACTGAATCTGGGTACAATGCTATCCAACACTGTCTCTGTGTACATTGTAATCGACACTGACACTGGGTACACTGTAATCCAACACTGACTCTGGGTACACTGTAATCGACACTGACACTGGGTACACTGTAATCCAACACTGACTCTGGGTACACTGTAATCCAAAACTGACTGTGGGAACACTGTAATCCAACACTGACTCTGGGTGCACTGCAATCCAACATGGACACTGCGTACAATGCAATCCACACTGACTCAGGATGAACTGTAATCCAACACTGACTCTGGGTACACCGCAATCCAACAATTACTATGGAGACACTGAAATCCAACACTGACTCTGGGTATACTGAAATCCAACACTGACTCTGGGTACACTGTCATCCAACACTGACTCTGGGTACATTGTAATCCAACACCGACTCTGGGTACACTGTAATCCAACACTGACTCTGGGCACACTGTAATCCAACACCAACTCTGGGTACACTGCAATCCAACGTTGACTCTGGTTATACTGAAATCCAGCACTGAATCTGGGTACACTGTAATCCAACAGTGACTCTGGGTACATTGTAATCGACACTGACACTGGGTACATTGGAATCCAACACTGACTCTGGGTACACTGCAATCCAACACTGACACTGGGTACATAGTAATCCAGCACTGATTCTGGGTACACTATAAACCAACAATACATCTGGGTACACTGTAATCAAACACTGACACTGGGTACACTACAATCCAACACTGACTCTGGGTACAAAGTAATCCAGCACTGACTCTGGGTACAGTATAATCCAACACTACATCTGGGTACACTGCAATCTAACACAGAATCTGGATACACTGCAATCCAACACTGACTCTGGGTACATTGTAATCGACACTGACACTGGGTACACTGTAATCCAACACTGACTCTGGGTGCAGTGCAATCCAACACTGACTCTGGGTACATAGTAATCGAGCATTGATACTGGGTGCACTATAATCCAACAATACCTCTGGGTACACTGCAATCAAACACTGACTCTGGGTACACTGCCATCCAACACTGACTCTGGGTACACAGTAATCCAGCACTGACTCTGGGTACACTATAATCCAACACTACAGCTGCATACACAGAAATCTAACACTGACTCTGGGTACACTGCAATCCAACACTGACTCTGGGTACACTGGAATCCAACACTGACTCTGGGTACACTGCAATCCAACACTGACTATGGGTACATAGTAATCCAGCACTGATTCTGGGTACACTGTAATCCAACAATACATCTGGGTACACTGTAATCAAACACTGACTCTGGGTACACTGCAATCCAACACTGACTCTGGGTACACAGTAATACAGCACTGACTCTGGGAACAATATAATCCAACACTACATCTGGGTACACTGAAATCTAACACTGAATCTGGGTACACTGCAATCCAACACTGACACTGGGTACATTGTAATCGACACTGACACTGGGTACACTGCAATCCAACATTTACTCTGGGTACACTGTAATCCAACAATTCCTTTGAGGACACTGTAATCCAACACTGACTCTGGGTACATTGTAATCCAAAACTGACTGTTGGAACACTGTAATCCAACAATTACACTGAGGACACTGTAATCCAACACTGACTCTGGGTACACTGCAATCCAACACTGACACTGGGTGCACTGTAATCCAACACTGACAATGGGTACACTGTAATCCAACACTGACTCTCGGTGCACTGCAATCCAACACTGACTCTGGGTGCAGTGCAATCCAACACTGACTCTGGGTACATAGTAATCGAGCATTGATACTGGGTGCACTATAATCCAACAATACATCTGGGTACACTGTAATCAAACACTGACTCTGGGTACACTGCCATCCAACACTGACTCTGGGTACACAGTAATCCAGCACTGACTCTGGGTACACTATAATCCAACACTACAGCTGCGTACACAGAAATCTAACACTCACTCTGGGTACTCTGCAATCCAACACTGACTCTGGGTACATTGTAATCGATACTGACACTGGGTACACAGCAATCCAACACTGACTCTGGGTACACTGGAATCCAACACTGACTCTGGGTACACTGCAATCCAACACTGACTATGGGTACATAGTAATCCAGCACTGATTCTGGGTACACTGTAATCCAACAATACATCTGGGTACACTGTAATCAAACACTGACTCTGGGTACACTGCAATCCAACACTGACTCTGGGTACTCAGTAATCCAGCACTGACTCTGGGAACACTATAATCCAACACTACATCTGGGTACACTGAAATCTAACACTGAATCTGGGTACACTGCAATCCAACACTGACACTGGGTACATTGTAATCGACACTGACACTGGGTACACTGCAATCCAACACTTACTCTGGGAACACTGTAATCCAACAATTCCTTTGAGGACACTGTAATCCAACACTGACTCTGGGTACACTGTAATCCAACACTGACTGTGGGAACACTGTAATCCAACATGGACACTGAGGACACTGTAATCCAACACTGACTCTGGGTACACGGCAATCCAACACTGACACTGGGTGCACTGTAATCCAACACTGACAATGGGTACACTGTAATCCAACACTGACTCTGGGTACACTGTAATCCAACACTGACTCTGGGTGCACTGCAATCCAACGGGGACATTGAATACAATGCAATTCAACACTGACTCTGGATACATTGTGATCCAACACCGACTCCGGGTACACTGTAATCCAACACTGACTCTGGGTACACTGTAATCCAACACTGACTCTGGGTACACTGGAATCCAACACTGACTCTGGGTACACTGCAATCCAACACTGACTATGGGTACATAGTAATCCAGCACTGATTCTGGGTACACTGTAATCCAACAATACATCTGGGTACACTGTAATCAAACACTGACTCTGGGTACACTGCAATCCAACACTGACTCTGGGTACTCAGTAATCCAGCACTGACTCTGGGAATACTATAATCCAACACTACATCTGGGTACACTGAAATCTAACACTGAATCTGGGTACACTGCAATCCAACACTGACACTGGGTACATTGTAATCGACACTGACACTGGGTACACTGCAATCCAACACTTACTCTGGGAACACTGTAATCCAACAATTCCTTTGAGGACACTGTAATCCAACACTGACTCTGGGTACACTGTAATCCAAAACTGACTGTGGGAACACTGTAATCCAACATGGACACTGAGGACACTGTAATCCAACACTGACTCTGGGTACACGGCAATCCAACACTGACACTGGGTGCACTGTAATCCAACACTGACAATGGGTACACTGTAATCCAACACTGACTCTGGGTACACTGTAATCCAACACTGACTCTGGGTGCACTGCAATCCAACGGGGACATTGAATACAATGCAATTCAACACTGACTCTGGAAACATTGTGATCCAACACCGACTCCGGGTACACTGTAATCCAACACTGACTCTGGGTACACTGTAATCCAACAATTACTATGGGGACGCTGAAATCCAACACTGACTCTGGGTATACTGAAATCCAACACTGACTCTGGGTACAGTGTAATCCAACACTGACTCTGGGAACACTGCAATCCAACATTGACTCTGGGCACACTACAATCCAACACTGACTCTGGGTACACTGTAATCCAACACTGACTCTGGGCACACTGTAATCCAACACCAACTCTGGGTACACTGTAATCCAACAGTGACTCTGGGTACATTGTAATCGACACTGACACTGGGTACATTGGAATCCAACACTGACTCTGGGTACACTGCAATCCAACACTGACTCTGGGTACATAGTAATCCCGCACTGATTCTGGGTAAACTATAATCCAACAATACATCTGGGTACACTGTAATCAAACACTGACACTGGGTACACTACAATCCAACACTGACTCTGGGTACAAAGTAATCCAGCACTGACTCTGGGTACGGTATAATCCAACACTACATCTGGGTACACTGCAATCTAACACTGAATCTGGATGCACTGCAATCCAACACTGACTCTGGGTACATAGTAATCGAGCATTGATACTGGGTGCACTGTAATCCAACAATACATCTGGGTACACTGTAATCAAACACTGACTCTGGGTACACTGCCATCCAACACTGACTCTGGGTACACAGTAATCCAGCACTGACTCTGGGTACACTGTAATCCAACACTACAGCTGCGTACACGGAAATCTAACACTGACTCTGGGTACTCTGCAATCCAACACTGACTCTGGGTACATTGTAATCGATACTGACACTGGGTACACTGCAATCCAACACTGACTCTGGGTACACTGGAATCCAACACTGACTCTGGGTACACTGCAATCCAACACTGACTATGGGTACATAGTAATCCAGCACTGATTCTGGGTACACTGTAATCCAACAATACATCTGGGTACACTGTAATCAAACACTGACTCTGGGTACACTGCAATCCAACACTGACTCCGGATACACTGTAATCCAACACTGACTCTGGGTACACTGTAATCGTACAATTACTATGGAGACACTGAAATCCGACACTGACTCTGGGTATACTGAAATCCAACACTGACTCTGGGTACACTGTAATCTAACACTGACTCTGGGTACACTGCAATCCAACACTGATTCTGGGTACACTACAATCCAACACTGACTCTGGGTACACAGTAATCCAGCACTGACTCTGGGTACACTATAAGCCAACACTACATCTGGGTACACTGAAATCTAACACTGAATCTGGGTACAATGCTATCCAACACTGTCTCTGTGTACATTGTAATCGACACTGACACTGGGTACACTGTAATCCAACACTGACTCTGGGTACACTGTAATCGACACTGACACTGGGTACACTGTAATCCAACACTGACTCTGGGTACACTGTAATCCAAAACTGACTGTGGGAACACTGTAATCGAACACTGACTCTGGGTGCACTGCAATCCAACATGGACACTGCGTACAATGCAATCCACACTGACTCAGGATGAACTGTAATCCAACACTGACTCTGGGTACACCGCAATCCAACAATTACTATGGAGACACTGAAATCCAACACTGACTCTGGGTATACTGAAATCCAACACTGACTCTGGGTACACTGTCATCCAACACTGACTCTGGGTACATTGTAATCCAACACCGACTCTGGGTACACTGTAATCCAACACTGACTCTGGGCACACTGTAATCCAACACCAACTCTGGGTACACTGCAATCCAACGTTGACTCTGGTTATACTGAAATCCAGCACTGAATCTGGGTACACTGTAATCCAACAGTGACTCTGGGTACATTGTAATCGACACTGACACTGGGTACATTGGAATCCAACACTAACTCTGGGTACACTGCAATCCAACACTGACACTGGGTACATAGTAATCCAGCACTGATTCTGGGTACACTATAAACCAACAATACATCTGGGTACACTGTAATCAAACACTGACACTGGGTACACTACAATCCAACACTGACTCTGGGTACAAAGTAATCCAGCACTGACTCTGGGTACAGTATAATCCAACACTACATCTGGGTACACTGCAATCTAACACAGAATCTGGATACACTGCAATCCAACACTGACTCTGGGTACATTGTAATCAACACTGACACTGGGTACACTGTAATCCAACACTGACTCTGGGTGCAGTGCAATCCAACACTGACTCTGGGTACATAGTAATCAAGCATTGATACTGGGTGCACTATAATCCAACAATACCTCTGGGTACACTGTAATCAAACACTGACTCTGGGTACACTGCCATCCAACACTGACTCTGGGTACACAGTAATCCAGCACTGACTCTGGGTACACTATAATCCAACACTACAGCTGCGTACACAGAAATCTAACACTGACTCTGGGTACACTGCAATCCAACACTGACTCTGGGTACACTGGAATCCAACACTGACTCTGGGTACACTGCAATCCAACACTGACTATGGGTACATAGTAATCCAGCACTGATTCTGGGTACACTGTAATCCAACAATACATCTGGGTACACTGTAATCAAACACTGACTCTGGGTACACTGCAATCCAACACTGACTCTGGGTACACAGTAATACAGCACTGACTCTGGGAACACTATAATCCAACACTACATCTGGGTACACTGAAATCTAACACTGAATCTGGGTACACTGCAATCCAACACTGACACTGGGTACATTGTAATCGACACTGACACTGGGTACACTGCAATCCAACACTTACTCTGGGTACACGGTAATCCAACAATTCCTTTGAGGACACTGTAATCCAACACTGACTCTGGGTACATTGTAATCCAAAACTGACTGTGGGAACACTGTAATCCAACAATTACACTGAGGACACTGTAATCCAACACTGACTCTGGGTACACTGCAATCCAACACTGACACTGGGTGCACTGTAATCCAACACTGACAATGGGTACACTGTAATCCAACACTGACTCTGGGTACACTGCAATCCAACACTGACTCTGGGTGCAGTGCAATCCAACACTGACTCTGGGTACATAGTAATCGAGCATTGATACTGGGTGCACTATAATCCAACAATACATCTGGGTACACTGTAATCAAACACTGACTCTGGGTACACTGCCATCCAACACTGACTCTGGGTACACAGTAATCCAGCACTGACTCTGGGTACACTATAATCCAACACTACAGCTGCGTACACAGAAATCTAACACTCACTCTGGGTACTCTGCAATCCAACACTGACTCTGGGTACATTGTAATCGATACTGACACTGGGTACACAGCAATCCAACACTGACTCTGGGTACACTGGAATCCAACACTGACTCTGGGTACACTGCAATCCAACACTGACTATGGGTACATAGTAATCCAGCACTGATTCTGGGTACACTGTAATCCAACAATACATCTGGGTACACTGTAATCAAACACTGACTCTGCGTACACTGCAATCCAACACTGACTCTGGGTACTCAGTAATCCAGCACTGACTCTGGGAACACTATAATCCAACACTACATCTGGGTACACTGCAATCCAACACTGACACTGGGTACATTATAATCGACACTGACACTGGGTAGACTGCAATCCAACACTTTCTCTGGGTACACTGTAATCCAACAATTCCTTTGAGGACACTGTAATCCAACACTGACTCTGGGTACACTGTAATCCAAAACTGACTGTGGGAACACTGTAATCCAACAATTACACTGAGGACACTGTAATCCAACACTGACTCTGGGTACACTGCAATCCAACACTGACTATGGGTACATAGTAATCCAGCACTGATTCTGGGTACACTGTAATCCAACAATACATCTGGGTACACTGTAATCAAACACTGACTCTGGGTACACTGCAATCCAACACTGACTCCGGATACACTGTAATCCAACACAGACTCTGGGTTCACTGTAATCCTACAATTACTATGGGGACACTGAAATCCGACACTGACTCTGGGTATACTGAAATCCAACACTGACTCTGGGTACACTGTAATCCAACACTGACTCTGGGTACACTGCAATCCAACACTGATTCTGGGTACACTACAATCCAACACTGACTCTGGGTACACAGTAATCCAGCACTGACTCTGGGTACACTATAAGCCAACACTACATCTGGGTACACTGAAATCTAACACTGAATCTGGGTACAATGCTATCCAACACTGTCTCTGTGTACATTGTAATCGACACTGACACAGGGTACACTGTAATCCAACACTGACTCTGGGTACACTGTAATCGACACTGACACTGGGTACACTGTAATCCAACACTGACTCTGGGTACACTGCAATCCAACAATTACTATGGAGACACTGAAATCCAACACTGACTCTGGGTATACTGAAATCCAACACTGACTCTGGGTACACTGTCATCCAACACTGACTCTGGGTACATTGTAATCCAACACCGACTCTGGGTACACTGTAATCCAACACTGACTCTGGGCACACTGTAATCCAACACCAACTCTGGGTACACTGCAATCCAACGTTGACTCTGGTTATACTGAAATCCAACACTGAATCTGGGTACACTGTAATCTTTCAGTGACTCTGGGTACATTGTAATCGACACTGACACTGGGTACATTGGAATCCAACACTGACTCTGGGTACACTGCAATCCAACACTGACACTGGGTACATAGTAATCCAGCACTGATTCTGGGTACACTATAAACCAACAATACATCTGGGTACACTGTAATCAAACACTGACACTGGGTACACTACAATCCAACACTGACTCTGGGTACAAAGTAATCCAGCACTGACTCTGGGTACAGTATAATCCAACACTACATCTGGGTACACTGCAATCTAACACTGAATCTGGATACACTGCAATCCAACACTGACTCTGGGTACATTGTAATCGACACTGACACTGGGTACACTGTAATCCAACACTGACTCTGGGTGCAGTGCAATCCAACACTGACTCTGGGTACATAGTAATCGAGCATTGATACTGGGTGCACTATAATCCAACAATACCTCTGGGTACACTGTAATCAAACACTGACTCTGGGTACACTGCCATCCAACACTGACTCTGGGTACACAGTAATCCAGCACTGACTCTGGGTACACTATAATCCAACACTACAGCTGCATACACAGAAATCTAACACTGACTCTGGGTACACTGCAATCCAACACTGACTCTGGGTACACTGGAATCCAACACTGACTCTGGGTACACTGCAATCCAACACTGACTATGGGTACATAGTAATCCAGCACTGATTCTGGGTACACTGTAATCCAACAATACATCTGGGTACACTGTAATCAAACACTGACTCTGGGTACACTGCAATCCAACACTGACTCTGGGTACTCAGTAATCCAGCACTGACTCTGGGAACACTATAATCCAACACTACATCTGGGTACACTGAAATCTAACACTGAATCTGGGTACACTGCAATCCAACACTGACACTGGGTACATTGTAATCGACACTGACACAGGGTACACTGTAATCCAACACTTACTCTGGGTACACTGTAATCCAACAATTCCTTTGAGGACACTGTAATCCAACACTGACTCTGGGTACACTGTAATCCAAAACTGACTGTGGGAACACTGTAATCCAACAATTACACTGAGGACAATGTAATCCAACACTGACTCTGGGTACACTGCAATCCAACACTGACACTGAATGCACTGTAATCCAACACTGACAATGGGTACACTGTAATCCAACACTGACTCTGGGTACACTGCAATCCAACACTGACACTGGGTGCACTGCAATCCAACACTGACAATGGGTACACTGTAATCCAACACTGACTCTGGGTACACTGTAATCCAACACTGACTCTGGGTGCAGTGCAATCCAACACTGACTCTGGGTAAATAGTAATCGAGCATTGATACTGGGTGCACTATAATCCAACAATACATCTGGTACACTGTAATCAAACACTGACTCTGGGTACACTGCCATCCAACACTGACTCTGGGTACACAGTAATCCAGCACTGACTCTGGGTACACTATAATCCAACACTACAGCTGCGTACACAGAAATCTAACACTCACTCTGGGTACTCTGCAATCCAACACTGACTCTGGGTACATTGTAATCGATACTGACACTGGGTACACTGCAATCCAACACTGACTCTGGGTACACTGGAATCCAACACTGACTCTGGGTACACTGCAATCCAACACTGACTATGGGTACATAGTAATCCAGCACTGATTCTGGGTACACTGTAATCCAACAATACATCTGGGTACACTGTAATCAAACACTGACTCTGCGTACACTGCAATCCAACACTGACTCTGGGTACTCAGTAATCCAGCACTGACTCTGGGAACACTATAATCCAACACTACATCTGGGTACACTGCAATCCAACACTGACACTGGGTACATTATAATCGACACTGACACTGGGTACACTGCAATCCAACACTTTCTCTGGGTACACTGTAATCCAACAATTCCTTTGAGGACACTGTAATCCAACACTGACTCTGGGTACACTGTAATCCAAAACTGACTGTGGGAACACTGTAATCCAACAATTACACTGAGGACACGGTAATCCAACACTGACTCTGGGTACACTGCAATCCAACACTGACACTGGGTGCACTGTAATCCAACACTGACAATGGGTACACTGTAATCCAACACTGACTCTGGGTACACTGTAACTCAACACTGACTCTGGGTGCACTGCAATCCAATGGGGACATTGAATACAATGCAATTCAACACTGACTCTGGATACATTGTAATCCAACACCGACTCCGGGTACACTGTAATCCAACACTGACTCTGGGTACACTGTAATCCAACAATTACTATGGGGACGCTGAAATTCAACACTGACTCTGGGTACACTGTAATCCAACAATTACAATGGGGACGCTGAAATCCAACACTGACTCTGGGTATACTGAAATCCAACACTGACTCTGGGTACAGTGTAATCCAACACTGACTCTGGGAACACTGCAATCCAACATTGACTCTGGGTACACTACAATCCAACACTGACTCTGGGTACACTGTAATCCAACACTGACTCTGGATACACTGTAATCCAAGACCAACTCTGGGTACACTACAATCCAACACTGACTCTGGGTACACAGTAATCCAGCATTGACTCTGGGTACACTATAATCCAACACTACATCTGGGTACACTGAAAACTAACACTGAATCAGGGTACACTGCAATCCAACACAGACTCTGGGTACATTGTAATCGACACTGACACTGGGTACACTGTAATCCAACACTGAATCTGGGAACACTGTAATCCAACAATTAGTCAGAGGACACTGTAATCCAACACTGACTCAGGATGCACTGTAATCCAACAACTACTATGGGGACACTGCCATCCAACACTGACTCTGGGTACATTGTAATCCAACACCGACTCCGGATACACTGTAATCGAAGACTGACTCTGGGTACTTGTAATGCAACGTTGACTCTGGGTACACTGCAATCCAACATTGACTCTGGATGCACTTTAATCCAACACTGACATTGGGCACAGTGTAATCCAACATTGAATCAGGGTACACTGCAATCCAACACTGAATCTGGGTACACAGTAATCGACAATGACACTGGTAAAATGCAATCCAACACTGATTCTGGGTACACTGGAATCCAACACTGACTCTGGGTACACTGGAATCCAACACTGACTCAGGGTATAATGTAATCCAACACTGACTTTGGGTGCACTGCGATCCAACATGGACACTGCGTACAATGCAAACCAACACCGACTCTCGATACACTGTAATCCAACACTAACTCTGAGTACACTGTAATCCAACAATTACTATGGGGACATTGAAATCCAACACAGACTCTGGGTACACTGTAATCCAACACTGACTCTGGGTACACTGCAATCCAACACTGACTCTGGGTACACTACAATCCAAACACTGACTCTGGGTACACAGTAATCCAGCACTGACTCTGGGTACATTATAATCCAGCACTACATCTGGGTACACTGAAATCTAACACTGAATCTGGGTACACTGCAATACAACACTGACTCTGTGTACATTGTAATCGACACTGACACTGGGTACACTGCAATCCAACACTGACTCTGGGAACACTGTAATCGACACTGACACAGGGTACACTGTAATCCAACACTTACTCTGGGTACACTGTAATCCAACAATTCCTTTGAGGACACTGTAATCCAACACTGACTCTGGGTACACTGTAATCCAAAACTGACTGTGGGAACACTGTAATCCAACAATTACACTGAGGACACGGTAATCCAACACTGACTCTGGGTACACTGCAATCCAACACTGACACTGGGTGCACTGTAATCCAACACTGACAATGGGTACACTGTAATCCAACACTGACTCTGGGTACACTGTAATCCAACACTGACTCTGGGTGCAGTGCAATCCAACACTGACTCTGGGTAAATAGTAATCGAGCATTGATACTGGGTGCACTATAATCCAACAATACATCTGGTACACTGTAATCAAACACTGACTCTGGGTACACTGCCATCCAACACTGACTCTGGGTACACAGTAATCCAGCACTGACTCTGGGTACACTATAATCCAACACTACAGCTGCGTACACAGAAATCTAACACTCACTCTGGGTACTCTGCAATCCAACACTGACTCTGGGTACATTGTAATCGATACTGACACTGGGTACACTGCAATCCAACACTGACTCTGGGTACACTGGAATCCAACACTGACTCTGGGTACACTGCAATCCAACACTGACTATGGGTACATAGTAATCCAGCACTGATTCTGGGTACACTGTAATCCAACAATACATCTGGGTACACTGTAATCAAACACTGACTCTGCGTACACTGCAATCCAACACTGACTCTGGGTACTCAGTAATCCAGCACTGACTCTGGGAACACTATAATCCAACACTACATCTGGGTACACTGCAATCCAACACTGACACTGGGTACATTATAATCGACACTGACACTGGGTAGACTGCAATCCAACACTTTCTCTGGGTACACTGTAATCCAACAATTCCTTTGAGGACACTGTAATCCAACACTGACTCTGGGTACACTGTAATCCAAAACTGACTGTGGGAACACTGTAATCCAACAATTACACTGAGGACACGGTAATCCAACACTGACTCTGGGTACACTGCAATCCAACACTGACACTGGGTGCACTGTAATCCAACACTGACAATGGGTACACTGTAATCCAACACTGACTCTGGGTACACTGTAATTCAACACTGACTCTGGGTGCACTGCAATCCAATGGGGACATTGAATACAATGCAATTCAACACTGACTCTGGATACATTGTAATCCAACACCGACTCCGGGTACACTGTAATCCAACACTGACTCTGGGTACACTGTCATCCAACAATTACTATGGGGACGCTGAAATCCAACACTGACTCTGGGTATACTGAAATCCAACACTGACTCTGGGTACACTGTAATCCAACACTGACTCTGGATACACTGTAATCCAAGACCAACTCTGGGTACACTACAATCCAACACTGACTCTGGGTACACAGTAATCCAGCATTGACTCTGGGTACACTATAATCCAACACTACATCTGGGTACACTGAAAACTAACACTGAATCAGGGTACACTGCAATCCAACACAGACTCTGGGTACATTGTAATCGACACTGACACTGGGTACACTGTAATCCAACACTGAATCTGGGAACACTGTAATCCAACAATTAGTCAGAGGACACTGTAATCCAACACTGACTCAGGATGCACTGTAATCCAACAACTACTATGGGGACACTGCCATCCAACACTGACTCTGGGTACATTGTAATCCAACACCGACTCCGGATACACTGTAATCGAAGACTGACTCTGGGTACTTGTAATGCAACGTTGACTCTGGGTACACTGCAATCCAACATTGACTCTGGATGCACTTTAATCCAACACTGACATTGGGCACAGTGTAATCCAACATTGAATCAGGGTACACTGCAATCCAACACTGAATCTGGGTACACAGTAATCGACAATGACACTGGTAAAATGCAATCCAACACTGATTCTGGGTACACTGGAATCCAACACTGACTCTGGGTACACTGGAATCCAACACTGACTCAGGGTATAATGTAATCCAACACTGACTTTGGGTGCACTGCGATCCAACATGGACACTGCGTACAATGCAAACCAACACCGACTCTCGATACACTGTAATCCAACACTAACTCTGAGTACACTGTAATCCAACAATTACTATGGGGACATTGAAATCCAACACAGACTCTGGGTACACTGTAATCCAACACTGACTCTGGGTACACTGCAATCCAACACTGACTCTGGGTACACTACAATCCAAACACTGACTCTGGGTACACAGTAATCCAGCACTGACTCTGGGTACATTATAATCCAGCACTACATTTGGGTACACTGAAATCTAACACTGAATCTGGGTACACTGCAATACAACACTGACTCTGTGTACATTGTAATCGACACTGACACTGGGTACACTGCAATCCAACACTGACTCTGGGAACACTGTAATCGACACTGACACAGGGTACACTGTAATCCAACACTGACTGTGGGTACACTGTAATCCAACACTGACTGTGGGAACACTGTAATCCAACAATTACACTGAGGACACTGTAATCCAACACTGACTCTGGGTACACTGCAATCCAACATTGACACTGGGTGCACTGTAATCCAACACTGACAATGGGTACACTGTAATCCAACACTGACTCTGGGTACACTGTAATCCAACACTGACTCTGGGTGCCATGCAATCCAATGGGGACATTGGGTACAATGCAATTCAACACTGACTCTGGATACATTGTAATCCAACACCGACTCCGGGTACACAGTAATCCAACACTGACTCTGAGTACACTGTAATCAACAATTACTATGGGGACGCTGAAATCCAACACTGACTCTGGGTATACTGAAATCCAACACTGACTCTGGGTACAGTGTAATCCAACACTGACTCTGGGAACACTGCAATCCAACATTGACTCTGGGCAGACTACAATCCAACACTGACTCTGGGTACACTGTAATCCAACACTGACTCTGGGTACACTGTAATCCAAGACTAACTCTGGGTACACTACAATCCAACACTGACTCTGGGTACACAGTAATCCAGCATTGACTCTGGGTACACTATAATCCAACACTACATCTGGGTACACTGAAAACTAACACTGAATCAGGGTTCACTGCAATCCAACACTGACTCTGGGTACATTGTAATCGACACTGACACTGGGTACACTGTAATCCAACACTGAATCTGGGAACACTGTAATCCAACAATTAGTCAGAGGACAATGTAATCCAACACTGACTCAGGGTGCACTGTAATCCAATAACTACTATGGGGACACTGCCATCCGACACTGACTCTGGGTACATTGTAATCCAACACCGACTCCGGATACACTGTAATCGAACACTGACTCTGGGTACACTGTAATGCAACGTTGACTCTGGGTACACTGCAATCCAACATTGACTCTGGATGCACTTTAATCCAACACTGACATTGGGCACACTGTAATCCAACATTGAATCAGGGTACACTGCAATCCAACACTGAATCTGGGTACACAGTAATCGACAATGACACTGGTAAAATGCAATCCAACACTGATTCTGGGTACACTGGAATCCAACACTGACTCTGGGTACACTGGAATCCAACACTGACTCAGGGTATAATGTAATCCAACACTGACTTTGGGTGCACTGCGATCCAACATGGACACTGCGTACAATGCAAACCAACACCGACTCTCGATACACTGTAATCCAACACTAACTCTGAGTACACTGTAATCCAACAATTACTATGGGGACATTGAAATCCAACACAGACTCTGGGTACACTGTAATCCAACACTGACTCTGGGTACACTGCAATCCAACACTGACTCTGGGTACACTACAATCCAAACACTGACTCTGGGTACACAGTAATCCAGCACTGACTCTGGGTACATTATAATCCAGCACTACATCTGGGTACACTGAAATCTAACACTGAATCTGGGTACACTGCAATACAACACTGACTCTGTGTACATTGTAATCGACACTGACACTGGGTACACTGCAATCCAACACTGACTCTGGGAACACTGTAATCGACACTGACACAGGGTACACTGTAATCCAACACTTACTCTGGGTACACTGTAATCCAACAATTCCTTTGAGGACACTGTAATCCAACACTGACTCTGGGTACACTGTAATCCAAAACTGACTGTGGGAACACTGTAATCCAACAATTACACTGAGGACACGGTAATCCAACACTGACTCTGGGTACACTGCAATCCAACACTGACACTGGGTGCACTGTAATCCAACACTGACAATGGGTACACTGTAATCCAACACTGACTCTGGGTACACTGTAATCCAACACTGACTCTGGGTGCAGTGCAATCCAACACTGACTCTGGGTAAATAGTAATCGAGCATTGATACTGGGTGCACTATAATCCAACAATACATCTGGTACACTGTAATCAAACACTGACTCTGGGTACACTGCCATCCAACACTGACTCTGGGTACACAGTAATCCAGCACTGACTCTGGGTACACTATAATCCAACACTACAGCTGCGTACACAGAAATCTAACACTCACTCTGGGTACTCTGCAATCCAACACTGACTCTGGGTACATTGTAATCGATACTGACACTGGGTACACTGCAATCCAACACTGACTCTGGGTACACTGGAATCCAACACTGACTCTGGGTACACTGCAATCCAACACTGACTATGGGTACATAGTAATCCAGCACTGATTCTGGGTACACTGTAATCCAACAATACATCTGGGTACACTGTAATCAAACACTGACTCTGCGTACACTGCAATCCAACACTGACTCTGGGTACTCAGTAATCCAGCACTGACTCTGGGAACACTATAATCCAACACTACATCTGGGTACACTGCAATCCAACACTGACACTGGGTACATTATAATCGACACTGACACTGGGTAGACTGCAATCCAACACTTTCTCTGGGTACACTGTAATCCAACAATTCCTTTGAGGACACTGTAATCCAACACTGACTCTGGGTACACTGTAATCCAAAACTGACTGTGGGAACACTGTAATCCAACAATTACACTGAGGACACGGTAATCCAACACTGACTCTGGGTACACTGCAATCCAACACTGACACTGGGTGCACTGTAATCCAACACTGACAATGGGTACACTGTAATCCAACACTGACTCTGGGTACACTGTAATTCAACACTGACTCTGGGTGCACTGCAATCCAATGGGGACATTGAATACAATGCAATTCAACACTGACTCTGGATACATTGTAATCCAACACCGACTCCGGGTACACTGTAATCCAACACTGACTCTGGGTACACTGTCATCCAACAATTACTATGGGGACGCTGAAATCCAACACTGACTCTGGGTATACTGAAATCCAACACTGACTCTGGGTACACTGTAATCCAACACTGACTCTGGATACACTGTAATCCAAGACCAACTCTGGGTACACTACAATCCAACACTGACTCTGGGTACACAGTAATCCAGCATTGACTCTGGGTACACTATAATCCAACACTACATCTGGGTACACTGAAAACTAACACTGAATCAGGGTACACTGCAATCCAACACAGACTCTGGGTACATTGTAATCGACACTGACACTGGGTACACTGTAATCCAACACTGAATCTGGGAACACTGTAATCCAACAATTAGTCAGAGGACACTGTAATCCAACACTGACTCAGGATGCACTGTAATCCAACAACTACTATGGGGACACTGCCATCCAACACTGACTCTGGGTACATTGTAATCCAACACCGACTCCGGATACACTGTAATCGAAGACTGACTCTGGGTACTTGTAATGCAACGTTGACTCTGGGTACACTGCAATCCAACATTGACTCTGGATGCACTTTAATCCAACACTGACATTGGGCACAGTGTAATCCAACATTGAATCAGGGTACACTGCAATCCAACACTGAATCTGGGTACACAGTAATCGACAATGACACTGGTAAAATGCATTCCAACACTGATTCTGGGTACACTGGAATCCAACACTGACTCTGGGTACACTGGAATCCAACACTGACTCAGGGTATAATGTAATCCAACACTGACTTTGGGTGCACTGCGATCCAACATGGACACTGCGTACAATGCAAACCAACACCGACTCTCGATACACTGTAATCCAACACTAACTCTGAGTACACTGTAATCCAACAATTACTATGGGGACATTGAAATCCAACACAGACTCTGGGTACACTGTAATCCAACACTGACTCTGGGTACACTGCAATCCAACACTGACTCTGGGTACACTACAATCCAAACACTGACTCTGGGTACACAGTAATCCAGCACTGACTCTGGGTACATTATAATCCAGCACTACATTTGGGTACACTGAAATCTAACACTGAATCTGGGTACACTGCAATACAACACTGACTCTGTGTACATTGTAATCGACACTGACACTGGGTACACTGCAATCCAACACTGACTCTGGGAACACTGTAATCGACACTGACACAGGGTACACTGTAATCCAACACTGACTGTGGGTACACTGTAATCCAACACTGACTGTGGGAACACTGTAATCCAACAATTACACTGAGGACACTGTAATCCAACACTGACTCTGGGTACACTGCAATCCAACATTGACACTGGGTGCACTGTAATCCAACACTGACAATGGGTACACTGTAATCCAACACTGACTCTGGGTACACTGTAATCCAACACTGACTCTGGGTGCCATGCAATCCAATGGGGACATTGGGTACAATGCAATTCAACACTGACTCTGGATACATTGTAATCCAACACCGACTCCGGGTACACAGTAATCCAACACTGACTCTGAGTACACTGTAATCAACAATTACTATGGGGACGCTGAAATCCAACACTGACTCTGGGTATACTGAAATCCAACACTGACTCTGGGTACAGTGTAATCCAACACTGACTCTGGGAACACTGCAATCCAACATTGACTCTGGGCAGACTACAATCCAACACTGACTCTGGGTACACTGTAATCCAACACTGACTCTGGGTACACTGTAATCCAAGACTAACTCTGGGTACACTACAATCCAACACTGACTCTGGGTACACAGTAATCCAGCATTGACTCTGGGTACACTATAATCCAACACTACATCTGGGTACACTGAAAACTAACACTGAATCAGGGTTCACTGCAATCCAACACTGACTCTGGGTACATTGTAATCGACACTGACACTGGGTACACTGTAATCCAACACTGAATCTGGGAACACTGTAATCCAACAATTAGTCAGAGGACAATGTAATCCAACACTGACTCAGGGTGCACTGTAATCCAATAACTACTATGGGGACACTGCCATCCGACACTGACTCTGGGTACATTGTAATCCAACACCGACTCCGGATACACTGTAATCGAACACTGACTCTGGGTACACTGTAATGCAACGTTGACTCTGGGTACACTGCAATCCAACATTGACTCTGGATGCACTTTAATCCAACACTGACATTGGGCACACTGTAATCCAACATTGAATCAGGGTACACTGCAATCCAACACTGAATCTGGGTACACAGTAATCGACAATGACACTGGTAAAATGCAATCCAACACTGATTCTGGGTACACTGCAATCCAACACTGACTCTGGGTACATAGTAATCCAGCACTGCTTCTGGGCACACTATAATCCAACAATAGATCTGGGTACACTGCAATCAAACACTGACTCCGGGTACACTGCAATCCAACACTGACTCTGGGTACACAGTAATTCAGCACTGACTCTGGGTACACTATAATCCAACACTGACTCTGTGTACACTGCAATCCAAAATTGACTTTAGGTACACTGCAGTCCAACACTGACTCTGGGTACATAGTAATCCAACACTGACACTGGGTACACTGCAATCCAACACTGACTCTGAGTACATTGTAATTGACACTGACACTGGGTACAGTGTAAACCAACACTGACTCTGGGTACACTGGAATCCAACACTGACTCTGGGTATAATGTAATCCAACACTGACTTTGGGTGCACTGCAATCCAACACGGACACTGGGTACAATGCAAACCAACACTGACTCTGGATACACTGTAATCCAACACTGACTCTGGGAACACTGTAATCCAATAATTACTATGGGGACACTGAAATCCAACACTGACTCTGGGTATACTGAAATCCAACACTCACTCTGGGTACACTGTAATCCAACAATACATCTGGGTACTTTGAAATCTTGGGCTGAATCTGGGTACACTGCAATCCAGCACTCACACTGGGTACATTGTAATTGAAAGTGAACTGGGTACACTGCAATCCAACACTGACTCTGGGTACACTGGAATCCAACACTGACTCTGGGTACACTGCAATCCAACACTGACTCTGGGTACATAGTAATCCAGCACTGATTCTGGGTACACTATAATCCAACAATACATCTGGGTACACTGTAATCAAACACTGACTCTGGGTACTCTGCAATCCAACACTGACACTGGGTTCACAGTTATCCAGCACTGACTCTGGGTACACTATAATCCAACAATGACTCTGTGTACACTACAATCCAACACTGACTCTGGGTACACAGTAATCCAGCATTGACTCTGGGTACACTATAATCCAACACTACATCTGGGTACACTGAAAACTAACACTGAATCAGGGTTCACTGCAATCCAACACTGACTCTGGGTACATTGTAATCGACACTGATACTGGGTACACTGTAATCCAACACTGAATCTGGGAACACTGTAATCCAACAATTAGTCAGAGGACAATGTAATCTAACACTGACTCAGGGTGCACTGTAATCCAACAACTACTATGGGGACACTGCCATCCGACACTGACTCTGGGTACATTGTAATCCAACACCGACTCCGGATACACTGTAATCGAACACTGACTCTGGGTACACTGTAATGCAACGTTGACTCTGGGTACACTGCAATCCAACATTGACTCTGGATGCACTTTAATCCAACACTGACATTGGGCACACTGTAATCCAACATTGAATCAGGGTACACTGCAATCCAACACTGAATCTGGGTACACAGTAATCGACAATGACACTGGTAAAATGCAATCCAACACTGATTCTGGGTACACTGCAATCCAACACTGACTCTGGGTACATAGTAATCCAGCACTGCTTCTGGGCACACTATAATCCAACAATACATCTGGGTACACTGCAATCAAACACTGACTCCGGGTACACTGCAATCCAACACTGACTCTGGGTACACAGTAATTCAGCACTGACTCTGGGTACACTATAATCCAACACTGACTCTGTGTACACTGCAATCCAAAATTGATTTTAGGTACACTGCAGTCCAACACTGACTCTGGGTACATAGTAATCCAGCACTGAATCTGGGTACACTGCAATCAAACACTGACTTTGGGTACACTATAAACCAACACTGACACTGGGTACACTGCAATCCAACACTGACTCTGAGTACATTGTAATTGACACTGACACTGGGTACAGTGTAAACCAACACTGACTCTGGGTACACTGGAATCCAACACTGACTCTGGGTATAATGTAATCCAACACTGACTTTGGGTGCACTGCAATCCAACACGGACACTGGGTACAATGCAAACCAACACTGACTCTGGATACACTGTAATCCAACACTGACTCTGGGAACACTGTAATCCAATAATTACTATGGGGACACTGAAATCCAACACTGACTCTGGGTATACTGAAATCCAACACTCACTCTGGGTACACTGTAATCCAACAATACATCTGGGTACTTTGAAATCTTGGACTGAATCTGGGTACTCTGCAATCCATCACTCACACTGGGTACATTGTAATTGAAAGTGAACTGGGTACACTGCAATCCAACACTGACTCTGGGTACACTGGAATCCAACACTGACTCTGGGTGCACTGCAATCCAACACTGACTCTGGGTACATAGTAATCCAGCACTGATTCTGGGTACACTATAATCCAACAATACATCTGGGTACACTGTAATCAAACACTGACTCTGGGTACTCTGCAATCCAACACTGACACTGGGTTCACAGTTATCCAGCACTGACTCTGGGTACACTATAATCCAACAATGACTCTGTGTACACTGCAATCCAACATTGACTTTGGGTACACTACAGTCCAACACTGACTCGGGGTACACTGTAATACAACTCTGACTTTGGGCACACGGTAATCCAACATTGAATCTGGGTACACTGCAATCAAACACGGACTTTGGGTACAATGTAAACCAACACTGACACTGGGTACACTGCAATCCAACACTGACTCTGGGTACATAGTAATCCAACACTGACTCTGGGAACACTATATTCCAACAATACATCTGGGTCCACTGTAATCAAACACTGACTCTGGGTACACTGCAATCCAACACTGACTCTGGGTACACAGTAATCCAGCACTATCACTGGGTACACTATAATCTAAAAATACATCTGGATATACAGAAATCTAACAATGAATCAGGGTACACTGCAATCCAACACTGACTCTGGGTACATTGTAATCGACACTGACACTGGGTACACTGCAATCCAACACTGACTCTGGGTATACCGGAATCCAACCCTGACTCTGGGTACACGGCAATCCAACACTGCCTCTGGGTACATTGTAATCGACACTGACACTGGGTACTTTGCAATCCAACACTGACTCTGGCTACACTGCAATCCACCACTGACTCTGGGTGCACTGCAATCCAACGTTGACTCTGGGGAAACTGCAATCCAAAATTGACTCTGGATGCACTGTATTCCAACTCTGACATTGGGCACACTGTAATCCAACACTGAATCAGGGTACACTGGAATCCAACCCTGACTCTGGGTACACTGCAATCCAACACTGACTCTGGGTACATAGTAATCCAGGACTGATTCTGGGTACACTATATTCCAACCATACATCTGGGTACACTGTAATCAAACACTGACTCTGGGTACACTGCAATCCAACACTGACTCTGGGTACAAAGCAGTCCAACACTGACTCGGGGTACACTGTAATACAAGACTGACTTTGGGCACACGGTAATCCAACACTGAATCTGGGTACACTGCAATCAAACACGGACTTTGGGTACACTGTAAACCAACACTGATACTGGGTACACTGCAATCCAACACTGACTCTGGGTACACGGGCATCCAACACTGACTCTGGGTACACTGCAATCCAACACTGACTCTGGGTACATAGTAATCTAGCACTGACTCTGGGTACACTATAATCCAACACTACATCTGCGTACACAGAAATCTAACACTGAATCTGGGTACACTGCAATCCACAACTGACTCTGGGTACACTGGAATCCAACACTGACTCTGGGTACACTGCAATCCAACACTGATTCTGGGTACATACTAATCCAGCACTGATTCTGGGTACACTATAATCCAACAATACATCTGGGTAAACTGTAATCAAACACTGACTCTGGGTACACTGCAATCCAACACTAACTCTGGGTACAATGTAATCCAACACTGACTCTGGGTATAATGTAATCCATCAATGAGTTGGGGTGCACTGCAATCCAACACGGACACAGGGTACAATGCAAACCAACACTGACTCTGGGTACTCTACAATCCAACACTGACTCTGGGTACACTGTAATCCAACCATAGATCTGGGTGCACTGTAATCCAACACTACATCAGGGTACACTGCAATCCAATACTGACTCTGGGTAAATAGCAATCCAGCACTGATTCTGGGTACACTATAATCCAACAATACATCTGGGTACGCTGTAATCAGACACTGACTCTGGGTACACCGTCATCCAACAATACATCTGGGTACACAGTAATCCAGCACTGACTCTGGGTAAACTATAATCCAACACAAAATCTGGGTACACTGAAATCTAACACTGAATCTGGGTACACTGCAATACAACACTGACTCTGGGTACATTGTAATTGACACTGACACTGGGTACACTGCAATCCAACACTGACTCTGGGTACACTGGAAACCAACACTGACTCTGGGTACACTGCAATCCAATACTGACTCTGGGTACATAGTAATCCAGCACGTATTCTGGGTACACTATAATCCAACAGTATATCTGGGTACACTGTAATCAAACACTGACTTTGGGTACACTGCAATCCAACACTGACTCTGGTCACATTGTAATCGACATTGATACTGTGTACACTGTAATCCAACAATGACTCTGGGTACACTGTAATCCAACACTGACTCTGGGTATAATGTAATCCATCACTGATTTGGGGTGCACTGCAATCCAACACGGACACAGGGTACAATGCAAACCAACACTGACTCTGGGTGCACTGTAATCCAACACTGACTCTGGGTATGCTGTAATCCAACAATTACTATGGGGACACTGAAATCCAACACTGACGCTGGGTACACTGTAATCCAACACAGACTCTGGGTACACTACAATCCAACACTGACTCTGGGTACACTGTAATCCAACACTGACTCTGGGTACACTACAATCCAACACTGACTCTGGGTACACTGTAATCCAACAATAGATCTGGGTGCACTGTAATACAACACTACATCGGGGTACACTGCAATCCAATACTGACTCTGGGTAAATAGTAATCCAGCACTGATTCTGGGTACACTATAATCCAACAATACATCTGGGTACACTGTAATCAAACACTGGCTCTGGGTACACTGTAATCCAACAATACATCTGGGTACACAGTAATCCAGCACTGACTCTGGGTAAACTATAATCCAACACTACATCTGGGTACACTGAAATCTAACACTGAATCTGGGTACACTGTAATCCAACACTGACTCTGGGTACATTGTAATTGATGCTGACTCTGGGTACACTGCAATCCAACACTGACTCTGGGTACAGTGGAATCCAACACTGACTCTGGATACACTGCAATCCGACACTGACTCTGGGTACAAAGTAATCAAGCATTGATTCTGGGTACACTATAATCCAACAAAACATCTGGGTACATTGTAATCAAACACTGACTCTTGGTACACTGCAATCCAACACTGACTCTGGGTACATTGTAATCGACCCTGACACTGGGTACACTGCAATCCAACACTGACCCTGGGTACACTGGAATCCAACACTGATTCTGGGTACACTGCAATCTAACACTGACTCTGGGTACATAGTAATCGAGCACTGATACTGGGTACACTATAATCCAACAATACATCTGGGTAAACTGTAATCAAACACTGACTCTGGGTACACTGCAATCCAACACTAACTCTGGGTACAATGTAATCCAACACTGACTCTGGGTATAATGTAATCCATCAATGAGTTGGGGTGCACTGCAATCCAACACGGGCAGAGGGTACAATGCAATCCAACACTGACTCTGGGTACACTGTAATCCAACCATAGATCTGGGTGCACTGTAATCCAACACTACATCGGGGTACACTGCAATCCAATACTGACTCTGGGTAAATAGCAATCCAGCACTGATTCTGGGTACACTATAATCCAACAATACATCAGGGTACGCTGTAATCAGACACTGACTCTGGGTACGCTGTAATCAGACACTGACTCTGGGTACACTGTAATCCAACAATACATCTGGGTACACAGTAATCCAGCACTGACTCTGGGTAAACTATAATCCAACACTAAATCTGGGTACACTGAAATCTAACACTGAATCTGGGTACACTGCAATACAACACTGACTCTGGGTACATTGTAATTGATACTGACACTGGGTACACTGCAATCCAACACTGACTCTGGGTACACTGGAAACCAACACTGACTCTGGGTACACTGCAATCCAATACTGACTCTGGGTACATAGTAATCCAGCACGTATTCTGGGTACACTATAATCCAACAGTATATCTGGGTACACTGTAATCAAACACTGACTCTGGGTACACTGCAATCCAACACTGACTCTGGGTACATTGTAATCGACACTGATACTGTGTACACTGTAATCCAACAATGACTCTGGGTACACTGTAATCCAACACTGACTCTGGGTATAATGTAATCCATCACTGATTTGGGGTGCACTGCAATCCAACACGGACACAGGGTACAATGCAAACCAACACTGACTCTGGGTGCACTGTAATCCAACACTGACTCTGGGTATGCTGTAATCCAACAATTACTATGGGGACACTGAAATCCAACACTGACGCTGGGTACACTGTAATCCAACACAGACTCTGGGTACACTACAATCCAACACTGACTCTGGGTACACTGCAATCCAACACTGACTCTGGGTACACTGTAATCCAACACTGACTCTGGGTACACTACAATCCAACACTGACTCTGGGTACACTGTAATCCAACAATAGATCTGGGTGCACTGTAATACAACACTACATCGGGGTACACTGCAATCCAATACTGACTCTGGGTAAATAGTAATCGAACACTGGTTCTGGGTACACTATAATCCAACAATACATCTGGGTACACTGTAATCAAACACTGGCTCTGGGTACACTGTAATCCAACAATACATCTGGGTACACAGTAATCCAGCACTGACTCTGGGTAAACTATAATCCAACACTACATCTGGGTACACTGAAATCTAACACTGAATCTGGGTACACTGTAATCCAACAATGACTCTGGGTACATTGTAATTGACGCTGACTCTGGGTACACTGCAATCCAACACTGACTCTGGGTACAGTGGAATCCAACACTGACTCTGTATACACTGCAATCCAACACTGACTCTGGATACACTGCAATCCAGCATTGATTCTGGGTACACTATAATCCACCAAAACATCTGGGTACATTGTAATCAAACACTGACTCTTGGTACACTGCAATCCAACACTGACTCTGGGTACATTGTAATCGACACTGACACTGGGTACACTGCAATCCAACACTGACCCTGGGTACACTGGAATCCAACACTGACTCTGGGTACACTGTAATCCAACAATAGATCTGGGTGCACTGTAATACAACACTACATCGGGGTACACTGCAATCCAATACTGACTCTGGGTAAATAGTAATCGAACATTGATTCTGGGTACACTATAATCCAACAATACATCGGGGTACACTGTAATCAAACACTGACTCTGGGTACACTGCCATCCAACACTGACTCTGGGTACACAGCAATCCAGCAATGACTCCGGGTACACTATAATCCAACACTAAATCTGGGTACACTGAAATCTAACACTGAATCTTGGCACACTGTAATACAACAATGACTCTGGCAACAATGTAACCCAACACTGACTCTTGGTACACTGTAATCCAACACGGACTCTGGGTGGACTGCAATCCAACACGGACATTGGGTACAATGCAATCCAACACTGACTCTGGGCACACTGTAATCCAACAACAACTATGGAGGCACTGCCATCCAACACTGACTCTGGGTACATTGTAATCCAACACCGACTCCGGGTACACTGTAATCCAACACTGACTCTGGGTACATAGTAATCGAGCACTGATACTGGGTACACTATAATCCAACAATACATCTGGGTACACTGTAATCAAACACTGACTCTGGGTACACTGCAATCCAACACTGACATTGGGCACAGTGTAATCCAACACTGAATCTGGGTACACCGCAATCCAACACTGACTCTGGGTACACTGGAATCCAACACTGACTCTGGGTACACTGCACTCCAACGCTGACTCTGGGTACATAGTAATCGAGCACTGATACTGGGTACACTATAATCCAACAATACATCTGGGTACACTGTAATCAAACACTGACTCTGGGTACACTGCAATCCAACACTGACTCTGGGTACATAGTAATCCAGCAATGACTCCGGGTAAACTATAATCCAACACTACATCTGGGTACACTGAAATCTAACACTGAATCTTGGTACAATGTAATCCAACACTGACTCTGGCAACACTGTAATCCAACACTGACTCTTGGTACACTGTAATCCATCACTGACTCTGGGTGCACTGCAATGCAACACGGACATTGGGTACAATGCAATTCAACACTGACTCTGAATACACTGTAATCCAACACTGACTCAGGGTACACTGTAATCCAACAACAACTGTGGGGAAACTGCCATCCAACACTGACTCTGGGTACATTGTAATCCAACACTGACCCTGGGTACACTGTAATCCAATGTTGACTCTGGGTACACTGCAATCCAACATTCACTCTGGATACACTGTAATCCAACATTGACATTGGGCACACTGTAATCCAACACT
Organism: Isurus oxyrinchus; assembly: GCA_026770705.1. Taxonomy (NCBI): domain Eukaryota; kingdom Metazoa; phylum Chordata; class Chondrichthyes; order Lamniformes; family Lamnidae; genus Isurus; species Isurus oxyrinchus. The sequence continues at coordinate 84,310,516 of JANJGN010000016.1, forward strand.
GAATCAGGGTACAAAGCAATCCAACACTGAAACTGGGTATACTGCAATCCAACACTGACTTGGGGTACATAGTAATCCAGCACTGAATCTGGGTACACTGCAATCAAACACTGACTGTGGGTACCCTGTAAACCAACACTGACACTGAGTACACTGCAATCCAACACTGACTCTGGGTACATTGTAATCGACACTGACACTGGGTCCACTGTAATCTAACACTTGACTCAGGGTATAATGTAATCCAACTCTGACTTTGGGTGCACTGCAATCCAACACTGACTCTGGGTACATAGTAATCCAGCACTGATTCTGGGTACACTATAATCCAACAATACATCTGGGTACACTGTAATCAAACACTGACTCTGGGTACACTGCAATCCAACACTGACACTGGGTACACATTAATCCAGCACAGACTCAGGGTACACTATAATCCAACACTACATCTGGCTACACAGAAATCTAACACTGAATCTTGGTACACTGCAAACAATCACTGACTCTGGGTACATTGTAATCGAAACTGACACCGGGTACACTGCAATCCAACACTGACGCTGGGTAGATAGTAATCCAGCACTGACACTGGGTACACTATAATACAACAATATATCTGGGTACACTGTAATCAAACACTGACTCTGGGTACACTGCCATCCAACACTGACTCTGGGTACATAGTAATCCAGCACTGACTCTGGGTACACTATAATCCAACACTACATCGGGGTACACTGAAATCTAACACTGAATCTGGGTACACTGCAATAAAACACTGACTCTGGGTACATTATAATGGACACTGACACTAGGGTACAATATAATCCAACACTGACTCTGGGTACACTGTACTCCAACACTGACTTAGGGTGCACTGCAATCCAACACGGACACTGGGTACAATGCAATCCAACAATGACTCTGGATACACTGTAATCCAGCACTGATTCTGGGTACACTGCCATCCAACCCTGAATCTGGGTACTTTGTAATCCAACACCGACTCTGGCTACACTGTAATCCAACACTGACTGTGGGTACATAGTAATCCAGCACTGATTCTGGGTACACTATAATCCAACAATACATCTGGGTACACTGTAATCAAACACTGACTCTGGGTACACTGCAATCCATCACTGACTCAGGGTACACAGTAATCCAGCACTGACTCTGGGTACACTATAATCCAACACTGACTCTGTGTACACTGGAATCCAACACTGACTCTGGATACACTGTAATCCAACACTGACTCTGGTACATAGTAATCCAGCACTGATTCTGGGTACACTATAATCCAACAATACATCTCGATACATTGTAATCAAACACTGACTCTTGGTGCACTGCAATCCAACACTGACTCTTGGTACATTGTAATCGACACTGGCACTGGGTACACTGCAATCCAACACTGACCCTGGGTACACTGGAATCCAACACTGACTCTGGGAACACTGCAATCCAACACTGACTCTGGGTACATAGTAAACCAGCACTGATTCTGGGTACACTAGAATCCAACAATACATCTGGGTACACAGAAATGTAACACTGAATCTGGGTACACTGCAATCCAACACTGACTCTGGGTACACTGGAATCCAACACTGACTCTGGGTATACTGCACTCCAACACTGACTCTGGGTACATAGTAAACGAGCACTGATACTGGGTACACTATAATCCAACAATACATCTGGGTACACTGTAATCAAACACTGACTCTGGGTACACTGCAATCCAACACTGACTCTGGGTTCACAGTAATCCAGCAATGACTCCGGGTAAACTATAATCCAACACTGACTCTGTGTACACTGGAATCCAACACTGACTCTGTATACACTGTAATCCAACACTGACTCTGGTACATAGTAATCCAGCACTGATTCTGGGTACACTATAATCCAACAATACATCTCGATACATTGTAATCAAACACTGACTCTTGGAGCACTGCAATCCAACACTGACTCTTGGTACATTGTAATCGACATTGGCACTGGGTACACTGCAATCCAACACTGACCCTGGGTACACTGGAATCCAACACTGACTCTGGGAACACTGCAATCCAACACTGACTCTGGGTACATAGTAAACCAGCACTGATTCTGGGTACACTAGAATCCAACAATACATCTGGGTACACAGAAATGTAACACTGAATCTGGGTACACTGCAATCCAACACTGACTCTGGGTACACTGGAATCCAACACTGACTCTGGGTATACTGCACTACAACACTGACTCTGGGTACATAGTAATCGAGCACTGATACTGGGTACACTATAATCCAACAATACATCTGGGTACACTGTAATCAAACACTGACTCTGGGTACACTGCAATCCAACACTGACTCTGGGTTCACAGTAATCCAGCAATGACTCCGGGTAAACTATAATCCAACACTACATCTGGGTACACTGAAATCTAACACTGAATCTTGGTACACTGTAATCCAACACTCACTCTTGGTACACTGTAATCCAACAATGACTCTGGGTGCACTGCAATGGAACCCGGACATTGGGTACAATGCAATTCAACACTGACTCTGAATACACTGTAATCCAACACTGAGTCTGGGTACACTGTAATCCAACAACAACTGTGGGGACACTGCCATCCAAAACTGACTCTGGGTACATTGTAATCCAAAACCGACTCCGGGTACACTGTAATCCAACACTGACCCTGGGTACACTGTAATCCAATGTTGACTCTGGGTACACTGCAATCCAACATTCACTCTGGATACACTGTAATCCAACACTGACATTGGGCACACTGTAATCCAACACTGAATCAGGGTACAAAGCAATCCAACACTGAATCTGGGTTCATTGTAATCGACACTGACAGTGGGTATAATGCAATCCAACACTGACTCTGGGTACACTGGAATCCAACACTGACTCTGGGTACACTGCAATCCAACACTGACTCAGGGTACATAGTAATCCAGCACTGAATCTGGGTACACTGCAATCAAACACTGACTGTGGGTACCCTGTAAACCAACACTGACACTGGGTACACTGCAATCCAACACTGACCCTGGGTACACTGTAATCCAACACTGACTCTGGGTATAATGTAATCCAACTCTGACTTTGGGTGCACGGCAGTCCAACACGGACACAGGCTACAATGCAAACCAACACTGACTCTGGATACACTGTAATCCAACACTGACTCTGGGTACACTGTAATCCAACAATTACTATGGGGACACTGAAATCCAACACTGACTCTGGGTATACTGAAATCCAACACTGACTCTGGGTACAGTGTAATCCAACAATGACTCTGGGTACACTGCAATCCAACACTGACTCTGGGTACACTGTAATCCAACACTGGCTCTGGATACACAGTAATCCAACACTGACTCTGGGTATATTGTCATTGACACTGACACTGGGTACACTGCAATGCAACACTGAAACTGGGTACACTGGAATTCAACAATGACACTGGGTACACTGCAATCCAGCACTGACTCTGGGTACACAATAATCCAACACTACATCTGGGTACACTGAAATCTACCACTGAATCTGGGTACACTGCAATTAAACACTGACTCTGGTTACATTATAATCGACACTGACACTGGGTACACTGCAATCCAACACTGAATCTGGGTACACTGTAATCCAACAATACATCTGGGTACACTGTAATCCAACACTGACTCCGGGTACACTATAATCCAACACTACATCTGGGTACACTGAAATCCAACACTGAATCTGGGTACACTGTAATCCAACACTGACTCTGGGTACATTGTAATTGACACTGACATTGGGCACACTGCAATACAACACTGATTCTGGGTACACTGTAATCCAACACTGACTCTGCATACACTGTAATCCAACACTGACTCTGGGTACATTGTAATTGACACTGACACTGGGTACACTGCAATCCAACACTGAATCTGGGTACACTGATATCCAACAATGACTCTGGATACACTGCAAACCAGCACTGACTCTGGGTACATAGTAATCCAGCACTGATTCTGGGTACACTATAATCCAACAATATATCTGGGTACACTGTAATCAATCACTGACTCTGGGTACACTGCAATCCAACACTGACCCTGGGTACACTGGAATCCAACACTGACTCTGGGAACACTGCAATCCAACACTGACTCTGGGTACATAGTAAACCAGCACTGATTCTGGGTACACTAGAATCCAACAATACATCTGGGTACACAGAAATGTAACACTGAATCTGGGTACACTGCAATCCAACACTGACTCTGGGTACACTGGAATCCAACACTGACTCTGGGTATACTGCACTCCAACACTGACTCTGGGTACATAGTAAACGAGCACTGATACTGGGTACACTATAATCCAACAATACATCTGGGTACACTGTAATCAAACACTGACTCTGGGTACACTGCAATCCAACACTGACTCTGGGTTCACAGTAATCCAGCAATGACTCCGGGTAAACTATAATCCAACACTGACTCTGTGTACACTGGAATCCAACACTGACTCTGTATACACTGTAATCCAACACTGACTCTGGTACATAGTAATCCAGCACTGATTCTGGGTACACTATAATCCAACAATACATCTCGATACATTGTAATCAAACACTGACTCTTGGAGCACTGCAATCCAACACTGACTCTTGGTACATTGTAATCGACACTGGCACTGGGTACACTGCAATCCAACACTGACCCTGGGTACACTGGAATCCAACACTGACTCTGGGAACACTGCAATCCAACACTGACTCTGGGTACATAGTAAACCAGCACTGATTCTGGGTACACTAGAATGCAACAATACATCTGGGTACACAGAAATGTAACACTGAATCTGGGTACACTGCAATCCAACACTGACTCTGGGTACACTGGAATCCAACACTGACTCTGGGTATACTGCACTACAACACTGACTCTGGGTACATAGTAATCGAGCACTGATACTGGGTACACTATAATCCAACAATACATCTGGGTACACTGTAATCAAACACTGACTCTGGGTACACTGCAATCCAACACTGACTCTGGGTTCACAGTAATCCAGCAATGACTCCGGGTAAACTATAATCCAACACTACATCTGGGTACACTGAAATCTAACACTGAATCTTGGTACACTGTAATCCAACACTCACTCTTGGTACACTGTAATCCAACAATGACTCTGGGTGCACTGCAATGGAACCCGGACATTGGGTACAATGCAATTCAACACTGACTCTGAATACACTGTAATCCAACACTGAGTCTGGGTACACTGTAATCCAACAACAACTGTGGGGACACTGCCATCCAAAACTGACTCTGGGTACATTGTAATCCAAAACCGACTCCGGGTACACTGTAATCCAACACTGACCCTGGGTACACTGTAATCCAATGTTGACTCTGGGTACACTGCAATCCAACATTCACTCTGGATACACTGTAATCCAACACTGACATTGGGCACACTGTAATCCAACACTGAATCAGGGTACAAAGCAATCCAACACTGAATCTGGGTTCATTGTAATCGACACTGACAGTGGGTATAATGCAATCCAACACTGACTCTGGGTACACTGGAATCCAACACTGACTCTGGGTACACTGCAATCCAACACTGACTCAGGGTACATAGTAATCCAGCACTGAATCTGGGTACACTGCAATCAAACACTGACTGTGAGTACCCTGTAAACCAACACTGACACTGGGTACACTGCAATCCAACACTGACCCTGGGTACACTGTAATCCAACACTGACTCTGGGTATAATGTAATCCAACTCTGACTTTGGGTGCACGGCAGTCCAACACGGACACAGGCTACAATGCAAACCAACACTGACTCTGGATACACTGTAATCCAACACTGACTCTGGGTACACTGTAATCCAACAATTACTATGGGGACACTGAAATCCAACACTGACTCTGGGTATACTGAAATCCAACACTGACTCTGGGTACAGTGTAATCCAACAATGACTCTGGGTACACTGCAATCCAACACTGACTCTGGGTACACTGTAATCCAACACTGGCTCTGGATACACAGTAATCCAACACTGACTCTGGGTATATTGTCATTGACACTGACACTGGGTACACTGCAATCCAACACTGAAACTGGGTACACTGGAATTCAACAATGACACTGGGTACACTGCAATCCAGCACTGACTCTGGGTACACAATAATCCAACACTACATCTGGGTACACTGAAATCTAACACTGAATCTGGGTACACTGCAATTAAACACTGACTCTGGTTACATTATAATCGACACTGACACTGGGTACACTGCAATCCAACACTGAATCTGGGTACACTGTAATCCAACAATACATCTGGGTACACTGCAATCCAACACTGACTCAGCGTACACTGCAATCCAACACTGACTCTGGGTACATAGTAATCCAGCACTGATTCTGGGTACACTATAATCCAACAATACATCTCGGTACACTGTAATCAAACACTGACTCTGGGTACACTGCAATCCAACACTGACTCTGGGTACACAGTAATCCAGCACTGCCTCTGGGTACACTATAATCCAACACTACATCTGGGTACACTGAAATCTAACACTGAATCTGGGTACACTGCAATAAAACACTGACTCTGGGTACATTATAATCGACACTGACACTGGGTACAATGTAATCCAACACTGACTCTGTGTACACAGTAATCCAACACTGACACTAGGTACACTCTAATCCAACGCTGAGTTAGGGTGCACTGCAATCCAACACGGGCACTGGGTACAATGCAATCCAACACTGACTCTGGATACACTGTAATCCAGCACTGATTCTGGGTACACTGTAATCCAACAATTACTATGGGGACACTGAAATGCAACACTGACTCTGGCTATACTGAAATCCAACACTAAATCTGCGTACACTGCCATCCAACCCTGACTCTGGGTACTTTGTAATCCAACACCAACTCTGGGTACACTGTAATCCAACACTGACTCTGGGTACACTGAAATCCAACACCGACTCTGGGTACACAGCAATCCAACGTTGACTCTGGGTATACTGAAATCCAACACTGAATCTGGGTACACTGCAATCCAACACTGACTCTGGTTACAATGTAATCCAAGACTGAGAATGCGTACACTGTAATCCAACACTGACTCTGGGAACACTGCAATCCAACATTGACTTTGGGTACACTGCAGTCCAACACTGACTCAGGGTAAACTGCAATCCAATACTGACTCTGGGTACATAGTAATCCAGCACTGATTCTGGGTACACTATAATCCAACAATACATCTGGGTACACTGTAATCAAACACTGACTCAGGGTAAACTGTAATCCAACACTGACTTTGGGCACACGGTAATCCAACACTAAATCTGGGTACACTGCAATCAAACACTGACATTGGGTACACTGTAGACCAACACTGACTCTGGGTACACTGCAATCCAACACTGACTCTGGGTACACTGTAATCCAACACTGACTCTGGGTACACTGCAATCCAATACTGACTCTGGGTACACTGTAATCCAGCACAGATTCTGGGTACACTGTAATCCAGCACAGATTCTGGGTACACTGTAATCAAACACTGACTCTGGGTACACTGCAATCCATCACTGACTCTGGGTACACAGTAATCCAGCACTGACTCTGGGTACACTATAATCCAACACTGACTCTGTGTACACTGCAATCCAACATTGACTTTGGGTACACTGCAGTCCAACACTGACTCGGGGTGCACTGTAATACAACACTGACTTTGGGCACGCAGTAATCCAACACTGAATCTGGGTACACTGCAATCCAACACTGACTTTGGGTACACTGTAAACCAGCACTGACACTGGGTATACTGCAATCCAACACTGAATCTGGGTACACTGATATCCAACAATGACTCTGGGTACACTGCAATCCAACACTGACTCCGGGTACACTATAATCCAACACTACATCTGGGTACACTGAAATCCAACACTGACACTGGGTACACTGCAATCCAACACTGAATCTGGGTACACTGATATCCAACAATGACTCTGGGTACACTGCAATCCAACACTGACTCTGGGTACATAGTAATCCAGCACTGATTCTGGGTACACTATAATCCAACACTACATCTGGGTACACAGAAATCTATCACTGAATCTTGGTACACTGCAAACAATCACTGACTGTGTGTACATTGTAATCGAAACTGACACTGGGTACACTGCCATCCAACCCTGACTCTGGGTACTTTGTAATCCAACATTGACTCAGTGTACACTGTAATCCAACACCGACTCTGTTTACACAGCAATCCAACGTTGACTCTGGGTATACTGAAATCCAACACTGAATCTGGGTACACTGCAATCCAACACTGACTCTGGTTACAATGTAATCCAAGAATGACAATGCGTACACTGTAATCCAACACTGACTCTGGGTACACTGCAATCCAACATTGACTTTGGGTACACTGCAGTCCAACACTGACTCAGGGGAAACTGTAATCCAACACTGACTTTGGGCACACGGTAATCCAACACTGACTCTGGGTACACTGTAATGCAACACTGACTCTGGGTACACTGCAATCCAATACTGACTCTGGGTACATAGTAATCCAGCACTGATTCTGGGTACACTATAATCCAACAATACAACCGGGTACCATGTAATCAAACACTGACTCTGGGTACACTGCAATCCATCACTGACTCTGGGTACACAGTAATCCAGCACTGACTCTGGGTACACTATAATCCAACACTGACTCTGGGTACACTGGAATCCAACACTGACTCTGGTACATAGTAATCCAGCACTGATTCTGGGTACACTATAATCCAACAATACATCTCGATACATTGTAATCAAACACTGACACTTGGCGCACTGCAATCCAACACTGACTCTTGGTACATTGTAATCGACACTGACACTGGGTAAGCTGCAATCGAACACTGACCCTGGGTACACTGGAATCCAACACTGACTCTGGGAACACTGCAATCCAATACTGACTCTTGGTACATTGTAATCGACACTGACACTGGGTAAGCTGCAATCGAACACTGACCCTGGGTACACTGGAATCCAACACTGACTCTGGGAACACTGCAATCCAACACTGACTCTGGGTCATAGTAAACCAGCACTGATTCTGGGTACACTAGAATCCAACAATACATCTGGGTACACAGAAATGTAACACTGAATCTGGGTACACTGCAATCCAATACTGACTCTGGGTACACTGGAATCCAACACTGACTCTGGGTACACAGTAATCCAGCAATGACTCCGGGTAAACTATAATCCAACACTACATCTGGGTGCACTGCAATGCAACACGGACATTTGGGTACAATGCAATTCAACAATGACTCTGAATACACTGTGATCCAACACTGATTCTGGGTACACTGTAATCCAACAACAACTGTGGGGAAATTGCCATCCAACACTGACTCTGGGTACATTGTAATCCAACACCGACTCCGGGTACACTGTAATCCAACACTGACCCTGGGTACACTGTAATCCAATGTTGACTCTGGGTACACTGCAATCCAACATTCACTCTGGATACACTGTAATCCAACACTGACATTGGGCACACTGTAATCCAACACTGAATCAGGGTACAAAGCAATCCAACACTGAATCTGGGTACATTGTAATCGACACTGACAATGGTTATAATGCAATCCAACACTGACTCTGGGTACATTGGAATCCAACACTGACTCTGGGTACACTGCAATCCAACACTGACTTGGGGTACATAGTAATCAAGCACTGAATCTGGGTACACTGCAATCAAACAATGACTGTGGGTATCCTGTAAACCAACACTGACACTGGGTACACTGCAATCCAACACTGACTCTGGGTACATTGTAATCGACACTGACACTGGGTCCACTGTAATCCAACAGTGACTCTAGGTACACTGTAATCCAACACTGACTCTGGGTATAATGTAATCCAACTCTGACTTTGGGTGCAAGGCAATCCAACACGGACACAGGCTACAATGCAAACCAACACTGACTCTGGATACACTGTAATCCAACACTGACTCTGGGTACACTGTAATCCAACAATTACTATGGGGACACTGAAATCCAACACTGACTCCGGGTATACTGAAATCCAACACTGACTCTGGGTACAGTGTAATCCAACACTGACTCTGGGTACACTGCAATCCAACACTGACTCTGGGTACACTGTACTCCAACAATACATCTGGGAACACTTTAATCCAACACTGACTCTGGGTACACTATAATCCAACACTACATCTGGGTACACTGAAATCTAACACTGAATCTGGGTACACTGTAATCCAACACTGACTCTGGGCACATTGTAATTGACACTGACACAGGGTACACTGCAATCCAACACTGACTCTGGGTACACTGTAATCCAACACTGACTCTAGATACACCGTAATCCAACACTGACTCTGGGTACATTGTCATTGACACTGACACTGGGTACACTGCAATCCAACACTGAATCTGGGTACACTGGAATTCAACAATGACTCTGGGTACACTGCAATCCAGCACTGACTCTGGGTACACTATAATCCAACACTACATCTGGGTACACTGAAATCTAACACTGAGTCTGGGTACAATGCAATTAAACACTGACTCTGGGTACATTATAATCGACACTGACACTGGGTACACTGCAATCCAACACTGACTCTGGGTACACTGTAATCCAACAATACATCTGGGTACACTGTAATCCAACACTGACTCCGGGCACACTATAATCCAACACTACATCTGGGTACACGGAAATCCAACACTGAATCTGGGTACACTGTAATCCAACACTGACTCTGGGTACATTGTAATTGACACTGACACTGGGCACACTGCAATACAACACTGACTCTGGGTACACTGTAATCCAACACTGACTTTGCATACACTGTAATCCAACACTGACTCTGGGTACATTGTAATTGACACTGACACTGGGAACACTGCAATCCAACACTGAATCTGGGTACACTGATATCCAACAATGACTCTGGGAACACTGCAATCCAACACTGACTCTGGGTACATAGTAATCCAGCACTGATTCTGGGTACACTATAATCCAACACTACATCTGGGTACACAGAAATCTATCACTGAATCTTGGTACACTGCGAACAATCACTGACTGTGTGTACATTGTAATCGAAACTGACACTGGGTACACTGCAATCCAAAACTGACTCTGGGTACATTGTAATCGACACTGACACTGGGTACACTGCAATCCAACACTGACTCTGGGTACACTGTAATCCAACACTGACTCTGGATACACTGTAATCCAACACTGACTCTGGGTACATTGTCATTGACACATGACACTGAGTACACTGCACTCTAACACTGAATCTGGGTACACTGGAAACCAACAATGACTCTGGGTGCACCGCAATCCAACACAGACTCTGGGTACATAGTAATCCAGCACTGATTCTGGGTACACTATAATCCAACAATACATCTGGCTACACTGTAATCAAACACTGACTCTGGGTACACTGCAATCCAACACTGACACTGGGTACACAGTAATCCAGCACTGACTCTGGGTACACTATAATCCAACATGACATCTGGGTACACTGCAATCTAACACTGAATCTGGGTACACTGTAATCAAACACTGACTCTGGGTACACTGCCATCCAACACTGACTCTGGGTACACAGTAATCCAGCACTGACTCTGGGTACCCTATAATCCAACACTACATCTGCGTACACAGAAATCTAACACTGACTCTGGGTACTCTGCAATCCAACACTGACTCTGGGTACATTGTAATTGACACTGACACAGGGTACACTGCCATCCAACACTGACTCTGGGTACACAGTAATCCAGCACTGACTCTGGGTACCCTATAATCCAACACTACATCTGCGTACACTGTAATCCAACACTGACTCTGGATACACCGTAATCCAACACTGACTCTGGGTACATTGTCATTGACACTGACACTGGGTACACTGCAATCCAACACTGAATCTGGGTACACTGGAATTCAACAATGACTCTGGGTACACTGCAATCCAGCACTGACTCTGGGTACACTATAATCCAACACTACATCTGGGTACACTGAAATCTAACACTGAGTCTGGGTACACTGCAATTAAATACTGACTCTGGGTACATTATAATCGACACTGACACTGCGTACACTGCAATCCAACACTGAATCTGGGTACACTGTAATCCAACAATACATCTGGGTACACTGTAATCCAACACTGACTCCGGGTACACTATAATCCAACACTACATCTGGGTACACTGAAATCCAACACTGAATCTGGGCACACTGTAATCCAACACTGACTCTGGGTACATTGTAATTGGCACTGACACCGGGCACACTGCAATACAACACTGACTCTGGGTACACTGTAATCCAACACTGACTCTGCATACACTGTAATCCAACACTGACTCTGGGTACATTGTAATTGACACTGACACTGGGTACACTGCAATCCAACACTGAATCTGGGTACACTGATATCCAACAATGACTCTGGGTACACTGCAATCCAACACTGACTCTGGGTACATTGTCATTGACACTGACACTGGGTACACTGCAATCCAACACTGAATCTGGGTACACTGGAATCCAACAATGATTCTGGGTACACTGCAATCCAACACTGACTCTGGGTACATAGTAATCCAGCACTGATTCTGGGTACACTATAATCCAACACTACATCTGGGTACACAGAAATCTATCACTGAATCTTGGTACAGTGCAAACAATCACTGACTGTGTGTACATTGTAATCGAAACTGACACTAGGTACACTGCAATCCAACACTGACTCTGGGTACATTGTAATCGACACTGACACTGGGTACACTGCAATCCAACACTGACTCTGGGTACACTGGAATCCAACACTGACTCTGGGTACACAGTAATCCAGCAATGACTCCGGTTAAACTATAATCCAACACTACATCTGGGTACACTGAAATCTAACACTGAATCTTGGTACACTGTAATCCAACACTGACTCTGGGTACATTGTAATCGACACTGACACTGGGTACACTGTAATCCAACACTGACTCTGGGTACACTGCAATCCAACACTGACTCTGGGTATAATGCAATCCAACTCTGACTTTGGGTGCACAGCAATCCAACACGGACACTGGCTACAATGCAAACCAACACTGACTCTGGATACACTGTAATCCAACACTAACTCTGGGTACACTGTAATCCAACAATTACTATGGGGACACTGAAATCCAACACTGAATCTGGGTATACTGAAATCCAACACTGACTCTGGGTACATAGTAATCCAGCACTGATTCTGGGTACACTATAATCCAACAATACATCTGGCTACACTGTAATCAAACACTGACTCTGGGTACACTGCAATCCAACACTGACACTGGGTACACAGTAATCCAGCACTGACTCTGGGTACACTATAATCCAACACGACATCTGGGTACACTGCAATCTAACACTGAATCTGGGTACACTGTAATCAAACACTGACTCTGGGTACACTGCCATCCAACACTGACTCTGGGTACACAGTAATCCAGCACTGACTCTGGGTACCCTATAATCCAACACTACATCTGCGTACACAGAAATCTAACACTGACTCTGGGTACTCTGCAATCCAACACTGACTCTGGGTACATTGTAATTGACACTGACACAGGGTACACTGCAATACAACACTGACTCTGGGTACACTGTAATCCAACACTGACTCTGGATACACCGTAATCCAACACTACATCTGGGTACACAGAAATCTATCACTGAATCTTGGTACAGTGCAAACAATCACTGACTGTGTGTACATTGTAATCGAAACTGACACTAGGTACACTACAATCCAACACTGACTCTGGGTGCATTGTAATCGACACTGACACTGGGTACACTGCAATCCAACACTGACTCTGGGTACACTGGAATCCAACACTGACTCTGGGTACACAGTAATCCAGCAATGACTCCGGTTAAACTATAATCCAACACTACATCTGGGTACACTGAAATCTAACACTGAATCTTGGTACACTGTAATCCAACACTGACTCTGGGTGCACTGCAATCCAACACAGACATTGGGTACACTGCAATCCAACACTGACTCTGGGTACATTGTAATCGACACTGACACTGGGTACACTGCAATCTAACACTGACTCTGGGTACACTGGAATCCAATACTGACTCTGGGTACACTGCAATCCAACACTGACTCGGGGTACATAGTAATCCAGCACTGAATCTGGGTACACTGCAATCAAACACTGACTGTGGGTACCCTGTAAACCAACACTGACACTGGGTACACTGCAATCCAACACTGACTCTGGGTACAATGTAATCGACACTGACACTGGGTACACTGTAATCCAACACTGACTCTGGGTATAATGCAATCCAACTCTGACTTTGGGTGCACTGCAATCCAACACGGACACTGGCTACAATGCAAACCAACACTGACTCTGGATACACTGTAATCCAACACTAACTCTGGGTACACTGTAATCCAACAACAACTGTGGGGACACTGCCATCCAACACTGATTCTGGGTACATTGTAATCCAACACCGACTCCGGGTACACTGTAATCCAACACTGACTCTGGGTACACTGGAATCCAATGTTGACTCTGGGTACGCTGCAATCCAACATTCACTCTGGATACACTGTAATCCAATACTGACATTGGGCACACTGTAATCCAACACTGAATCAGGGTACAAAGCAATCCAACACTGAATCTGGGTACATTGTAATCGACACTGACACTGGGTATAATGCAATCCAACACTGACTCTGGGTACACTGGAATCCAACACTGACTCTGGGTACACTGCAATCCAACACTGACTCGGGGTACATAGTAATTCAGCACTGAATCTGGGTACACTGCAATCAAACACTGACTGTGGGTACCCTGTAAACCAACACTGACACTGGGTACACTGCAATCCAACACTGACTCTGGGTACATTGTAATCGACACTGACACTGGGTACACTGTAATCCAACACTGACTCTGGGTACACTGCAATCCAACACTGACTCTGGGTATAATGCAATCCAACTCTGACTTTGGGTGCACGGCAATCCAACACGGACACTGGCTACAATGCAAACCAACACTGACTCTGGATACACTGTAATCCAACACTAACTCTGGGTACACTGTAATCCAACAATTACTATGGGGACACTGAAATCCAACACTGAATCTGGGTATACTGAAATCCAACACTGACTCTGGGTACAGTGTAATCCAACACTGACTCTGGGTAAACTGCAATCCAACACTGACTCTGGGTACACTGTAATCCAACAATACATCTGGGTACACTTTAATCCAACACTGACTCCGGGTACACTATAATCCAACACGACATCTGGGTACACTGAAATCTAACACTGAATCTGGGTACACTGTAATCAAACACTGACTCTGGGTACACTGCCATCCAGCACTGACTCTGGGTACACAGTAATCCAGCACTGACTCTGGGTACCCTATAATCCAACACTACATCTGCGTACACAGAAATCTAACACTGACTCTGGGAACTCTGCAATCCAACACTGACTCTGGGTACATTGTAATTGACACTGACACAGGGTACACTGCAATACAACACTGACACTGGGTACACTGTAATCCAACACTGACTCTGGATACACCGTAATCCAACACTGACTCTGGGTACATTGTAATCGACACTGACACTGGGTACACTGCAATCCAACACTGAATCTGGGTACACTGTAATCCAACAATACATCTGGGTACACTGTAATCCAACACTGACTCCGGGTACACTATAATCCAACACTACATCTGGGTACACTGAAATCCAACACTGAATCTGGGTACACTGTAATCCAACATTGACTCTGGGTACATTGTAATTGACACTGACACTGGGTACACTGCAATCCAACACTGACTCTGGGTACACTGTAATCCAACACTGACTCTGGATACACTGTAATCCAACACTGACTCTGGGTACATTGTCATTGACACTGACACTGGGTACACTGCAATCCAACACTGAATCTGGGTACACTGGAAACCAACACTGACTCTGGGTGCACTGCAATCCAACACTGACTCTGGGTACATAGTAATCCAGCACTGATTCTGGTTACACTATAATCCAAAAATACATCTGGCTACACTGTAATCAAACACTGACTCTGGGTACACTGCAATCCAACACTGACACTGGGTACACAGTAATCGAGCACTGACTCTGGGTGCACTATAATCTAACACGACATCTGTGTACACTGAAATCTAACACTGAATCTGGGTACACTGTAATCAAACACTGACTCTGGGTACACTGCCATCCAACACTGACTCTGGGTACACAGTAATCCAGCACTGACTCTGGGTACCCTATAATCCAACACTACATCTGCGTACACAGAAATCTAACACTGACTCTGGGTACTCTGCAATCCAACACTGACTCTGGGTACATTGTAATTGACACTGACACAGGGTACACTGCAATACAACACTGACTCTGGGTACACTGTAATCCAACACTGACTCTGGATACACCGTAATCCAACACTGACTCTGGGTACATTGTCATTGACACTGACACTGGGTACACTGCAATCCAACACTGACTCTGGGTACACTATAATCCAACACTACATCTGGGTACACTGAAATCTAACACTGAATCTGGGTCCACTTCAATTAAACACTGACTCTGGGTACATTATAATCGACACTGACACTGGGCACACTGCAATCCAACACTGAATCTCGGTACACTGTAATCCAACAATACATCTGGGTACACTGTAATCCAACACTGACTCCGGGTACACTATAATCCAACACTACATCTGGGTACACTGAAATCCAACACTGAATCTGGGTACACTGTAATCCAACACTGACTCTGGGTACATTGTAATTGCTACTGACACTGGGTACACTGCAATACAACACTGACTCTGGGTACACTGTAATCCAGCACTGATTCTGGGTACACTGTAATCCAACAATTACTATGGGGACACTGAAATGCAACACTGACTCTGGCTATACTGAAATCCAACACTAAATCTGCGTACACTGCCATCCAACCCTGACTCTGGGTACTTTGTAATCCAACACCAACTCTGGGTACACTGTAATCCAACACTGACTCTGGGTACACTGAAATCCAACACCGACTCTGGGTACACTGCAATCCAACACTGACACTGGGTACACAGTAATCCAGCACTGACTCTGGGTACACTATAATCCAACACGACATCTGGGTACACTGCAATCTAACACTGAATCTGGGTACACTGTAATCAAACACTGACACTGGGTACACTGCCATCCAACACTGACTCTGGGTACACAGTAATCCAGCACTGACTCTGGGTACCCTATAATCCAACACTACATCTGCGTACACAGAAATCTAACACTGACTCTGGGTACTCTGCAATCCAACACTGACTCTGGGTACATTGTAATTGACACTGACACAGGGTACACTGCAATACAACACTGACTCTGGGTACACTGTAATCCAACACTGACTCTGGATACACCGTAATCCAACACTACATCTGGGTACACAGAAATCTATCACTGAATCTTGGTACAGTGCAAACAATCACTGACTGTGTGTACATTGTAATCGAAACTGACACTAGGTACACTGCAATCCAACACTGACTCTGGGTACATTGTAATCGACACTGACACTGGGTACACTGCAATCCAACACTGACTCTGGGTACACTGGAATCCAACACTGACTCTGGGTACACAGTAATCCAGCAATGACTCCGGTTAAACTATAATCCAACACTACATCTGGGTACACTGAAATCTAACACTGAATCTTGGTACACTGTAATCCAACACTGACTCTGGGTGCACTGCAATCCAACACAGACATTGGGTACACTGCAATCCAACACTGACTCTGGGTACATTGTAATCGACACTGACACTGGGTACACTGCAATCTAACACTGACTCTGGGTACACTGGAATCCAACACTGACTCTGGGTACACTGCAATCCAACACTGACTCGGGGTACATAGTAATCCAGCACTGAATCTGGGTACACTGCAATCAAACACTGACTGTGGGTACCCTGTAAACCAACACTGACACTGGGTACACTGCAATCCAACACTGACTCTGGGTACATTGTAATCGACACTGACACTGGGTACACTGTAATCCAACACTGACTCAGGGTACACTGCAATCCAACACTGACTCTGGGTATAATGCAATCCAACTCTGACTTTGGGTGCACTGCAATCCAACACGGACACTGGCTACAATGCAAACCAACACTGACTCTGGATACACTGTAATCCAACACTAACTCTGGGTACACTGTAATCCAACAACAACTGTGGGGACACTGCCATCCAACACTGATTCTGGGTACATTGTAATCCAACACCGACTCCGGGTACACTGTAATCCAACACTGACTCTGGGTACACTGGAATCCAATGTTGACTCTGGGTACGCTGCAATCCAACATTCACTCTGGATACACTGTAATCCAATACTGACATTGGGCACACTGTAATCCAACACTGAATCAGGGTACAAAGCAATCCAACACTGAATCTGGGTACATTGTAATCGACACTGACACTGGGTATAATGCAATCCAACACTGACTCTGGGTACACTGGAATCCAACACTGACTCTGGGTACACTGCAATCCAACACTGACTCGGGGTACATAGTAATTCAGCACTGAATCTGGGTACACTGCAATCAAACACTGACTGTGGGTACCCTGTAAACCAACACTGACACTGGGTACACTGCAATCCAACACTGACTCTGGGTACATTGTAATCGACACTGACACTGGGTACACTGTAATCCAACACTGACTCTGGGTACACTGCAATCCAACACTGACTCTGGGTATAATGCAATCCAACTCTGACTTTGGGTGCACGGCAATCCAACACGGACACTGGCTACAATGCAAACCAACACTGACTCTGGATACACTGTAATCCAACACTAACTCTGGGTACACTGTAATCCAACAATTACTATGGGGACACTGAAATCCAACACTGAATCTGGGTATACTGAAATCCAACACTGACTCTGGGTACAGTGTAATCCAACACTGACTCTGGGTAAACTGCAATCCAACACTGACTCTGGGTACACTGTAATCCAACAATACATCTGGGTACACTTTAATCCAACACTGACTCCGGGTACACTATAATCCAACACGACATCTGGGTACACTGAAATCTAACACTGAATCTGGGTACACTGTAATCAAACACTGACTCTGGGTACACTGCCATCCAGCACTGACTCTGGGTACACAGTAATCCAGCACTGACTCTGGGTACCCTATAATCCAACACTACATCTGCGTACACAGAAATCTAACACTGACTCTGGGAACTCTGCAATCCAACACTGACTCTGGGTACATTGTAATTGACACTGACACAGGGTACACTGCAATACAACACTGACACTGGGTACACTGTAATCCAACACTGACTCTGGATACACCGTAATCCAACACTGACTCTGGGTACATTGTAATCGACACTGACACTGGGTACACTGCAATCCAACACTGAATCTGGGTACACTGTAATCCAACAATACATCTGGGTACACTGTAATCCAACACTGACTCCGGGTACACTATAATCCAACACTACATCTGGGTACACTGAAATCCAACACTGAATCTGGGTACACTGTAATCCAACATTGACTCTGGGTACATTGTAATTGACACTGACACTGGGTACACTGCAATCCAACACTGACTCTGGGTACACTGTAATCCAACACTGACTCTGGATACACTGTAATCCAACACTGACTCTGGGTACATTGTCATTGACACTGACACTGTGTACACTGAAATCTAACACTGAATCTGGGTACACTGTAATCAAACACTGACTCTGGGTACACTGCCATCCAACACTGACTCTGGGTACACAGTAATCCAGCACTGACTCTGGGTACCCTATAATCCAACACTACATCTGCGTACACAGAAATCTAACACTGACTCTGGGTACTCTGCAATCCAACACTGACTCTGGGTACACTGTAATCCAACACTGACTCTGGATACACCGTAATCCAACACTGACTCTGGGTACATTGTCATTGACACTGACACTGGGTACACTGCAATCCAACACTGACTCTGGGTACACTATAATCCAACACTACATCTGGGTACACTGAAATCTAACACTGAATCTGGGTCCACTTCAATTAAACACTGACTCTGGGTACATTATAATCGACACTGACACTGGGCACACTGCAATCCAACACTGAATCTCGGTACACTGTAATCCAACAATACATCTGGGTACACTGTAATCCAACACTGACTCCGGGTACACTATAATCCAACACTACATCTGGGTACACTGAAATCCAACACTGAATCTGGGTACACTGTAATCCAACACTGACTCTGGGTACATTGTAATTGCTACTGACACTGGGTACACTGCAATACAACACTGACTCTGGGTACACTGTAATCCAGCACTGATTCTGGGTACACTGTAATCCAACAATTACTATGGGGACACTGAAATGCAACACTGACTCTGGCTATACTGAAATCCAACACTAAATCTGCGTACACTGCCATCCAACCCTGACTCTGGGTACTTTGTAATCCAACACCAACTCTGGGTACACTGTAATCCAACACTGACTCTGGGTACACTGAAATCCAACACCGACTCTGGGTACACAGCAATCCAACGTTGGCTCTGGGTATACTGAAATCCAACACTGAATCTGGGTACACTGCAATCCAACACTGACTCTGGTTACAATGTAATCCAAGACTGAGAATGCGTACACTGTAATCCAACACTGACTCTGGGAACACTGCAATCCAACATTGACTTTGGGTACACTGCAGTCCAACACTGACTCAGGGTAAACTGCAATCCAACACTGACTCTGGGAACACTGCAATCCAATACTGACTCTGGGTACACTGTAATCCAGCACAGATTCTGGGTACACTATAATCCTACAATACATCTGGGTACACTGTAATCAAACACTGACTCTGGATACACTGCAATCCATCACTGACTCTGGGTACACAGTAATCCAGCACTGACTCTGGGTACACTATAATCCAACACTGACTCTGTGTACACTGCAATCCAACATTGACTTTGGGTACACTGCAATCCAACACTGAATCTGGGTACACTGATATCCAACAATGACTCTGGGTACACTGCAATCCAACACTGACTCCGGGTACACTATAATCCAACACTACATCTGGGTACACTGAAATCCAACACTGACACTGGGTACACTGCAATCCAACACTGAATCTGGGTACACTGATATCCAACAATGACTCTGGGTACACTGCAATCCAACACTGACTCTGGGTACATAGTAATCCAGCACTGATTCTGCGTACACTATAATCCAACACTACATCTGGGTACACAGAAATCTATCACTGAATCTTGGTACACTGCAAACAATCACTGACTGTGTGTACATTGTAATCGAAACTGACACTGGGTACACTGCCATCCAACCCTGACTCTGGGTACTTTGTAATCCAACATTGACTCAGTGTACACTGTAATCCAACACCGACTCTGTTTACACAGCAATCCAACGTTGACTCTGGGTATACTGAAATCCAACACTGAATCTGGGTACACTGCAATCCAACACTGACTCTGGTTACAATGTAATCCAAGAATGACAATGCGTACACTGTAATCCAACACTGACTCTGGGTACACTGCAATCCAACATTGACTTTGGGTACACTGCAGTCCAACACTGACTCAGGGGAAACTGTAATCCAACACTGACTTTGGGCACACGGTAATCCAACACTGACTCTGGGTACACTGTAATGCAACACTGACTCTGGGTACACTGCAATCCAATACTGACTCTGGGTACATAGTAATCCAGCACTGATCCTGGGTACACTATAATCCAACAATACAACCGGGTACCATGTAATCAAACACTGACTCTGGGTACACTGCAATCCATCACTGACTCTGGGTACACAGTAATCCAGCACTGACTCTGGGTACACTATAATCCAACACTGACTCTGGGTACACTGGAATCCAACACTGACTCTGGTACATAGTAATCCAGCACTGATTCTGGGTACACTATAATCCAACAATACATCTCGATACATTGTAATCAAACACTGACACTTGGCGCACTGCAATCCAACACTGACTCTTGGTACATTGTAATCGACACTGACACTGGGTAAGCTGCAATCGAACACTGACCCTGGGTACACTGGAATCCAACACTGACTCTGGGAACACTGCAATCCAATACTGACTCTTGGTACATTGTAATCGACACTGACACTGGGTAAGCTGCAATCGAACACTGACCCTGGGTACACTGGAATCCAACACTGACTCTGGGAACACTGCAATCCAACACTGACTCTGGGTCATAGTAAACCAGCACTGATTCTGGGTACACTAGAATCCAACAATACATCTGGGTACACAGAAATGTAACACTGAATCTGGGTACACTGCAATCCAATACTGACTCTGGGTACACTGGAATCCAACACTGACTCTGGGTACACAGTAATCCAGCAATGACTCCGGGTAAACTATAATCCAACACTACATCTGGGTGCACTGCAATGCAACACGGACATTTGGTACAATGCAATTCAACAATGACTCTGAATACACTGTGATCCAACACTGATTCTGGGTACACTGTAATCCAACAACAACTGTGGGGAAATTGCCATCCAACACTGACTCTGGGTACATTGTAATCCAACACCGACTCCGGGTACACTGTAATCCAACACTGACCCTGGGTACACTGTAATCCAATGTTGACTCTGGGTACACTGCAATCCAACATTCACTCTGGATACACTGTAATCCAACACTGACATTGGGCACACTGTAATCCAACACTGAATCAGGGTACAAAGCAATCCAACACTGAATCTGGGTACATTGTAATCGACACTGACAATGGTTATAATGCAATCCAACACTGACTCTGGGTACATTGGAATCCAACACTGACTCTGGGTACACTGCAATCCAACACTGACTTGGGGTACATAGTAATCAAGCACTGAATCTGGGTACACTGCAATCAAACAATGACTGTGGGTATCCTGTAAACCAACACTGACACTGGGTACACTGCAATCCAACACTGACTCTGGGTACATTGTAATCGACACTGACACTGGGTCCACTGTAATCCAACAGTGACTCTAGGTACACTGTAATCCAACACTGACTCTGGGTATAATGTAATCCAACTCTGACTTTGGGTGCAAGGCAATCCAACACGGACACAGGCTACAATGCAAACCAACACTGACTCTGGATACACTGTAATCCAACACTGACTCTGGGTACACTGTAATCCAACAATTACTATGGGGACACTGAAATCCAACACTGACTCCGGGTATACTGAAATCCAACACTGACTCTGGGTACAGTGTAATCCAACACTGACTCTGGGTACACTGCAATCCAACACTGACTCTGGGTACACTGTACTCCAACAATACATCTGGGAACACTTTAATCCAACACTGACTCTGGGTACACTATAATCCAACACTACATCTGGGTACACTGAAATCTAACACTGAATCTGGGTACACTGTAATCCAACACTGACTCTGGGCACATTGTAATTGACACTGACACAGGGTACACTGCAATCCAACACTGACTCTGGGTACACTGTAATCCAACACTGACTCTAGATACACCGTAATCCAACACTGACTCTGGGTACATTGTCATTGACACTGACACTGGGTACACTGCAATCCAACACTGAATCTGGGTACACTGGAATTCAACAATGACTCTGGGTACACTGCAATCCAGCACTGACTCTGGGTACACTATAATCCAACACTACATCTGGGTACACTGAAATCTAACACTGAGTCTGGGTACAATGCAATTAAACACTGACTCTGGGTACATTATAATCGACACTGACACTGGGTACACTGCAATCCAACACTGACTCTGGGTACACTGTAAACCAACAATACATCTGGGTACACTGTAATCCAACACTGACTCCGGGCACACTATAATCCAACACTACATCTGGGTACACGGAAATCCAACACTGAATCTGGGTACACTGTAATCCAACACTGACTCTGGGTACATTGTAATTGACACTGACACTGGGCACACTGCAATACAACACTGACTCTGGGTACACTGTAATCCAACACTGACTTTGCATACACTGTAATCCAACACTGACTCTGGGTACATTGTAATTGACACTGACACTGGGTACACTGCAATCCAACACTGAATCTGGGTACACTGATATCCAACAATGACTCTGGGAACACTGCAATCCAACACTGACTCTGGGTACATAGTAATCCAGCACTGATTCTGGGTACACTATAATCCAACACTACATCTGGGTACACAGAAATCTATCACTGAATATTGGTACACTGCGAACAATCACTGACTGTGTGTACATTGTAATCGAAACTGACACTGGGTACACTGCAATCCAAAATGACTCTGGGTACATTGTAATCGACAATGACACTGGGTACACTGCAATCCAACACTGACTCTGGGTACACTGTAATCCAACACTGACTCTGGATACACTGTAATCCAACACTGACTCTGGGTACATTGTCATTGACACTGACACTGAGTACACTGCAATCTAACACTGAATCTGGGTACACTGGAAACCAACAATGACTCTGGGTGCACCGCAATCCAACACAGACTCTGGGTACATAGTAATCCAGCACTGATTCTGGGTACACTATAATCCAACAATACATCTGGCTACACTGTAATCAAACACTGACTCTGGGTACACTGCAATCCAACACTGACACTGGGTACACAGTAATCCAGCACTGACTCTGGGTACACTATAATCCAACATGACATCTGGGTACACTGCAATCTAACACTGAATCTGGGTACACTGTAATCAAACACTGACTCTGGGTACACTGCCATCCAACACTGACTCTGGGTACACAGTAATCCAGCACTGACTCTGGGTACCCTATAATCCAACACTACATCTGCGTACACAGAAATCTAACACTGACTCTGGGTACTCTGCAATCCAACACTGACTCTGGGTACATTGTAATTGACACTGACACAGGGTACACTGCAATACAACACTGACTCTGGGTACACTGTAATCCAACACTGACTCTGGATACACCGTAATCCAACACTGACTCTGGGTACATTGTCATTGACACTGACACTGGGTACACTGCAATCCAACACTGAATCTGGGTACACTGGAATTCAACAATGACTCTGGGCACACTGCAATCCAGCACTGACTCTGGGTACACTATAATCCAACACTACATCTGGGTACACTGAAATCTAACACTGAGTCTGGGTACACTGCAATTAAATACTGACTCTGTGTACATTATAATCGACACTGACACTGCGTACACTGCAATCCAACACTGAATCTGGGTACACTGTAATCCAACAATACATCTGGGTACACTGTAATCCAACACTGACCCGGGTACACTATAATCCAACACTACATCTGGGTACACTGAAATCCAACACTGAATCTGGGTACACTGTAATCCAACACTGACTCTGGGTACATTGTAATTGACACTGACACCGGGCACACTGCAATACAACACTGACTCTGGGTACACTGTAATCCAACACTGACTCTGCATACACTGTAATCCAACACTGACTCTGGGTACATTGTAATTGACACTGACACTGGGTACACTGCAATCCAACACTGAATCTGGGTACACTGATATCCAACAATGACTCTGGGTACACTGCAATCCAACACTGACTCTGGGTACATTGTCATTGACACTGACACTGGGTACACTGCAATCCAACACTGAATCTGGGTACACTGGAATCCAACAATGATTCTGGGTACACTGCAATCCAACACTGACTCTGGGTACATAGTAATCCAGCACTGATTCTGGGTACACTATAATCCAACACTACATCTGGGTACACAGAAATCTATCACTGAATCTTGGTACAGTGCAAACAATCACTGACTGTGTGTACATTGTAATCGAAACTGACACTAGGTACACTGCAATCCAACACTGACTCTGGGTACATTGTAATCGACACTGACACTGGGTACACTGCAATCCAACACTGACTCTGGGTACACTGCAATCCAACACTGACTCTGGGTACACAGTAATCCAGCAATGACTCCGGGTAAACTATAATCCAACACTACATCTGGGTACACTGAAATCTAACACTGAATCTTGGTACACTGTAATCCAACACTGACTCTGGGTGCACTGCAATCCAACACAGACATTGGGTACAATGCAATTCAACACGGACTCTGAATACACTGTAATCCAACACTGACTCTGGGTACACTGTAATCCAACAACAACTGTGGGGACACTGCCATCCAACACTGATTCTGGGTACATTGTAATCCAACACCGACTCCGGGTACACTGTAATCCAACACTGACTCTGGGTACACTGTAATCCAATGTTGACTCTGGGTACGCTGCAATCCAACATTCACTCTGGATACACTGTAATCCAACACTGACATTGGGCACACTGTAATCCAACACTGAATCAGGGTACAAAGCAATCCAACACTGAATCTGGGTACACTGTAATCCAACACTGACTCTGGGTACACAGCAATCCAACACTGACTCGGGATACATAGTAATCCAGCACTGAATCTGGGTACACTGCAATCAAACACTGACTGTGGGTACCCTGTAAAACAACACTGACACTGGGTACACTGCAATCCAACACTGACTCTGGGTACATTGTAATCGACACTGACACTGGGTACACTGTAATCCAACACTGACTCTGGGTACACTGCAATCCAACACTGACTCTGGGTATAATGCAATCCAACTCTGACTTTGGGTGCACGGCAATCCAACACGGACACTGCCTACAATGCAAACCAACACTGACTCTGGATACACTGTAATCCAACACTAACTCTGGGTACACTGTAATCCAACAATTACTATGGGGACACTGAAATCCAACACTGAATCTGGGTATACTGAAATCCAACACTGACTCTGGGTACATAGTAATCCAGCACTGACTCTGGGTACACTATAATCCAACAATACATCTGGCTACACTGTAACCAAACAATGACTCTGGGTACACTGCAATCCAACACTGACTCTGGGTACACAGTAATCCAGCACTGACTCTGGGTACACTATAATCCAACACTACATCTGGGTACACTGCAATCTAACACTGAATCTGAGTACACTGTAATCAAACACTGACTCTGGGTACACTGCCATCCAACACTGACTCTGGGTACACAGTAATCCAGCACTGACTCTGGGTACCCTATAATCCAACACTACATCTGCGTATACAGAATTCCAACACTGACTCTGGGTACATTGTAATTGACACTGACACAGGGTACACTGCAATACAACACTGACTCTGGGTACATTGTCATTGACACTGACACTGGGTACACTGCAATCCAACACTGAATCTGGGTACACTGGAATTCAACAATGACTCTGGGTACACTGCAATCCAGCACTGACTCTGGGTACACTATAATCCAACACTACATCTGGGTACACTGAAATCTAACACTGAGTCTGGGTACACTGCAATTAAATACTGACTCTGGGTACATTATAATCGACACTGACACTGGGTACACTGCAATCCAACACTGAATCTGGGTACACTGTAATCCAACAATACATCTGGGTACACTGTAATCCAACACTGACTCCGGGTACACTATAATCCAACACTACATCTGGGTACACTGAAATCCAACACTGAATCTGGGCACACTGTAATCCAACACTGACTCTGGGTACATTGTATTTGGCACTGACACCGGGCACACTGCAATACAACACTGACTCTGGGTACACTGTAATCCAACACTGACTCTGCATACACTGTAATCCAACACTGACTCTGGGTACATTGTAATTGACACTGACACTGGGTACACTGCAATCCAACACTGAATCTGGGTACACTGATATCCAACAATGACTCTGGGTACACTGCAATCCAACACTGACTCTGGGTACATTGTCATTGACACTGACACTGGGTACACTGCAATCCAACACTGAATCTGGGTACACTGGAATCCAACAATGATTCTGGGTACACTGCAATCCAACACTGACTCTGGGTACATAGTAATCCAGCACTGATTCTGGGTACACTATAATCCAACACTACATCTGGGTACACAGAAATCTATCACTGAATCTTGGTACAGTGCAAACAATCACTGACTGTGTGTACATTGTAATCGAAACTGACACTAGGTACACTGCAATCCAACACTGACTCTGGGTACATTGTAATCGACACTGACACTGGGTACACTGCAATCCAACACTGACTCTGGGTACACTGGAATCCAACACTGACTCTGGGTACACAGTAATCCAGCAATGACTCCGGTTAAACTATAATCCAACACTACATCTGGGTACACTGAAATCTAACACTGAATCTTGGTACACTGTAATCCAACACTGACTCTGGGTGCACTGCAATCCAACACAGACATTGGGTACAATGCAATTCAACACGGACTCTGAATACACTGTAATCCAACACTGACTCTGGGTACACTGTAATCCAACAACAACTGTGGGGACACTGCCATCCAACACTGATTCTGGGTACATTGTAATCCAACACCGACTCCGGGTACACTGTAATCCAACACTGACTCTGGGTACACTGTAATCCAATGTTGACTCTGGGTACGCTGCAATCCAACATTCACTCTGGATACACTGTAATCCAACACTGACATTGGGCACACTGTAATCCAACACTGAATCAGGGTACAAAGCAATCCAACACTGAATCTGGGTACACTGGAATCCAACACTGACTCTGGGTACACGGCAATCCAACACTGACTCGGGATACATAGTAATCCAGCACTGAATCTGGGTACACTGCAATCAAACACTGACTGTGGGTACCCTGTAAAACAACACTGACACTGGGTACACTGCAATCCAACACTGACTCTGGGTACATTGTAATCGACACTGACACTGGGTACACTGTAATCCAACACTGACTCTGGTTACACTGCAATCCAACACTGACTCTGGGTATAATGCAATCCAACTCTGACTTTGGGTGCACGGCAATCCAACACGGACACTGCCTACAATGCAAACCAACACTGACTCTGGATACACTGTAATCCAACACTAACTCTGGGTACACTGTAATCCAACAATTACTATGGGGACACTGAAATCCAACACTGAATCTGGGTATACTGAAATCCAACACTGACTCTGGGTACATAGTAATCCAGCACTGACTCTGGGTACACTATAAACCAACAATACATCTGGCTACACTGTAACCAAACAATGACTCTGGGTACACTGCAATCCAACACTGACTCTGGGTACACAGTAATCCAGCACTGACTCTGGGTACCCTATAATCCAACACTACATCTGGGTACACTGCAATCTAACACTGAATCTGAGTACACTGTAATCAAACACTGACTCTGGGTACACTGCCATCCAACACTGACTCTGGGTACACAGTAATCCAGCACTGACTCTGGGTACCCTATAATCCAACACTACATCTGCGTATACAGAAATCCAACACTGACTCTGGGTACATTGTAATTGACACTGACACAGGGTACACTGCAATACAACACTGACTCTGGGTACATTGTCATTGACACTGACACTGGGTACACTGCAATCCAACACTGAATCTGGGTACACTGGAATTCAACAATGACTCTGGGTACACTGCAATCCAGCACTGACTCTGGGTACACTATAATCCAACACTACATCTGGGTACACTGAAATCTAACACTGAGTCTGGGTACACTGCAATTAAATACTGACTCTGGGTACATTATAATCGACACTGACACTGGGTACACTGCAATCCAACACTGAATCTGGGTACACTGTAATCCAACAATACATCTGGGTACACTGTAATCCAACACTGACTCCGGGTACACTATAATCCAACACTGAATCTGGGTACACTGAAATCCAACACTGAATCTGGGCACACTGTAATCCAACACTGACTCTGGGTACATTGTAATTGGCACTGACACCGGGCACACTGCAATACAACACTGACTCTGGGTACACTGTAATCCAACACTGACTCTGCATACACTGTAATCCAACACTGACTCTGGGTACATTGTAATTGACACTGACACTGGGTACACTGCAATCCAACACTGAATCTGGGTACACTGATATCCAACAATGACTCTGGGTACACTGCAATCCAACACTGACTCTGGGTACATTGTCATTGACACTGACACTGGGTACACTGCAATCCAACACTGAATCTGGGTACACTGGAATCCAACAATGATTCTGGGTACACTGCAATCCAACACTGACTCTGGGTACATAGTAATCCAGCACTGATTCTGGGTACACTATAATCCAACACTACATCTGGGTACACAGAAATCTATCACTGAATCTTGGTACAGTGCAAACAATCACTGACTGTGTGTACATTGTAATCGAAACTGACACTAGGTACACTGCAATCCAACACTGACTCTGGGTACATTGTAATCGACACTGACACTGGGTACACTGCAATCCAACACTGACTCTGGGTACACTGCAATCCAACACTGACTCTGGGTACACAGTAATCCAGCAATGACTCCGGTTAAACTATAATCCAACACTACATCTGGGTACACTGAAATCTAACACTGAATCTTGGTACACTGTAATCCAACACTGACTCTGGGTACATTGTAATCGACACTGACACTGGGTACACTGTAATCCAACACTGACTCTGGGTACACTGCAATCCAACACTGACTCTGGTTATAATGCAATCCAACTCTGACTTTGGGTGCACAGCAATCCAACACGGACACTGGCTACAATGCAAACCAACACTGACTCTGGATACACTGTAATCCAACACTAACTCTGGGTACACTGTAATCCAACAATTACTATGGGGACACTGAAATCCAACACTGAATCTGGGTATACTGAAATCCAACACTGACTCTGGGTACATAGTAATCCAGCACTGATTCTGGGTACACTATAATCCAACAATACATCTGGCTACACTGTAATCAAACACTGACTCTGGGTACACTGCAATCCAACACTGACACTGGGTACACAGTAATCCAGCACTGACTCTGGGTACACTATAATCCAACACGACATCTGGGTACACTGCAATCTAACACTGAATCTGGGTACACTGTAATCAAACACTGACTCTGGGTACACTGCCATCCAACACTGACTCTGGGTACACAGTAATCCAGCACTGACTCTGGGTACCCTATAATCCAACACTACATCTGCGTACACAGAAATCTAACACTGACTCTGGGTACTCTGCAATCCAACACTGACTCTGGGTACATTGTAATTGACACTGACACAGGGTACACTGCAATACAACACTGACTCTGGGTACACTGTAATCCAACACTGACTCTGGATACACCGTAATCCAACACTACATCTGGGTACACAGAAATCTATCACTGAATCTTGGTACAGTGCAAACAATCACTGACTGTGTGTACATTGTAATCGAAACTGACACTAGGTACACTGCAATCCAACACTGACTCTGGGTACATTGTAATCGACACTGACACTGGGTACACTGCAATCCAACACTGACTCTGGGTACACTGGAATCCAACACTGACTCTGGGTACACAGTAATCCAGCAATGACTCCGGTTAAACTATAATCCAACACTACATCTGGGTACACTGAAATCTAACACTGAATCTTGGTACACTGTAATCCAACACTGACTCTGGGTGCACTGCAATCCAACACAGACATTGGGTACACTGCAATCCAACAC
The DNA here is from genome assembly GCA_026770705.1 of Isurus oxyrinchus. NCBI lineage: Eukaryota > Metazoa > Chordata > Chondrichthyes > Lamniformes > Lamnidae > Isurus > Isurus oxyrinchus. The sequence continues at coordinate 84,342,713 of JANJGN010000016.1, forward strand.
TGACTCTGGGTACATTGTAATCGACACTGACACTGGGTACACTGCAATCTAACACTGACTCTGGGTACACTGGAATCCAACACTGACTCTGGGTACACTGCAATCCAACACTGACTCGGGGTACATAGTAATCCAGCACTGAATCTGGGTACACTGCAATCAAACACTGACTGTGGGTACCCTGTAAACCAACACTGACACTGGGTACACTGCAATCCAACACTGACTCTGGGTACATTGTAATCGACACTGACACTGGGTACACTGTAATCCAACACTGACTCAGGGTACACTGCAATCCAACACTGACTCTGGGTATAATGCAATCCAACTCTGACTTTGGGTGCACTGCAATCCAACACGGACACTGGCTACAATGCAAACCAACACTGACTCTGGATACACTGTAATCCAACACTAACTCTGGGTACACTGTAATCCAACAACAACTGTGAGGACACTGCCATCCAACACTGATTCTGGGTACATTGTAATCCAACACCGACTCCGGGTACACTGTAATCCAACACTGACTCTGGGTACACTGTAATCCAATGTTGACTCTGGGTACGCTGCAATCCAACATTCACTCTTGATACACTGTAATCCAATACTGACATTGGGCACACTGTAATCCAACACTGAATCAGGGTACAAAGCAATCCAACACTGAATCTGGGTACATTGTAATCGACACTGACACTGGGTATAATGCAATCCAACACTGACTCTGGGTACACTGGAATCCAACACTGACTCTGGGTACACTGCAATCCAACACTGACTCGGGGTACATAGTAATTCAGCACTGAATCTGGGTACACTGCAATCAAACACTGACTGTGGGTACCCTGTAAACCAACACTGACACTGGGTACACTGCAATCCAACACTGACTCTGGGTACATTGTAATCGACACTGACACTGGGTACACTGTAATCCAACACTGACTCTGGGTACACTGCAATCCAACACTGACTCTGGGTATAATGCAATCCAACTCTGACTTTGGGTGCACGGCAATCCAACACGGACACTGGCTACAATGCAAACCAACACTGACTCTGGATACACTGTAATCCAACACTAACTCTGGGTACACTGTAATCCAACAATTACTATGGGGACACTGAAATCCAACACTGAATCTGGGTATACTGAAATCCAACACTGACTCTGGGTACAGTGTAATCCAACACTGACTCTGGATAAACTGCAATCCAACACTGACTCTGGGTACACTGTAATCCAACAATACATCTGGGTACACTTTAATCCAACACTGACTCCGGGTACACTATAATCCAACACGACATCTGGGTACACTGAAATCTAACACTGAATCTGGGTACACTGTAATCAAACACTGACTCTGGGTACACTGCCATCCAGCACTGACTCTGGGTACACAGTAATCCAGCACTGACTCTGGGTACCCTATAATCCAACACTACATCTGCGTACACAGAAATCTAACACTGACTCTGGGTACTCTGCAATCCAACACTGACTCTGGGTACATTGTAATTGACACTGACACAGGGTACACTGCAATACAGCACTGACACTGGGTACACTGTAATCCAACACTGACTCAGGATACACCGTAATCCAACACTGACTCTGGGTACATTGTAATCGACACTGACACTGGGTACACTGCAATCCAACACTGAATCTGGGTACACTGTAATCCAACAATACATCCGGGTACACTATAATCCAACACTACATCTGGGTACACTGAAATCCAACACTGAATCTGGGTACACTGTAATCCAACATTGACTCTGGGTACATTGTAATTGACACTGACACTGGGTACACTGCAATCCAACACTGACTCTGGGTACACTGTAATCCAACACTGACTCTGGATACACTGTAATCCAACACTGACTCTGGGTACATTGTCATTGACACTGACACTGGGTACACTGCAATCCAACACTGAATCTGGGTACACTGGAAACCAACACTGACTCTGGGTGCACTGCAATCCAACACTGACTCTGGGTACATAGTAATCCAGCACTGATTCTGGTTACACTATAATCCAACAATACATCTGGCTACACTGTAATCAAACACTGACTCTGGGTACACTGCAATCCAACACTGACACTGGGTACACAGTAATCGAGCACTGACTCTGGGTACACTATAATCTAACACGACATCTGTGTACACTGAAATCTAACACTGAATCTGGGTACACTGTAATCAAACACTGACTCTGGGTACACTGCCATCCAACACTGACTCTGGGTACACAGTAATCCAGCACTGACTCTGGGTACCCTATAATCCAACACTACATCTGCGTACACAGAAATCTAACACTGACTCTGGGTACTCTGCAATCCAACACTGACTCTGGGTACATTGTAATTGACACTGACACAGGGTACACTGCAATACAACACTGACTCTGGGTACACTGTAATCCAACACTGACTCTGGATACACCGTAATCCAACACTGACTCTGGGTACATTGTCATTGACACTGACACTGGGTACACTGCAATCCAACACTGACTCTGGGTACACTATAATCCAACACTACATCTGGGTACACTGAAATCTAACACTGAATCTGGGTCCACTTCAATTAAACACTGACTCTGGGTACATTATAATCGACACTGACACTGGGCACACTGCAATCCAACACTGAATCTGGGTACACTGTAATCCAACAATACATCTGGGTACACTGTAATCCAACACTGACTCCGGGTACACTATAATCCAACACTACATCTGGGTACACTGAAATCCAACACTGAATCTGGGTACACTGTAATCCAACACTGACTCTGGGTACATTGTAATTGCTACTGACACTGGGTACACTGCAATACAACACTGACTCTGGGTACACTGTAATCCAACACTGACTCTGGATACACTGTAATCCAACACTGACTCTGGGTACATTGTCATTGACACTGACACTGGGTACACTGCAATCCAACACTGAATCTGGGTACACTGGAATCCAACAATGACTCTGGGTACACTGCAATGCAACACTGACTCTGGGTACATAGTAATCCAGCACTGATTCTGGGTACACTATAATCCAACAATACATCTGGCTACACTGTAATCAAACACTGACTCTGGGTACACTGCAATCCAACACTGACACTGGGTACACAGTAATCCAGCACTGACTCTGGGTACACTATAATCCAACACTACATCTGGGTACACAGAAATCTATCACTGAAACTTGGTACACTGCAAACAATCACTGACTGTGTGTACATTGTAATCGAAACTGGCACTGGGTACACTGCAATCCAACACTGACTCTGCGTACACTGCAATCCAACACTGAATCTGGGTACATAGTAATCCAGCACTGATTCTGGGTACACTATAATCCAACATTACATCTGGTTACACTGTAATCAAACACTGAATCTGGGTACACTGCAATAAAACACTGACTCTGGGTACATTATAATCGACACGGACACTGGGTACAATGTAATCCAACACTGTCTCTGTGTACACAGTAATCCAACACTGACACTGGGTACAATCTAATCCAACACTGACTTAGGGTGAACTGCAATCCAACAGGAACACTGGGTACAATGCAATCCAACACTGACTCTGGATAAACTGTAATCCAGCACTGATTTTGGGTACACTGTAATCCAACAATTACTATGGGGACACTGAAATCCAACACTGACTCTGGGTATACTGAAATCCAACACTAAATCTGCATACACTGTAATCCAACACTGACTCTGGGTACACTGTAATCCATCACCGACTCTGGGTACACTGTAATCCATCACCGACTCTGGGTACACTGCAATCCAACGTTGACTCTGGGTATACTGAAATCCAACACTGAATCTGGGTACACTGCAATCCAACACTGACTCTGGTTACAATGTAATCCAAGAATGACAATGCGTACAAAGTAATCCAACTCTGACTCTGGGAACACTGCAATCCAACATTGACTTTGGGTACACTGCAGTCCAACACTGACTCAGGGGAAACTGTAATCCAACACTGACTTTGGGCACACGGTAATCCAACACTAAATCTGGGTATACTGCAATCAAACACTGATATTGGGTACACTGTAGACCAACACAGACTCTGGGTACACTGTAATCCAACACTGACTCTGGGTACACTGTAATCCAACACTGACTCTGGGTACATATTAATCCAGCACTGATTCTGGGTACACTATAATCCAACAATACATCTGGGTACACTGTAATCAAACACTGACTCTGGGTACACTGCAATCCATCACTGACTCTGGGTACACATTAATCCAGCACTGACTCTGGGTACACTATAATCCAACATTGACTCTGTGTACACTGCAATCCAACATTGACTTTGGGTACACTGCAGTCCAACACTGACTCGGGGTGCACTGTAATACAACACTTACTTTTGGCACGCGGTAATCCAACACTGACTCTGGGTACACTGTAATCCAATGTTGACTCTGGGTACACTGCAATCCAACATTCACTCTGGATACACTGTAATCCAACAATGACATTGGGCAGACTGTAATCCAACACTGAATCAGGGTACAAAGCAATCCAACACTGAATCTGGGTACATTGTAATCGACACTGACACTGGGTATAATGCAATCCAACACTGACTCTGGGTACACTGCAATCCAACACTGACTCGGGGTACATAGTAATCCAGCACAGAATCTGGGTACACTGCAATCAAACACTAACTGTGGGTACCCTGTAAAACAACACTGACACTGGGTACACTGCAATCCAACACTGACTCTGGGTACATTGTAATCGACACTGACACTGGGTACACTGTAATCCAACACTGACTCTGGGTACACTGTAATCCAACACTGACTCTGGGTACATTGTCATTGACACTGACACTGGGTACACTGCAATCCAACACTAAATCTGGGTACACTGGAAACCAACACTGACTCTGGGTGCACTGCAATCCAACACTGACTCTGGGTACATAGTAATCCAGCACTGATTCTGGTTACACTATAATCCAACAATACATCTGGCTACACTGTAATCAAACACTGACTCTGGGTACACTGCAATCCAACACTGACACTGGGTACACAGTAATCGAGCACTGACTCTGGGTACACTATAATCTAACACGACATCTGTGTACACTGAAATCTAACACTGAATCTGGGTACACTGTAATCAAACACTGACTCTGGGTACACTGCCATCCAACACTGACTCTGGGTACACAGTAATCCAGCACTGACTCTGGGTACCCTATAATCCAACACTACATCTGCGTACACAGAAATCTAACACTGACTCTGGGTACTCTGCAATCCAACACTGACTCTGGGTACATTGTAATTGACACTGACACAGGGTACACTGCAATACAACACTGACTCTGGGTACACTGTAATCCAACACTGACTCTGGATACACCGTAATCCAACACTGACTCTGGGTACATTGTCATTGACACTGACACTGGGTACACTGCAATCCAACACTGACTCTGGGTACACTATAATCCAACACTACATCTGGGTACACTGAAATCTAACACTGAATCTGGGTCCACTTCAATTAAACACTGACTCTGGGTACATTATAATCGACACTGACACTGGGCACACTGCAATCCAACACTGAATCTGGGTACACTGTAATCCAACAATACATCTGGGTACACTGTAATCCAACACTGACTCCGGGTACACTATAATCCAACACTACATCTGGGTACACTGAAATCCAACACTGAATCTGGGTACACTGTAATCCAACACTGACTCTGGGTACATTGTAATTGCTACTGACACTGGGTACACTGCAATACAACACTGACTCTGGGTACACTGTAATCCAACACTGACTCTGGATACACTGTAATCCAACACTGACTCTGGGTACATTGTCATTGACACTGACACTGGGTACACTGCAATCCAACACTGAATCTGGGTACACTGGAATCCAACAATGACTCTGGGTACACTGCAATGCAACACTGACTCTGGGTACATAGTAATCCAGCACTGATTCTGGGTACACTATAATCCAACAATACATCTGGCTACACTGTAATCAAACACTGACTCTGAGTACACTGCAATCCAACACTGACACTGGGTACACAGTAATCCAGCACTGACTCTGGGTACACTATAATCCAACACTACATCTGGGTACACAGAAATCTATCACTGAAACTTGGTACACTGCAAACAATCACTGACTGTGTGTACATTGTAATCGAAACTGGCACTGGGTACACTGCAATCCAACACTGACTCTGCGTACACTGCAATCCAACACTGAATCTGGGTACATAGTAATCCAGCACTGATTCTGGGTACACTATAATCCAACATTACATCTGGTTACACTGTAATCAAACACTGAATCTGGGTACACTGCAATAAAACACTGACTCTGGGTACATTATAATCGACACGGACACTGGGTACAATGTAATCCAACACTGTCTCTGTGTACACAGTAATCCAACACTGACACTGGGTACAATCTAATCCAACACTGACTTAGGGTGAACTGCAATCCAACACGGACACTGGGTACAATGCAATCCAACACTGACTCTGGATAAACTGTAATCCAGCACTGATTTTGGGTACACTGTAATCCAACAATTACTATGGGGACACTGAAATCCAACACTGACTCTGGGTATACTGAAATCCAACACTAAATCTGCATACACTGTAATCCAACACTGACTCTGGGTACACTGTAATCCATCACCGACTCTGGGTACACTGCAATCCAACGTTGACTCTGGGTATACTGAAATCCAACACTGAATCTGGGTACACTGCAATCCAACACTGACTCTGGTTACAATGTAATCCAAGAATGACAATGCGTACAAAGTAATCCAACTCTGACTCTGGGAACACTGCAATCCAACATTGACTTTGGGTACACTGCAGTCCAACACTGACTCAGGGGAAACTGTAATCCAACACTGACTTTGGGCACACGGTAATCCAACACTAAATCTGGGTATACTGCAATCAAACACTGATATTGGGTACACTGTAGACCAACACAGACTCTGGGTACACTGTAATCCAACACTGACTCTGGGTACACTGTAATCCAACACTGACTCTGGGTACATATTAATCCAGCACTGATTCTGGGTACACTATAATCCAACAATACATCTGGGTACACTGTAATCAAACACTGACTCTGGGTACACTGCAATCCATCACTGACTCTGGGTACACATTAATCCAGCACTGACTCTGGGTACACTATAATCCAACATTGACTCTGTGTACACTGCAATCCAACATTGACTTTGGGTACACTGCAGTCCAACACTGACTCGGGGTGCACTGTAATACAACACTTACTTTTGGCACGCGGTAATCCAACACTGACTCTGGGTACACTGTAATCCAATGTTGACTCTGGGTACACTGCAATCCAACATTCACTCTGGATACACTGTAATCCAACAATGACATTGGGCAGACTGTAATCCAACACTGAATCAGGGTACAAAGCAATCCAACACTGAATCTGGGTACATTGTAATCGACACTGACACTGGGTATAATGCAATCCAACACTGACTCTGGGTACACTGCAATCCAACACTGACTCGGGGTACATAGTAATCCAGCACAGAATCTGGGTACACTGCAATCAAACACTAACTGTGGGTACCCTGTAAAACAACACTGACACTGGGTACACTGCAATCCAACACTGACTCTGGGTACATTGTAATCGACACTGACACTGGGTACACTGTAATCCAACACTGACTCTGGATACACTGTAATCCAACACTGACTCTGGGTACATTGTCATTGACACTGACACTGGGTACACTGCAATCCAACACTGAATCTGGGTACACTGGAAACCAACACTGACTCTGGGTGCACTGCAATCCAACACTGACTCTGGGTACATAGTAATCCAGCACTGATTCTGGTTACACTATAATCCAACAATACATCTGGCTACACTGTAATCAAACACTGACTCTGGGTACACTGCAATCCAACACTGACACTGGGTACACAGTAATCGAGCACTGACTCTGGGTACACTATAATCTAACACGACATCTGTGTACACTGAAATCTAACACTGAATCTGGGTACACTGTAATCAAACACTGACTCTGGGTACACTGCCATCCAACACTGACTCTGGGTACACAGTAATCCAGCACTGACTCTGGGTACCCTATAATCCAACACTACATCTGCGTACACAGAAATCTAACACTGACTCTGGGTACTCTGCAATCCAACACTGACTCTGGGTACATTGTAATTGACACTGACACAGGGTACACTGCAATACAACACTGACTCTGGGTACACTGTAATCCAACACTGACTCTGGATACACCGTAATCCAACACTGACTCTGGGTACATTGTCATTGACACTGACACTGGGTACACTGCAATCCAACACTGACTCTGGGTACACTATAATCCAACACTACATCTGGATACACTGAAATCTAACACTGAATCTGGGTCCACTTCAATTAAACACTGACTCTGGGTACATTATAATCGACACTGACACTGGGCACACTGCAATCCAACACTGAATCTGGGTACACTGTAATCCAACAATACATCTGGGTACACTGTAATCCAACACTGACTCCGGGTACACTATAATCCAACACTACATCTGGGTACACTGAAATCCAACACTGAATCTGGGTACACTGTAATCCAACACTGACTCTGGGTACATTGTAATTGCTACTGACACTGGGTACACTGCAATACAACACTGACTCTGGGTACACTGTAATCCAACACTGACTCTGGATACACTGTAATCCAACACTGACTCTGGGTACATTGTCATTGACACTGACACTGGGTACACTGCAATCCAACACTGAATCTGGGTACACTGGAATCCAACAATGACTCTGGGTACACTGCAATGCAACACTGACTCTGGGTACATAGTAATCCAGCACTGATTCTGGGTACACTATAATCCAACAATACATCTGGCTACACTGTAATCAAACACTGACTCTGGGTACACTGCAATCCAACACTGACACTGGGTACACAGTAATCCAGCACTGACTCTGGGTACACTATAATCCAACACTACATCTGGGTACACAGAAATCTATCACTGAAACTTGGTACACTGCAAACAATCACTGACTGTGTGTACATTGTAATCGAAACTGGCACTGGGTACACTGCAATCCAACACTGACTCTGCGTACACTGCAATCCAACACTGAATCTGGGTACATAGTAATCCAGCACTGATTCTGGGTACACTATAATCCAACATTACATCTGGTTACACTGTAATCAAACACTGAATCTGGGTACACTGCAATAAAACACTGACTCTGGGTACATTATAATCGACACGGACACTGGGTACAATGTAATCCAACACTGTCTCTGTGTACACAGTAATCCAACACTGACACTGGGTACAATCTAATCCAACACTGACTTAGGGTGAACTGCAATCCAACACGGACACTGGGTACAATGCAATCCAACACTGACTCTGGATAAACTGAAATCCAGCACTGATTTTGGGTACACTGTAATCCAACAATTACTATGGGGACACTGAAATCCAACACTGACTCTGGGTATACTGAAATCCAACACTAAATCTGCATACACTGTAATCCAACACTGACTCTGGGTACACTGTAATCCATCACCGACTCTGGGTACACTGCAATCCAACGTTGACTCTGGGTATACTGAAATCCAACACTGAATCTGGGTACACTGCAATCCAACACTGACTCTGGTTACAATGTAATCCAAGAATGACAATGCGTACAAAGTAATCCAACTCTGACTCTGGGAACACTGCAATCCAACATTGACTTTGGGTACACTGCAGTCCAACACTGACTCAGGGGAAACTGTAATCCAACACTGATTTTGGGCACACGGTAATCCAACACTAAATCTGGGTATACTGCAATCAAACACTGATATTGGGTACACTGTAGACCAACACAGACTCTGGGTACACTGTAATCCAACACTGACTCTGGGTACACTGTAATCCAACACTGACTCTGGGTACATATTAATCCAGCACTGATTCTGGGTACACTATAATCCAACAATACATCTGGGTACACTGTAATCAAACACTGACTCTGGGTACACTGCAATCCATCACTGACTCTGGGTACACATTAATCCAGCACTGACTCTGGGTACACTATAATCCAACATTGACTCTGTGTACACTGCAATCCAACATTGACTTTGGGTACACTGCAGTCCAACACTGACTCGGGGTGCACTGTAATACAACACTTACTTTTGGCACGCGGTAATCCAACACTGACTCTGGGTACACTGTAATCCAATGTTGACTCTGGGTACACTGCAATCCAACATTCACTCTGGATACACTGTAATCCAACAATGACATTGGGCAGACTGTAATCCAACACTGAATCAGGGTACAAAGCAATCCAACACTGAATCTGGGTACATTGTAATCGACACTGACACTGGGTATAATGCAATCCAACACTGACTCTGGGTACACTGCAATCCAACACTGACTCGGGGTACATAGTAATCCAGCACAGAATCTGGGTACACTGCAATCAAACACTAACTGTGGGTACCCTGTAAAACAACACTGACACTGGGTACACTGCAATCCAACACTGACTCTGGGTACATTGTAATCGACACTGACACTGGGTACACTGTAATCCAACACTGACTCTGGATACACTGTAATCCAACACTGACTCTGGGTACATTGTCATTGACACTGACACTGGGTACACTGCAATCCAACACTGAATCTGGGTACACTGGAAACCAACACTGACTCTGGGTGCACTGCAATCCAACACTGACTCTGGGTACATAGTAATCCAGCACTGATTCTGGTTACACTATAATCCAACAATACATCTGGCTACACTGTAATCAAACACTGACTCTGGGTACACTGCAATCCAACACTGACACTGGGTACACAGTAATCGAGCACTGACTCTGGGTACACTATAATCTAACACGACATCTGTGTACACTGAAATCTAACACTGAATCTGGGTACACTGTAATCAAACACTGACTCTGGGTACACTGCCATCCAACACTGACTCTGGGTACACAGTAATCCAACACTGACTCTGGGTACCCTATAATCCAACACTACATCTGCGTACACAGAAATCTAACACTGACTCTGGGTACTCTGCAATCCAACACTGACTCTGGGTACATTGTAATTGACACTGACACAGGGTACACTGCAATACAACACTGACTCTGGGTACACTGTAATCCAACACTGACTCTGGATACACCGTAATCCAACACTGACTCTGGGTACATTGTCATTGACACTGACACTGGGTACACTGCAATCCAACACTGACTCTGGGTACACTATAATCCAACACTACATCTGGGTACACTGAAATCTAACACTGAATCTGGGTCCACTTCAATTAAACACTGACTCTGGGTACATTATAATCGACACTGACACTGGGCACACTGCAATCCAACACTGAATCTGGGTACACTGTAATCCAACAATACATCTGGGTACACTGTAATCCAACACTGACTCCGGGTACACTATAATCCAACACTACATCTGGGTACACTGAAATCCAACACTGAATCTGGGTACACTGTAATCCAACACTGACACTGGGTACATTGTAATTGCTACTGACACTGGGTACACTGCAATACAACACTGACTCTGGGTACACTGTAATCCAACACTGACTCTGGATACACTGTAATCCAACACTGACTCTGGGTACATTGTCATTGACACTGACACTGGGTACACTGCAATCCAACACTGAATCTGGGTACACTGGAATCCAACAATGACTCTGGGTACACTGCAATGCAACACTGACTCTGGGTACATAGTAATCCAGCACTGATTCTGGGTACACTATAATCCAACAATACATCTGGCTACACTGTAATCAAACACTGACTCTGGGTACACTGCAATCCAACACTGACACTGGGTACACAGTAATCCAGCACTGACTCTGGGTACACTATAATCCAACACTACATCTGGGTACACAGAAATCTATCACTGAAACTTGGTACACTGCAAACAATCACTGACTGTGTGTACATTGTAATCGAAACTGGCACTGGGTACACTGCAATCCAACACTGACTCTGCGTACACTGCAATCCAACACTGAATCTGGGTACATAGTAATCCAGCACTGATTCTGGGTACACTATAATCCAACATTACATCTGGTTACACTGTAATCAAACACTGAATCTGGGTACACTGCAATAAAACACTGACTCTGGGTACATTATAATCGACACGGACACTGGGTACAATGTAATCCAACACTGTCTCTGTGTACACAGTAATCCAACACTGACACTGGGTACAATCTAATCCAACACTGACTTAGGGTGAACTGCAATCCAACACGGACACTGGGTACAATGCAATCCAACACTGACTCTGGATAAACTGAAATCCAGCACTGATTTTGGGTACACTGTAATCCAACAATTACTATGGGGACACTGAAATCCAACACTGACTCTGGGTATACTGAAATCCAACACTAAATCTGCATACACTGTAATCCAACACTGACTCTGGGTACACTGTAATCCATCACCGACTCTGGGTACACTGCAATCCAACGTTGACTCTGGGTATACTGAAATCCAACACTGAATCTGGGTACACTGCAATCCAACACTGACTCTGGTTACAATGTAATCCAAGAATGACAATGCGTACAAAGTAATCCAACTCTGACTCTGGGAACACTGCAATCCAACATTGACTTTGGGTACACTGCAGTCCAACACTGACTCAGGGGAAACTGTAATCCAACACTGATTTTGGGCACACGGTAATCCAACACTAAATCTGGGTATACTGCAATCAAACACTGATATTGGGTACACTGTAGACCAACACAGACTCTGGGTACACTGTAATCCAACACTGACTCTGGGTACACTGTAATCCAACACTGACTCTGGGTACATATTAATCCAGCACTGATTCTGGGTACACTATAATCCAACAATACATCTGGGTACACTGTAATCAAACACTGACTCTGGGTACACTGCAATCCATCACTGACTCTGGGTACACATTAATCCAGCACTGACTCTGGGTACACTATAATCCAACATTGACTCTGTGTACACTGCAATCCAACATTGACTTTGGGTACACTGCAGTCCAACACTGACTCGGGGTGCACTGTAATACAACACTTACTTTTGGCACGCGGTAATCCAACACTGACTCTGGGTACACTGTAATCCAATGTTGACTCTGGGTACACTGCAATCCAACATTCACTCTGGATACACTGTAATCCAACAATGACATTGGGCAGACTGTAATCCAACACTGAATCAGGGTACAAAGCAATCCAACACTGAATCTGGGTACATTGTAATCGACACTGACACTGGGTATAATGCAATCCAACACTGACTCTGGGTACACTGCAATCCAACACTGACTCGGGGTACATAGTAATCCAGCACAGAATCTGGGTACACTGCAATCAAACACTAACTGTGGGTACCCTGTAAAACAACACTGACACTGGGTACACTGCAATCCAACACTGACTCTGGGTACATTGTAATCGACACTGACACTGGGTACACTGTAATCCAACACTGACTCTGGATACACTGTAATCCAACACTGACTCTGGGTACATTGTCATTGACACTGACACTGGGTACACTGCAATCCAACACTGAATCTGGGTACACTGGAAACCAACACTGACTCTGGGTGCACTGCAATCCAACACTGACTCTGGGTACATAGTAATCCAGCACTGATTCTGGTTACACTATAATCCAACAATACATCTGGCTACACTGTAATCAAACACTGACTCTGGGTACACTGCAATCCAACACTGACACTGGGTACACAGTAATCGAGCACTGACTCTGGGTACACTATAATCTAACACGACATCTGTGTACACTGAAATCTAACACTGAATCTGGGTACACTGTAATCAAACACTGACTCTGGGTACACTGCCATCCAACACTGACTCTGGGTACACAGTAATCCAGCACTGACTCTGGGTACCCTATAATCCAACACTACATCTGCGTACACAGAAATCTAACACTGACTCTGGGTACTCTGCAATCCAACACTGACTCTGGGTACATTGTAATTGACACTGACACAGGGTACACTGCAATACAACACTGACTCTGGGTACACTGTAATCCAACACTGACTCTGGATACACCGTAATCCAACACTGACTCTGGGTACATTGTCATTGACACTGACACTGGGTACACTGCAATCCAACACTGACTCTGGGTACACTATAATCCAACACTACATCTGGGTACACTGAAATCTAACACTGAATCTGGGTCCACTTCAATTAAACACTGACTCTGGGTACATTATAATCGACACTGACACTGGGCACACTGCAATCCAACACTGAATCTGGGTACACTGTAATCCAACAATACATCTGGGTACACTGTAATCCAACACTGACTCCGGGTACACTATAATCCAACACTACATCTGGGTACACTGAAATCCAACACTGAATCTGGGTACACTGTAATCCAACACTGACTCTGGGTACATTGTAATTGCTACTGACACTGGGTACACTGCAATACAACACTGACTCTGGGTACACTGTAATCCAACACTGACTCTGGATACACTGTAATCCAACACTGACTCTGGGTACATTGTCATTGACACTGACACTGGGTACACTGCAATCCAACACTGAATCTGGGTACACTGGAATCCAACAATGACTCTGGGTACACTGCAATGCAACACTGACTCTGGGTACATAGTAATCCAGCACTGATTCTGGGTACACTATAATCCAACAATACATCTGGCTACACTGTAATCAAACACTGACTCTGGGTACACTGCAATCCAACACTGACACTGGGTACACAGTAATCCAGCACTGACTCTGGGTACACTATAATCCAACACTACATCTGGGTACACAGAAATCTATCACTGAAACTTGGTACACTGCAAACAATCACTGACTGTGTGTACATTGTAATCGAAACTGGCACTGGGTACACTGCAATCCAACACTGACTCTGCGTACACTGCAATCCAACACTGAATCTGGGTACATAGTAATCCAGCACTGATTCTGGGTACACTATAATCCAACATTACATCTGGTTACACTGTAATCAAACACTGAATCTGGGTACACTGCAATAAAACACTGACTCTGGGTACATTATAATCGACACGGACACTGGGTACAATGTAATCCAACACTGTCTCTGTGTACACAGTAATCCAACACTGACACTGGGTACAATCTAATCCAACACTGACTTAGGGTGAACTGCAATCCAACACGGACACTGGGTACAATGCAATCCAACACTGACTCTGGATAAACTGTAATCCAGCACTGATTTTGGGTACACTGTAATCCAACAATTACTATGGGGACACTGAAATCCAACACTGACTCTGGGTATACTGAAATCCAACACTAAATCTGCATACACTGTAATCCAACACTGACTCTGGGTACACTGTAATCCATCACCGACTCTGGGTACACTGCAATCCAACGTTGACTCTGGGTATACTGAAATCCAACACTGAATCTGGGTACACTGCAATCCAACACTGACTCTGGTTACAATGTAATCCAAGAATGACAATGCATACAAAGTAATCCAACTCTGACTCTGGGAACACTGCAATCCAACATTGACTTTGGGTACACTGCAGTCCAACACTGACTCAGGGGAAACTGTAATCCAACACTGACTTTGGGCACACGGTAATCCAACACTAAATCTGGGTATACTGCAATCAAACACTGATATTGGGTACACTGTAGACCAACACAGACTCTGGGTACACTGTAATCCAACACTGACTCTGGGTACACTGTAATCCAACACTGACTCTGGGTACATATTAATCCAGCACTGATTCTGGGTACACTATAATCCAACAATACATCTGGGTACACTGTAATCAAACACTGACTCTGGGTACACTGCAATCCATCACTGACTCTGGGTACACATTAATCCAGCACTGACTCTGGGTACACTATAATCCAACATTGACTCTGTGTACACTGCAATCCAACATTGACTTTGGGTACACTGCAGTCCAACACTGACTCGGGGTGCACTGTAATACAACACTTACTTTTGGCACGCGGTAATCCAACACTGACTCTGGGTACACTGTAATCCAATGTTGACTCTGGGTACACTGCAATCCAACATTCACTCTGGATACACTGTAATCCAACAATGACATTGGGCAGACTGTAATCCAACACTGAATCAGGGTACAAAGCAATCCAACACTGAATCTGGGTACATTGTAATCGACACTGACACTGGGTATAATGCAATCCAACACTGACTCTGGGTACACTGCAATCCAACACTGACTCGGGGTACATAGTAATCCAGCACAGAATCTGGGTACACTGCAATCAAACACTAACTGTGGGTACCCTGTAAAACAACACTGACACTGGGTACACTGCAATCCAACACTGACTCTGGGTACATTGTAATCGACACTGACACTGGGTACACTGTAATCCAACACTGACTCTGGGTACACTGTAATCCAACACTGACTCTGGGTATAATGTAATCCAACTCTGACTTTGGGTGCACGGCAATCCAACATGGACACTGGCTACAATGCAAACCAACACTGACTCTGGATACACTGTAATCCAACACTAACTCTGGGTAAACTGTAATCCAACAATTACTATGGGGACACTGAAATCCAACACTGAATCTGGGTATACTGAAATCCAACACTGACTCTGGGTACAGTGTAATCCAACACTGACTCTGGTAACACTGCAATCCAACACTGACTCTGGGTGCACTGTAATCCAACAATACATCTGGGTACACTTTAATCCAACACTGACTCCGGGTACACTATAATCCAACACTACATCTGGGTACACTGAAATCTAACACTGAATCTGGGTACACTGTAATCCAACACTGACTCTGGGTACATTGTAAGTGACACTGACACAAGGTACACTGCAATACAACACTGACTCTTGGTACACTGTAATCCAACACTGAATCTGGATACACCGTAATCCAACACTGTCTCTGGGTACATTGTCAATGACACTGACACTGGGTACACTGCAATCCAACACTGAATCTGGGTACACTGGAATCCGACAATGACTCTGGGGACACTGCAATCCAGCACTGACTCTGAGTACACTATAATCCAACACTACATCTGGGTACACTGAAATCTAACACTGAATCTGTGTACACTGCAATTAAACACCGACTCTGGGTACATTATAATCGACACTGACACTGGGTACACTGCAATCCAACACTGAATTTAGGTACACTGTAATCCAACACTGACTCCGGGTACACTATAATCCAACACTACATCTGGGTACACTGAAATCCAACACTGAATCTGGGTGCACTGTAATCCAACACTGACTCTGGTTACATTGTAATTGACACTGACATTGGGTACACTGCAATCCAACACTGACTCTGGGTACACTGTAATCCAACACTGACTCTGGATACACTGTAATCCAGCACTGACTCTGGGTACATTGTCATTGACACTGACACTGGGTACACTGCAATCCAACACTGAATCTGGGTACACTGGAATCCAACAATGACTCTGGGTACACTGCAATCCAACACTGACACTGGGTACATAGTAATCCAACACTGATTCTGGGTGCACTATAGTCCAACAATACATCTGGGTACACTGTAATCAAACACTGACTCTGGGTACACTATAATCCAACAATACATCTGGGTACACAGTAATCCAGCACTGACTCTGGGTACACTATAATCCAACACTACATCTGGGTACACAGAAATCTATCACTGAAACTTGGTACACTGCAAACAATCATTGACTGTATGTACATTGTAATCGAAACTGACACTGGGTACACTGCAATCCAACACTGACTCTGCGTACACTGCAATCCAACACTGAATCTGGGTACATAGTAATCCAGCACTGATTCTGGGTACACTATAATCCAACAATACATCTGGGTACACTGTAATCAAACACTGACTCTGGGTACACTGTAATCCAACAACTACTATGGGACACTGCCATCCAACACTGACTCTAGGTACATTGTAATCAACACTGACACTGGGTACACTGTAATCCAACACTGACTCTGGGTACACTGTAATCCAACACTGACTCTGGGTGCACTGCAATCCAACATGGACACTGGGTACAATGCAATCCAACACTGACTCTGGATACACTGTAATCCTACACTGACTCTGGGTACACTGTAATCCAACAATTACTATAGGGACACTGCAATCCATCACTGAATCCGGGTATACTGAAATCCAACACTAAATCTGGGTACCCTGCCATCCAACACTGACTCTGGGTACACTGCAATCCAACACTGACTCTGGGTACATTGTAATCGACACTGACACTGGGTACACTGTAATCCAACACTGACTCTGGGTATACTGAAATCCAACACTGAATCTGGGTACACTGCAATCCAACACTGACTCTGAGTGCAATGTAATCCAAGACTGATAATGGGTACACTGTAATCCAACACTGACTCTGGGTACACTGCCATCGAACACTGACTCTGGGTACACTGCAATCCAACGTTGACTCTGGGTACACTGCAATCCAACACTGAATCTGGGTACACTGTAATCCAAGACTGACAATGGGTACACTGTAATCCAACACTGACTCTGGGTACACTGCAATCCAACACTGATTCTGGGTACACCATAATCCAACACTGACTGTGGTTACTCAATCCAACACTGACTCTGGGGACACTGTAATCCAACACTGACTCTTGGTACACTGAAATCCATCACTGACTCTGGGTACACTGTAATCCAACACTACATCTGGGTACACTGGAATCCAACACTGACTGTGGGTACTCTGCAATCCAACACTGATTCTGGGTACACTGCCATCGAACACTGACTCTGGGTACACTGCAATCCAACGTTGACTCTGGGTACACTGCAATCCAACACTGACTCTGGGTACACTGTAATCCAAGACTGACAATGGGTACACTGTAATCCAACACTGACTCTGGGTACACTGCAATCCAACATTGACTCTGGGTACACTGCAGTCCAACACTGACTCAGGGTACACTGTAATACAACACTGACTCTGGGTGCACTGCAATCCAACACTGATTCTGGGTACACCATAATCCAACACTGACTGTGGTTACTCAATCCAACACTGACTCTGGGGACACTGTAATCCAACACTGACTCTTGGTACACTGAAATCCATCACTGACTCTGGGTACACTGTAATCCAACACTACATCTGGGTACACTGGAATCCAACACTGACTGTGGGTACTCTGCAATCCAACACTGATTCTGGGTACACTGGAATCCAACACTGACTCTGGGTACACTGCAATCCAACACTGACTCTGGGTACACTGTAATCCAGCACTGACTCTGGGTACACTGAAATCCAACACTGACTCTGTGTACACTGGTATCCAGCACTCTCTCTTGGTACACTGGAATCCAACATTGACTCTGGGTACACTGTAATCCAACATTGACTCTGGGTACACTGGAATCCAGCACTGACTCTGGGTACACTCTAATCCAACACTGACTCTGGGTACATTGTAATCCAGCACTGACTCTGGGGAACACTCTTTCGAATTTTATGGGAATACCAAGAGTTATGGCTGTTCTACACATACATTTGAATTTGTCATGACATGGGGAGCAGCCAATTAAAAACTGCGTATCGAATCCCTGGGTCGGAAGTTTACAGCAGAGGATTTTATGATACCGTCAAATCCAGGGACATCCTTACTGTGATGCGGCCATAAAATTCTGCCCATGGCTCTATTAAAAGCAAGGAGGCTAATGAGAAACCTTCAGAAAACAGTAGAGTGATTCTGGGCACCGCAGGAAGGCCTTGGAGATGAAGGGGAGATTTACCAGAATGACACAAAGGATGAGGGTCTACAATTACGTTGGGGAACTGGAGGAGCTGGTGTTGTTCTGCTTGAACCATAGAACCATAGAAAAATTACAGCACAGAAGAAGGCCATTTGGCCAATCTTGTCCATGCCAGCCCGAGGACACCCAGGTGCCCTTTCTAATCCCACCTTTCTGCACCCGGACCATAGCCCTGAAGATTCAGGAAGGCATTTGGATGGAAGGGAGCATGAAGGCCAAGGTTGTCGCCTTAGTTTTCTGACCATAGTTTGCATCATGGCGACTCAATGTTGCAGACAGGGCCCCAAACAGGGGCTAGGCCCATTATTTACATATTCGTAGATCCTACCGTCTGTTTTGGGCACTGGGAATAGACACTGGTGTATACACCAATATGGTGTGAAAGCCAATTCCTACCCACCATCTTGGAGATGGAGGACATCAAACAACACCCAAAAATCAGGTGGTATCCCATTGAATTTCTAGGCCATGAGCTTCATACTACCATTGCTCTGCCCTTTCAGCAGATACCGTACGGAGTGTCCACTTACCTGTTTTGTTATTTGTTTCAGCACTCTGTTCAGCACTGGCACTGGTAAGACAGTTTCTGTTCTTGGTGGGCTCAACAGAATCATGGTGTTCAGGGCGCGACGGCCCTCCACTTGCATCAGTGAATTGATTGGCTACCTGCGAACTTCTCATCCCGACCTCTGACCTGTAGTTCCCTAAACTTTGACTGCTGCAGCCAACGGTCACTGTGTCCCTTGGCAGCCGAATGGCAGAATTGGACAGACAGTGAGCTGAAGGGTCTGAAGTGTGCAAAGCAAGAATGTGGTCATTTGGCATTGGTTGCTGAGGTTGGAGAGAAGAAGTTTCCAGAACAGCTTGGGAATCAGGCAGGCTTCCATCATTACCAGGCGGATCTAAATGAACGAGCCTATACTGAGGAGATGAGCAGGTAGTAAGGTGCGTTGCAGGCTGGCTCTTCAGGATTAGGGGCACGGCGCTCTGCTGGGAAGTGGATGGGATTGTCAGGTTAGCTCTGTTGATCAGTGGCCTTTTGAGAAGAGGATGTTGACAGGAAGTCTTATTTGTAAACTGTGGGGGAAGCGTTGGGTCGGTTGGGTGTGAGTTGAGCACCCTGGATCTGTTTTGGGAATGGAGACGGGGCGGAATCTCCTTGACCTGACCACTTCCGAGCGACCTTGTGCCCCTTTTCCGAGGGACAGGTGAGCCGTGTACAGTTACTCGTGCCTTACTCTGCTTGGAGCTTTGGTCTGACGTTGGAGATGGGGACTGCGGAGTAGGCTGCAGCAGTTCAGGAGAGGTCTCTGTATCCCGCTCTGAGCTTAGGCTTGCTACATGACTGTCCTTTGACATATAAACACTGATCACTGGCTTGGGATCAGCAGAGCTCCTTAGCTCCTGACTGCTGTTGACAGGCTCCTTACTTTGGCACTGAATTTGCTGGGCGCAGTCTCCCCTTCCATGCAAGGTTTTCCTCCTAGACTTTGAATTGCAGTCGGCTGTAGCACTTGCAGGTTCAAAGGTGACACTGTTCTCCCCAGTGCCTCCCCTTGGCCAATCTATGTCTTTGGCATTCAGCTTCAAACCATCTGTAGTCCTCATGTTGCTGCCCGATACCATGGCATAGCAGTAGGCCGAGATCGTGGTGCCTTCCTTATCGTTCACCTCAGCAGCATTGTCTTGGCAAGAAACAGCCACCTCCTCCCCGTCAACCACAGAGATGTCATCAATGGAAGTCACATCTCCAATGTACGTTTCCCTGATGGGCTCAATTCTGATCCTGTGCTCTGATGGAAGAACCCAGCAGGGCACAGCACTGGTGGACAGCGACCCAACATCTTCAGCCTCCACAGTCAAGTTGGTCTTTACCCCTGTTGCAGTATCCAGGGGAAGTTCGTGCCATTTGTGCAGGTAGAGTTCCTTTCCTTGGGGGACAGTCCTAATATCTGGAAATGTATAAGAAGGAGGTGCAAAGCTACCAGCTTTGGAATCCGAAATGATGTGAGACCCACAGGAACTGCACTTTCCATCGATGCAGATTGCTGTGTTGATATGAGAAATGTTTGTCTTGTCGGTGGGTTTTTCTCCATTGGTTATCGGATTGCCACCGCTTCTCCAGGCCCCCCGGCCCTGCGCATTTTTACAGTAAGTTTTGCTGCCATCTCCTGAGCTAGCCTTCGGCAAGCCCTCCTTCCCGGGCAGCCCATAGGCCGGAAGGCCAGGCCTTGGCATCAACCCCTTCGGACCACGGTGGGCCGAGTACTCGGTGCCGCACTTCCTCCGCAGCTGGTAGCGGACTTCGGCCTCCTGCGTGGACTCGTCCTCGAACCTCACGCGGCTTGGGGACTGGCTCCGCTTTTTCTGCAGCCCGCAGTGCGACTCGCCGCTGGAGGAGTCGCTGAGGTAGCCGCTGTTACGGGCGTTTGAAGAGGGTCCATCTCTGGAGAATGGGCCTCTCTTTGGTGAAGAGGTGCCGTCAGTACTGGCTTCCCTGCCAAGTGAGCAGAAATAAGTGGTTATTTTACCAGGCTGGGCCTTTACTGAACCAAGAGTCCGACTCAGTGGAATACCAAGGCAGCTCAGTGGCATAATGTGGATATTTATCAATGCACAATGCCACAAAGTGGCAATACATTGCTTCTCATGGACACCCCTACACTCTCTTGGGCAGACATGGGAGCAACTGAGACTCAACATTTCTCTAATGAGAAAGAAAATGGAAAGAATATTGTTGTCCATGACAGTCATGTCTCCGTGGTACCATGATACCCTCTGAGTTCAAAGGTCATGACATCACGTACTCACTCCAGAGACTCGCGCACAGAAGTCAGCCTTAAGTTGTCAGTGCAGCACTGAGAGAGTGCTACACTGTCAGAGGTGTCGTCTTCTGAATGAAACATTAAACCGAGGCCCCATCTGCCCTCCCAGGAGGACATCAAGATCCCAAGGCGCTATTTCAGAGGAGAATGAGTTTGAAAGTAAGGCCTTCTTTTTGCCAGTGTCACCATTTTCATTTAGTTTTTCACAGTGTCAGGGAACGACACTGACAATCTGAACAGAAATATGAAGGTGATTAGGTTAAAACAGCAGCTCTGATCCTGACAGGAATGAGCCCATTCTCATTTCAACTATCCCATTTCCAAATCCATCCATGCAAACATCAACATCCTTCTCTGTTCTTCTGCCCATCCTAGGAACACATTTCCCTGTACAGAGCTAGCTGCTTACATCTCTGATTCTCGCTGCTTAACCAGAAACTTTTTATTCACATGAGGGAGATGGTGGCATAGGGGTAATGTCACTGGACTAATAATCCAAAGGCCTAGGCTGCCTGGGGACACAGGTTCAAATCCCATCATAGCAGTTGGTGGAATTTAAATTCAATTAATAAAAATCTGGAATTTGAAGCCAAAAAACTATCATTGATCATGAGGGGAAAACCCATCTGCCTCACTAATGCCCTTTAGTGAAGGAAATCTGCCATCCTTACTTGATTAACCCTACATATGACTGCAAACCCACAGCAATGTGGCTGACTTTTAACTGTCCTCTGCAATGGCCTAGCAAGCATGCAGCTCAAGGGCAACAAACGTTGGCCTTGTCAGTGACACCCACTTCCCATGAAAGAACAAAAAAAAATCACCATAATGCACCACAATCAAACCCCCTAAGGTATCACTGTAACGTGGGAGCTAGCTTTTAGCACTGGGGTTAATTGTAGAGCCCACCCTCACAGTGTGGAGATGGTGGTGGGGGTGAAGAAGGAGTGGGGCTTACATGTGGCTCTCTCAACTCTGCTCCCATCGAGGGAGGCTCAGCAGAGTGAGATGGCCTCCTCCTGTTCCCAAGTGAATAGAGATTGTTCAGTTTAAGCTTGTAGTTAACTATAGATCGACTGATGTTAGTGATCTTACTGGGGCCCTGCTAAATTTAGCGTCTGTTCCTGTCTTGCAGGTTCGTTGAGGTTGAAGACAGCTAAGAGTGACACTTACAGAGGGTTCCTCTCTATGGGCAGAATGCTGTGGTCGGCTTTGAGAGGGCTGGCTCGGGCCTTCATCCGAGCTCTCTCCAGCAGTCTCTTCGCCTGCTCGTGTCTGCGACTCAGTGGCAGCTGGCTGGACGACACAAAGGCTCTGTCAGGTAGATTAGGAACACACAGTGATTATCAGAGTTAACAAAGCTACAAGGCAGCACACACACACACTCACGCAGGCACACACACACACAGGCACACACACACACACACACATACACACACACACACACACACACACGCAGGCACACACACACACGCAGGCGCACACACATACACACAGACACAGACACACACACACACACGCAGGCACACACACACACGCAGGCACACACACACGCAGGCACACACACACAGACACAGACACACACACACGCAGGCACACACACACACACAGACACACACACACACGCAGGCAAACACACACACACACAGACACAGACACAGACACACACACACACACACACACACACACACACACAGACACACACATACATGCAGACACACAGACACACACACAATGACACATACATACACATACAAACACAGACACATGCACAAACAGACACGCACACAGACACAGACATAGACACATACACACACACACACAATGACACACACATACACATACAAACACAGATACACACATATACACAGACACACATACAAACACACAAACACAGACACACACATAAACAAATATACACACAAATATAGACACACAGACACAGACACAGACACACACACACAGACACACGCACACATACAGACAAACCTTTGTGTACAGGCACAAGAGTGCTGAAGAAAGAGCCAAGGGGGCTGGAATTTGGAGAAACTGGAGGACGATTTAATTGGGGATAACAGTCACTTATCCAAATAAAGAAAACCAGCAGCTCAAAGAAAAGCAAGCCAATGGGCAGAGGACACACACTGATCCAGAGCTCAGGCTGCAGGAGAGCTTTATCACACTGGCTGCTACCTATTGGCCAGCCCGGTAACAAGCTCAGCACTCAGACTCCATCTGAATTCTCAGGTCTGGATTTATAATTGGAGGCATGTGGGAGTTAGCCTAAACCTCACGAACCCATCTACACCCAGGGAGCTAACAGGCATTGCAATAGAAAATAAACCCCACAGGGAGGCTCCTTCTGAAGTCAGCATTCACACATTTCAAGGCACCGTAACACCCGGTCCTGGATTAGCTAGTGTAAACTCACACTCAGTCCTGGATTAGACTGTGTACACTCACAACCAGTCTTGGATTAGACTGTTTAAACTGACAGTCAGTCCTGGATTAGACTGAGCAAACTCACACTCAGTCCTGGATTAGATTGTGTACACTGACAGTCAGTCCTGGATTAGATTGTGTACACTGACAGTCAGTCCTGGATTAGACTGTGCACACTGACAATCAGACCTGGGTTAGATTGTGGACACTGACAGTCAGTCCTGGATTAGACTGTGGACACTGACAGTCAGACCTGCTTTAGACTGTGTAAACTCACACTCAGCCCTGGATAAGACTGTGAACGCTGACAGTCAGCCCTGGATTAGACTGTGGGCACTGACAGTCAGACCTGCTTTAGACTGTGTAAACTCACACTCAGCCCTGGATTAGACTGTGGACACTGACAGCCATTCCTGGATTAGATTGTGTACACTGACAGCCAGTCCTAGATTAGATTGTGTAAACTCACACTCAATCCTGTATTAGACTGTGTACACTGACAGTCAGTCCTGGACTAGACTGTGTACTCTGACACCCAGTCCTGGATTAACCTGTGTACACTGATAGCCAGTCCTGGGTTAGACTGTGTTCACTGACAGTCAGACCTGGATTAGACTGTGTACACTGACAGTCAGCCACGTATTAGACTGTGTACACTGACAGTCAGACCTGGATTAGGCTGTGTACACTTACACTCATTCCTGGATTAGACTATGTCAATTTACACTCAGTCCTGGTTTAGATTGCCTACACTTACAGCCCGTCCTGGTTTAGACTGTGTACACTGACACTCAGTCCTGGATTAGACTGTGTACACTGACACTCAGCCCTGGATTAAACTGTCTACACTGGCAGGCAGTCCTGGATTAAACTGTGTACACTGACAGTCAGTCCTGGATTAGACTGTGTACATTGACAGCCAGTCCTGGATTAAGATGTGTACATTGACAGTCAGTCTTGGATTAGACTGTGTACACCGACAGCGAATCCAGGATTAGACTGTGTACACTGACAGCCAGTCCAGGATTAGATTGTGGACTCTGACAGTCAGTCCTGGATTAGACTGTGTACACTCACACTCAGTCCTGGATTAGACTGTGTACACTGACAGGCAGTCCTGAATTAGACTATGTACACTCACACCCAGTCCTGGATTAGACTATTGGATTAGACTGTGTACACTGACAGCCAGTCCTGAATTAGACTGTGTACACTGACAGTCAGTCCTGGACTAGATTGTGGACACTGACAGTGAGTCCTGGATTAGACTGTGTACACTGACAGCCAGTCCAGGATTAGATTGTGGACTCTGACAGCCAGACCTGGATTAGACTGTGCACACTGACAGACAATCCTGGATTAGACTGTGTACACTGACAGTCAGTCCTGGATTAGACTGTGTACACTCACACCCAGTCCTGGATTAGACTGTGTACATTCACATCCAGTCTTGGATTAGACTGTATACACTGGATTAGATTAGATTAGGCTGTGTTCACTAACAGTCAGTCTTGGATTAGACTGTGTACACTGACACTTAGTCCTGGAATGGACTGTGTACACTAACAGCCAGACCTGGAATGGACT
The DNA here is from genome assembly GCA_026770705.1 of Isurus oxyrinchus. Taxonomy (NCBI): domain Eukaryota; kingdom Metazoa; phylum Chordata; class Chondrichthyes; order Lamniformes; family Lamnidae; genus Isurus; species Isurus oxyrinchus. The sequence continues at coordinate 84,369,706 of JANJGN010000016.1, forward strand.
GTGTACACTGACAGCCAATCTTGGAATGGACTGTGTACACTGACAGTCAATCCTGAAATGGACTGTGTACACTGACAGCCAGTCCTGGAATGGACTGTGTACACTGACAGCCAGTCCTGGATTAGATTGTGGACACTGACAGTGAGTCCTGGAATGGACTGTGTACACTGACAGCCAATCTTGGAATGGACTGTGTACACTGACAGTCAATCCTGGAATGGACTGTGTACACTGACAGTCAATCCTGGAATGGACTGTGTACACTGACAGCGAGTCCTGGAATGGACTGTGTACACTGACAGCCAGTCCTGGAATGGACTGTGTACACTGACAGCCAATCTTGGAATGGACTGTGTACACTGACAGTCAATCCTGGAATGGACTGTGTACACTGACAGCCAGTCCTGGAATGGACTGTGTACACTGACAGCCAGTCCTGGATTAGATTGTGGACACTGACAGCCAGTCCTGGAATGGACTGTGTACACTGACAGCTAGTCCTGGAATGGATGTGTACACTGACAGCCAGTCCTGGAATGGACTGTGTACACTGACAGCCAATCCTGGAATGGACTGTGTACACTGGCAGCTAGTCCTGGAATGGATGTGTACACTGACAGCCAGTCCTGGAATGGACTGTGTACACTGACAGCCAATCCTGGAATGGACTGTGTACACTGACAGCTAGTCCTGGAATGGACTGTGTACACTGACAGCCAATCTTGGAATGGACTGTGTATACAGACAGCCAATCTTGGAATGGACTGTGTACACTGACAGCCAATCCTGAAATGGACTGTGTACATTGACAGCCAGTCCTGGAATGGACAGTGTGCACTGACAGCCAATCCTGGAATGGACTGTGTACACTGACAGCCAATCCTGGAATGGACCGTGTACACTGACAGCCAGACCTGGAATGGACTGTGTGCACTGACAGGCTTTGAAGGATGTTTTAGCAGCTTTCACTTTGCAAAATATCTCATGACCCTTAACAGTAGCATTAAATAGTTAAATCACAAATATGATAAGTAAAAAATAAGCTGAGGAGTTTGATCCCAAACCGCAGCAGAAGGTATCTGGACTGATGTCCAAACTTGTGATGAAAGAAATCAAATTTGGGGAGCATCTTGACAGAGGTGAAAGAGTTCGGGAGGCAGAGAGGGGCAAGGATGGAATTCCAGAGTTTTGCACCATGGCAGATGTGAACAAAGCCACTATTTGTGGACCAATAAAATGAGGAATGTTCCCAAGACCAGAATCTGAGGAGCAGCAAGATCTCAAAGGCATGGAGGACAGAGGGAGATTACAGAGATCACGAGGGGCTGAGATTTGAAAGTGAGAGTGAGGATTTGATAAATTGTGCTGTTGTCAGACCAGGAGCTGGTGTTGGTCAACAGGCACTGAATTAGAACCATAGAACCATAGAAAAGTTACAGCACAGAGAGAGGCCATTCAGCCCATCATGTCTGCTCCAGCCAAGAAAGAAAAATTAAAAAGAAACTAGCTGCTCGTTTTGTTCCCACTTTCCAGCTCCTGGTCCGTAGCTTTGCAGGTTCCAGCACTTCAGGTCCAGGTCCAGGTTCCTTTTAAATGAGTCGAGTGTTTCAGCCTCAACCACCAAACCAGGCAGTGAATTCCAGACACCCACCACCCTCTGGGTGAACAAGTTTTTCCTCATGTCCCCTCTAATCCTGCTCCCAATCCCCTTAAATCTGTGCCTCCTGGTAACTGACCCCTCAGCTAGGGGAAACAGGTCTTTCCTGTTTGTTTATTCATTCACAGGATGTGGGCTTCACTGACTAGGCCAGTATTTATTGCCTATCCCTAGCTGCCCTTGAGAAGGTGGTGGTGAACTGCCTTTTCTAGGCCCCTCATCATTTTGTACACCTCAATCAGGGCACCTCTCAGCCTCCTCTGTCCTAAGGAAAACAACCCCAGCCTATCCAATCTCTCCTCATAGCTGCAATTTTCCAGCCCTGGCAACATTCTTGTAAATCTCCTCTGCACTCTCTCCAAAGTAATTATATCCTTCCTGTAATGTGGTGACCAGAACTGTACACAAAATTCCAGCTGTGGCCTAATCTGCATTTTATACAGTTCCAGCATTACATCCCTGCTTTTGTATTCAATACTTCGTCTAATAAAGGAAAACATTCCATATGTTTTCTTTACCACCTCATCCACCTGTCCTGCCACCTTCAGGGGCCTGTGGACATGCACTCCAAGGTCTCTCACTTCCTCTACCCCTCTCAATAACTTCCCATTTATCGAGTATTCCTTGCTTTGTTTGCCCTCCCCAAATGTACCACCTCACACTTTTCTGGATGGAATTCCATTTGCCACATTTCCGTCCATTCAACCAAACCATTGATATAATTTTGGAGTCAACAGCTATCCTCTTCATTGTCAACCGTATGGCCAATTTTTGTGTGACCTGCAAATTGATGGGTAAATGAGACTTGGCATGATTTAAGATACAGGCAACAGAGTGTTGGAAAAGCTGATGTTTTGTGGGGGCTGGAAGAGCAGCAGAAAGCAGTGCAATAGTCCGCTTGGAGGTGACAAAAGTGTAGATGAGGGTTGCAGGAGCAGGTGGGTTGAGGCAGGGGATGAGTCATGCAATATTGGTCAGTAATGAGCCTCATCCTCTACTGCTTTCAGGTCCAGGAGGATTGAAAGGAGTTTTAATTCGGTGGGGGGAGGGGGCGTTCAGAGGAGAGTGAAGGGGGCCATCGCAGTTCTTGATTTACAAGCTATGAGAGATCTTTCCAGAACTGAATCGAGTAAAGACAGAAAGAGAGCATAACCCAGTTTTTAAAATGATTACATGACTGTTTGAAATTGTTGGTTGCCTTGTTTCGAATTTGAGGAGATGGATGAATCTCATATTTGTGTGTATCTTAAAACATACCACAGAAAATAAAGTATAGTCACTGTTGCAATGTAGGCAATGCAGGAGAGAACCAAGGTGAACATGGAGAGTATGGACAGAGCTAAAAAAAGGAAATAAGTAGCAACAAAATAAAAATAAGTCTTCACTCTAACGACAGAGAATTGACTTCCTAACTGAGATCATCTCCTACTGTCTAGTCATCCCTACAAGCCTGTGGGCAATGCGTGAGTACATGATGCCTCTTGATGGTTGAATAGCCAGGCTATTGAATAACCCTGCCAAGCTCGCATGTGAGAACAGAGCAGTTGGGATCAGACCCTGAGGACACCAGTGATAAAAACATATGAATTAGGAGCAGGAGTAGACCACTTGGCCCCTCAAGCCTGCTGCACCATTCAATAAGATAATGGCTGAGTTTATTGTAATCTCAACTCTACATTTCCGCCTACCCCCTCAATAACATATCACCTCCTTGTTAATCAAGAATCTATCCACCTCCGCCTTAAAAACATTCAAAGACTCTGCTTCCACCGCCTTTTAAGGAAAAGAGTTCCAAAGACTCAGAAACCCCGAGAGAAAAACATTTCTCCTCATCTCTGTCTTAAATGGGCGACCCCTTATTTTTAAACAGTGACCCCTAGTACTAGATTCTCCCACAAGAGGAAACATCCTCTCCACATCCACCCTGTCAAGACCCCTCAGGGTCTTAAAGGTTTCAATTAAGTCACCTCTTACTCTTCTAAGATAGAAGACTCACCTGTCTAACCTTTCCTCATGAGACAACACACCCATCCCAGGGGAAGAATTTTCCCCCCATTGGGGGTGAAGTGCAGGAGCGGGCGCGTGCAGGTGCGCCTCCGATCGGTGCCCTCAATCGGGGGGGGAGACCGCCATTTTACGTAGGGGGGCCAATTAAGGCGCACCCAGCATGACGTCCACCAGGAAGCGCTAAGCACTCCCTGTGCAGGGGGTGGGGAGGGGGGGGGGGGGGATTCCCTCAGCCGAGAGTGTCCTCTTTTACACATTCGTGCGAAAAAGCGCACTCACCTCCCTGAGGCTAAGTGCTGCCTCAGGGGGATCGGCGCCAAATTTAAAACTGGTCAGTGTACAAAAACAAAATTCCCCTGACATGTCCCATGTGACACTATCATATGTGCTGGGACATGTCCATCACTTTTAATCATACTTTTATTAAATGATTAAAAACCCTCATGAAATCTCATCCTGCCCGTGGATGAGGTTTCATGCTTTCTCTGAAGCCTGCCAGGTCTCCTGGCCTGCCCGCCAACCTTAAGACTGGACAGGCAGGTCCATTAATTACTTTTTTAAATAGCCTCAAGTGGCCATTGACAGGTCGGCGGGCACACAGCTGACTTAGCCGTGCCCCCGCTGACCTGAAAATTGAAATGAGGCGGGGTGACGTTGGGAGTTCCGTCTGACATCATTGCGCGTCATTTTACGCATCGGCAAGCAGGCCCCACCCCACTCGCTCGCTGACCTAAATATCCTGGCCCAGGTATTATTGTGCTAAACCTTCTCTGAACTGCTTCGAACACATCTACATCTTTCATTAAATAAGGAGACCAATACTGTACACAATACTATGTACAAAGTGATGGAGAACCTGTACCCCTCATATGAGAAGGACATCTTTATAATGGGAGAGGGGTAAACCGCTGGACAGAGGGTGGTATATTTAATAAAATGCTTACTACACAATATGACATATGAAAACATAGGCTCCCCTAGTGGACAGGAGGTATAAGCATTATATTGCATTATATAGCGTCATCTAACTGTGATGTTGACATAAATATTAACTGAGTGTGCCAAGAACTATTTGGACATTTTGTTTTCTTTTAGTTTATGTGAAAAGAAAGTGACAGCGCAAAGATCAGAAATATGTGCGAGGTGGGGGTTTAGGCGATTATTACATTCACTTCTAAAACAGCTATAAGAAAGAATTATTCGCAAGGTTGAGGGGTGATTTAATTGAATTGAAATGATTAAAATGAATAAAGGATTGATAGGAACTATTTTCTCTGGTGGGAAGGTACAGAACGAGGCAGTGCAACCTTAAGTTTAGAGCTAGGCTGTTCAGAGGTGAAATCCGAAAGCACTTCTTCACACAAAGGCTAGTGGAAATCTGGAACTCTCTCCCTCACCATGTTCAATCTCCCAAGACAGGTTATTAGATATTGTTGGGTAAGGATATAAAGATAAATGGAGAGAAAGTGGGTAAACAGTCTTGAGGAACAGGCTTGAGAAGCTGAATGATTTGCTCCTTTTACTATAGGTGGTCCCATTAAAAAGAGTTCAACATCTGGCACAGCAGTGTGTACCCTCAGTCACCAAACCCTGGAAACAATATGAACAGATCGACAGCAATATGCTCCATACCTCATTCCACGATCAGACTCCTGCAGTGAAATCCCCGAGTCCCAGTCACTGTCACTCTGCACTGTCCCGCAGCCTGGGGAAAGAAAGAATGGTTCAAATCAATGGTGTGGACTCGGCATTGGGGAGCACAGTGTCAGAAACTGCTCCATTGAAAAAGGCAGGGTGTACTTTCAGAAAACAGAGAAGCAGAGCAATGGAAGACTCCAAGAGGACAAAGGCAGGCTGGAGAGGGGACAAGCTGGTGGCAGCTATAAGTTCATGAGGGAAAGTCTACACTTTGGGAATGAAATTGAGGAATGGAAGATTACACTCAATGTAAAGGGGTGTGTGAATGAACACAGAGACCTGAGGACTCAAATGCAGAGAGGTAGAAATTGGTGTGTATCGCAACCATTTATTAAACGTGAAATGGACAATGTGGGGTCACAGGCCTTCATCCCACTGCTGAATATGTCAGGCCCAATTTTTAGTCGCCCTATATGTTTAGCTACCTAGGCCAGCCTAAATTCTGGAAATTAAACCTCTTCACCTCTCTCTCTCTCTCGTTCACTTCCTTTAAGATACTCCATTCAGTAAATGCCAGCCCCACCATCTTATAACTCACGGGACAAACTCTTAAAAGTCAAGAGATTTGATCTAAACGTCACGAGTGCCTTTTTTTTTCAAACATAAATTGACTTATGTTGACAGTTAGCTTATAAACCTCATTAGTGGCTTACTTAATCACTTTACAAAAAACTAAATACATACATACGAATTAGGAGGAGTAGACCACTCAGCCCCTCAAGCCTACTCTGTCATTCAATAAAATCATGGCTGATCTGAATTTAACCTCAAACCCACATTTCTGCCTACCCCCAATAACCTTTCAACCCCTTCTTTATCAAGAATCTATCGAGCTCTGCCTTAAAAATATTCTAAGACTCTGTTTCCACCACCTTATGAGGAAGAGAGTCCCAAAGACTCACAACCCTCTGAGAGAAAACATTTCTCCCCATCTCGGCCTTAAATGAACGACCCCTTCTTTTTAAACTGTGACCCCTAGTTCTAGATTCTCCCACAAGAGGAAACATCCTCTCCACATCCACCCTGTCAAGACCCCTCAGGATCTTATATGTTTCAATCAAGTGGCCTCTTACTCTTCTAAACTCCAGCGAATACAAAACTAACCTGTCCAACCTTTCCTCATAAGACAACTCTTCCATTCTTGGTATTAGCCCAGTAAACCTTCTCTGAACTGCTTCTAATGCATTGGCATCTTTCCTTAAATAAGGAAACCAATACTGTATACAGTACTCTAAATGTGGTCTCACTTGTGCCCTGCACAACTGAAGCATAACCTCCCTACTTTTGTATTCAAATCTCTAGCAATAAATGATAACATTCTATTAGCTTTCCTAATTACTTGCTGTGCCTGTATTCTAGCCTTTTGTAATTCATGCACTAGGACACCCAGTTCCCTCTGAATTTGGATAATTTGGTCACTTTGTAGCCTCCTTACTTCCTCTTTACATTACTCTTCATGTTACTGCATCTGAAAATACATTATGAAAAACGTTTTAAAAATCCAACTTGTTATCCTCCCACACGTGAAAGAAGGATCCATTCTCCCAGCACAGCCACTATTGGCTGAAACAACTGTGCCCTTATAGGTTGAAACCTAACCCACATGTCCCATTTTAATGCATTAACACATCAAAAACACATTCATCTATGGTGGAGAAACTTTTAACACCTATAAATTTGAATTTTTCAAAAATGATAGCGACAGTTAAGTCAATACACAAATATATGGATAATAACTACCAGCTTATCTAGCCTGTCCCACGCAATAATGTTACCTTCTGAATCACCATGCTCACCACCATAAAATGTAAAAATGTCAATTATTGGTTTCCATGATGAGTTTTAATCATTATTTTCATTTTCAATGTCTTCAAGTAATTTAAAGCAACAAATGCCTGGATGAGTGAAGCTCCATCAACACTCAAGAAGCTCAACACCATCCAGGGCAAAGTAATCCACTTGACTGGCACCCCATCCACCACCTTAAACATTCACTCCCTCCACCATCAACGCACACTGGCAAAAGTGTGTACCACCTGCAAGAAGCGCTGCAGTAACTCATTGAGACTCCTTCAACAGCATTTTTCAAACCCATGACCACTACCGTCTAGAAGGACAAGGGCAGCAGACACATGGGAACACCACCACCTGGAAGTTCCCCTCCAAGTCACTCACCATCCTGACCTGGAAATATATCATCGTTCCTTCACTGTCGCTGGGTCAAAATCCTGGAACCCCCTCCCTAACAGCACTGTGGGTGTACCTACACCACATGGACTACAGCGGTTCAAGAAGGTAACTCACCACCACCTTCTCAAGGGCAACTAGGGATGGGCAATAAATGCTGGCCTAGCCAGCAGCTCCCAATTCCTGTGAACAAATAAAAAAATAGACAAGGCTATGTCGAGCAGGGAGGCAAGAGGAGGAATGGGGAGGGGTAAGAGGGAAGGAAGAGTAGGATGGAGGGGAAGAGAGGGCAGGGAGGAGTGCAGCAGAGTGGAGTGGGAATGACAGGAGGGGAAGTGAAGGGGAGTGAGAGGCAGGGGCAAGTGAGGGGAGGGAGAGGGAAGGGGGAAGGGAAGGAGAGGGGATGGAGTGAGGAAGGGCAGGGGAGGGAGAAAGAGAGAATGGGGAAGGGGAGGAGAAAGGGGAAGAGGAAGTGTAGGAGAGAGGGAGGGGCAGGAGAAAGGTTAGGAGGGGGGTAGGAAGGGTAGGAGAGGAAGGAGAGGAGAGGGAAGGGTAAGCAGAGGAGGGAGGGGAAGGGCAAGGAGGGGGGAAGGGAATGGGAAAGAAGAGAGGAGGAAGAAAGGGATGAGGAAGGGAGGGGAGGGAAGAGGAGGAAGGGAGGAGGCATTAGGGATAGGGAGGAAGAGGGGACCAGAAAGTGAAGGATCAGTTGAAGGGAGGGAAGGGAAGGGGGAGGAAGGGGTGCTGATTGGCTGGCACATCGACTCTGATTGGCTGAAGTGTGGCCATGGGGAATGCAATGGGGAATGCATAACATGGCTCATTTATACTTGCTAGAAGCGACATACATTCATACACAGGTACCCGTTCTCTGCAAATAAAAGGAATATGTTCAAGCCATGCATCTTTTTTGAATTACCTGAAAACTTGGGGAGCCTATAATTCCCTATTGCTTTCTCTACAGTAATGCCTTGGCCAATCAGAGTCAACTTCCTAACCAATTTGGCACCCTTTGCTCCTGTAACATAAATTGTGGTGATTGTTTGAAATTTTGTATTCTTGTGTTTGTCCTGATGAGTACAAGATGAAAAGCTTCAATAACATGTCTCTCTTTTCTGCTATATTCAAGTTTTGATTAAGTAAATTTATTTAATCTTTTATGAGATGCAGGCATTGCTGCCAGCATTCATTGCCCATCCCTATTTGCCCTTGATCCAAGTGGCTTGTCACATCAATTCAGAGGGTGAGAACCAACCACTTTTCTTTGGGTCTGGAATCACATGTAGGCCAGGCTGGGAGATTTCCTTTCTTTAAGCGCATTAGTGAACCAGACAAGTTTTTTCCAACAATGGTTTCACAGTCACCATTACTGACAGTAGCTTTCAATTCCAGATTTATACATTGAATTTAAATTCCACCAGCTACTATGGGTGGATTGGAGCCCATGGACCCAGAGCATTAGCCTGGGCTTCTAGGTTGCTAGTCCAGTGACATTACCACTACACCACTGTCTGCATTGTCTCTACTCAATAACTGGAGGATATGGGCTGATTAGCAAAAACCAGGCGTGATGAGAATTTTCTTTTTACACAGTGAGTTATTATGATTTGGACTGCTGTGCAGGTAAGTGGGGTGGAGGCGGGGGGTGGGTGGGGGGGTGCGCAGAGCGGGATGGGGGTTGGTCGTGGAAGCAGATTCAATATTGAATAAATACTTGAGGGGCAATGCTTCAGTTGAATGCTGCATCCAGAAGACCAGCGAGTGCAGTTTCACATGCACACCCAGATGGAGAGTGACCTCCCTCCAGTCCCTTACGCCACCGTTGGAGATCACAGCTGCCAATGGGGTAGTCACTATAATGATGCTCATGTGCAGATGGTAGTGCAATACAAAGATAAACAACTGTGTGTGACAACGGTGGCTGAGTGTCCGTACAGCTCTCGCCTCTCAGTCAAGTGACTTGAGTCAATGACTCAAGTTCCACTCTACAGACTTAAGCGCATCATCCAGAGTAATACCCTGGTGCCATACCGAGGGAGTGCTACATTGTCGGAGGTGCCATCTTCCAGCTGAGTCATCAAACCGAGGCTCGGTCTGCTCTCTCAGGTTATTGTAAAAAAAAAAGACATGGTTCTATCTTGAAGAAGAGCAGGGGAGCTCTCTCCAGCGTCCTAATCAATATTTATCCCACAACTGATTTCAGTCATGTCACTAACTCCGTGCTGTCTGTGGGATCTTGCTGTTCACATTGGCTGCTGCCTCTCCCGCCTTACAACAATTTTAAAGCACTTTGTTGGCTGTGAAGCACTTTGGGATATCCTGAGGTTGTGAAAGGCACTATAGGAATACAAATCTTTCTTTCAAACGAGGGAAGACTTCTGGGGAGCTGAATGAATGGGTTCAGTGACACACTGATATTTAAAAATTCTTTTCACAGTATGTGGGCTTCGCTGGCTGGGCCAGCATTTATTGCCCATCCCTAATTGCCCTTGAGAAGGTGGTGGTGAGCTGCCTTCTTGACCCGCTGCAGTCCATGTGGTGTAGGTACACCCACAATGCTGTTAGGAGGGGAGTTCCAGGATTTTGACCCAGTGACAGTGAAGGAACGGCGATATATTTTCAAGTCAGGATAGTGAGTGATCTTTAGGGGAACTTCCAGGTTCCCATGTATCTGCTGCCCTTGACCTTCTAGAGGGTAGTGATTGTGAGTTTGGAAGGTGCTGTTGAAGGATGCTTGCTGAGTTGCTACAGTGCACCTTGTAGATGGTACACACACTGCTGTCACTGTGTGTTGGTGGTGGAGGGAGTGAATGCTTGTGGATGGGGGGTGCTGCTCTGCCCTTGATGGTGTCAAGCTTCTCAGAGCTGATGGAGCTGCACTCATTCAGGCAAGTGGAGAATATTCCGCTAATCACTGAAATACAAGAGCAAAATCTGAACAAACTTATCACTTTGTAAGGTTAGATTTTCACCTTGTATGATAGTAGCTTTGTGGTTTGAACATGATGTAGAACCTGCCCCATTTTAATTTCCATAATCAGCACTATGGTGGACTCTCTCCCAAAGGCCACTGAAAGGCAGCAGCAATTTCCATACTGAGTCAAAGGCAGAACATTACAGTAATGGGCCTTCAGTGATGGTATTAGATAGGGAATCCCAGGATCCAGACACACATAAAGGTAATGAAATGACTGCTTGGAAGCGCTAGAGTGAAAGAACTGTGCAAAAACAAAGCTAATCCATTGAGGGAGGATTGAATGCTCCAGGCACGGTCAAGCACCATGTAGGAAAGACTTTACCTTGCTTAATACATGCCTTCCCTGGTAAGGTGACATCCAGCAGGTTGGATTGGAATTGGCAGTCAGGTGCTGTGAGTTTCTCCTGGGGCAGGCTTTCAACACCAGGCCCTGGCTGGAGGTGAGCAGGCCTCAGTGTCCGCTTGAGGATGGAGCGGTTCAGCTCCACCCTTTCTGTCAGAGATAACAAACTGGCATTACTGCTGACGCTCTCCCAGCTGTCTGTCCTCCAGAGGCCCTCCAGATGGCCAGGTTTGTGCGCATTCCATTTCTCTGCAGTCCACTCTCCATATCTGAGTGTGGAGATGTCAAAGCTTTCAGCCCCCGGCAACTCCTCTGATGGACCCCTTTGCCCAGGCCCATTGCCATAGTCGGTATTGGGATGCTCTGAGCCGTTGGCATTCCAAGTTTCCTTCTGGAGAATTTCATTGTCAAAAGTATCCGCCCTATCATGCAACGCTACACTTTCTGTCCCAAGAACTTTCCAGAACCCTTTCGGAGGACTCCAATTCTTTGCATTTGATTTTTGAGGCTTCTCCCCAATCAGCCAAGGAGAGTTTTCCACATTGGCCAATCCTGCTGCCCCTCTCGACATACCCTGTTTGGTACACTTTCTTAAGGTGCCTTTGCCTCCATCGAGTGGACCCTCCTCACAGTTAAGGATCCTGTCTGTTAAGTAGGTGCGTTTCTGTAAACAGGTTTGCAGCTCTCCCTCCTGCCTCCTGTCCCTCTGGCCATCTCCTGAAGGGGGACACTCTTCTGAAAGGGTGCACTCTCCTGGTTTGCCCGGTTCAGGGCAGCCTCGGCTCTCCAGCTGTCGGACAGCAGCTCTGCCCGCTGACATGTTAGCTCTCCGGACCAGCTGATTGGGCTGGAGGACTGAGACGTTTGGACCTGGCATCCACTGACTGAGTGCAGGGTAGTTCTTGGAGAACTCTAAGGACACGTTTGTCTCGGGCTCACTGGCAGCATTCACCGCTCTCTTCCCTTTGCGAGGAGCGGAGCCAACGGTGCCTCTTTGGTCATGTGACCTTGGAAGCTGCCCATTGGGCGAGACACCACTGTCTGCCATCTTGATATCCCACGGTTTCTGATAATGATGTCTTGCAACAACTCAAATATATCTGGAAAGAAAACAAACAGAATATCAGCTACAGGTAAAGAAATACGTTTCTTGTTTTATGGGCGCTGGATTTCATGGTCCCTACTTGCAAAACTCATTAAATATCGAGAACTATAAAACTAGAGGGCCCAGCCTGTGATTGAAAGGAGGTAAATTCAAAACAAACTTGTGAAAACAACAATAAAAACAGAAACCATAGGAAATATTCAACTGGTCATGCAGCAGCTGGAGGGAGAAACAGAATTCAGATCAGCAACTTATCATTGGAGCTTTCCTGATGAAAGATCATTAACCTAAAACATCTCCCTCTCCACCGATGCTGCCAGACCTGCGGAGTATTTCCAGCATTTTCTGTGGTATTTCTGATTTTCAGCATTCCCAGCATTTTGCTCTGCAGAAGCTACATTTCAATGAGCGAGTGAAACCGGCTTCCAGGTGGAGGCAGTTAATATTGATTCATCCAAATAGTTATTGGATAGAAAGGCCTTCTGAAAATAATATTTTGGAATAAAGCTTATGAGAGATTCGAGACACATCGTGTGGTAAGTGCTGGGGCTCAAGGGAGAGGTGACTTTGGACTCCCATGTTTTCCAGAATTCCCAAGACTGTGAGCTCTCCTGGTCTTTCGTCTCTTGGAGGCGGATGCTAAGATTAGGTAACAGCTCCAATATTGTTGTATTGTGCAATTATAAGGGTGGGTGCAAATGAACTAGACCGGCTTTGGTCCTTCACCCACTAGCAATTTCTATGCAGTCCATGTCCAAATACAGCAAGGCTTAGACAACATCCAGGCTTAGGCTGCTAAGTGGCAAGTAACATTCGTGCCACACAAATTCCAGGCAATGACCATCTCCAACAAGACAGAATCTAACCATCGCACCTTGACATTCAATGGCATCGCTGAATCCCCCGCTGTCGACATCCTGGGGGTTACCATTGACTAGAAACTGAATTGGACTAGCCATATAAATACTATGGCTACAAGAACAGGTCAGAGGCTGGGAATTCTGCAACGAGTAACTCACCTCCTAACTCCCCAAAGCCTGTCCACCACCACAAGGCACAAGTCAGGAGCATGATAAATACCCACAACTTGCCTGGATAAGTGCAACTCTAAAACGCTTAAGAAGCTTGACACCATCAAGGACAAAGCAAAAGCAGCCCACTTGATCGGCACCACATCCACAAACTTTCACTCCCTCCACCACCAACATACAGTAGCAGCACTGTGTACCATCTACATGATGCACTGCAGAAACTCAACCAAGGCTCCTTAGGCAGCACCTTCCAAACCCACTATCATCTAGAAGGACAAGGGCAGCAGATAGATGGGAACACCACCACCTGGAAGTTCCCCTCCAAGTCATTCACCATCCTGATTTGGAAATATATCGCCGTTCCTTCACTGTCGCTGGGTCAAAATCCTGGAACTCCCTCCCTAACAGCACTGTGGGTGTACCTACACCACATGGACTACAGCGGTTCAAGAAGGCAGCTCACCACCACCTTCTCTGTAAATGAATTTTTTAACAATCAGATTTAATGTTGGATTCCCACTGCTCTGCCGAGAGAAAGCTTAGTGTTGGTTTCATTACAACAGCACGTGAAAATAAAGAAGCATTTTCTCAATGTTCTGAAGCTGTAAGCCTCAACTTGACAAGTGTATTTCGGGTTCTGCCATACATGGCACATGAAGTAATTATTCCCTTTGATATGAGAGTTGTGTGTCAGTGGGCAGCATTCTCACCACAGAATCTAAAAGTTGTGAGTTTAAGCCAAACTCCAGAGACTCAACCACATAATCTATGCTAAAGCTCACAGTCTCGCACCGAGGGACTGCTGCACTGTAGGAGGTACCAGCTTTCTACTTGTGAGACCTTGTTGAGAGCAAATTACAATAGTGTCTATCCTTGAAAAATATTTGACTGTAAAGTGCTTTGGAACTTCCTGTAGTTGTGAAAGGCGCTATATAAATGCAAGCTCTTTCTTCCTACTGAACTTTGCACTCTGAATCCCATAAAAACTACAGCATAATCTTTTATTCCGTGTCACTGATTAGTGACACTTGCCTTCCACACCATTCTACCTCACTGCTCCCAGTCAATGACAATGGTTACTCAACAATCAGTTTGAATCAGGTCGATAGGCTAGGCCCGATGCCTGCACTGATTGATGACCCACACAGGCCAAGGGCTCCGAAATTCAATCTCAGGCAATACTGCAATGCATGTTTTGACCCGGGGCCATTGGTCCAGGTGCCAGCTAGGTATCCTTTGCCAGGCCGATACGTGACTCCAGTCCTGCATTTACGCAGTTTATAGGGGAGAAAGTAGCATAGTAGCAATCTCACTAGACTAGTAATCCAGAGGTCCAAACTAATGCTCTGGGGACGTGGGTTCAAATCCCACCAGAAGAAATGGTGGAATTTAAATTGAATTAATAAAAATCTGGAATATAAAGCTAATCTCAGTAATGGTGACCATTGGTTGTTATAAAAACCCATCTGGTTCACTAATGTCCTTTAAAGGAGGAAATGTACTGTCTTTACCCGGTCTGGTCTACATGTGACTCCAGACTCACAGCAATGTGACTGACTCTTAAGTATCCTTTGAAATGGCCTAGCAAAAGCCAGTCAGTTCAAGAGCAAATAATGGTGGGCAATAAACGCTGACCTTGCCTGCAATGCCCACATGAAAGAGCAAAGGGGAAAAAAAACCTCTTTACTGACCTCTGAAGTGATTGAAGAAGGTGGCCCATCACCACCTTTACAGGGCATCTTGGGGTGGACAATAAATGCCAGCCATATGATGAGATTGAATGAAAGCAAAAGTGACTGAAAACAGCAGAAGAGAAAGTGGGTGAAAAATCAAACAATCAGGTAAGAGGATGTTTGGACAATTATACACAGTCAGTGTTTACTCAGCTAGCTTACTGCCAAGATAAGTCATTTCCTGACATCTGGAGTCAGAAAGCCTGATGACTCAGTAATGACCCAAGAAAGCCTAATATAACTGATTGGGTTAGTGACGAGAACAGCTGGCAGCTAAAAACCGTGCATTGGTTGTGTCCTTACAATGATCTCCTGCACAAATGATCAAGGAAATTCTGGCAGAAATGACTTGTGCTCTGTATTTGCACTACACCAGAATTTTCTCAATTCTGGGAAATTTCAGCAGCCACTATTCATCAGTGTAGATCCACATCCCCAATAAAAGTGCAGCTACCGGCAAATCTCCTGAATTTATGCCAGTTCGGAACAACCTATCAACTTGTATTTAAAATGTAGGCCTCACTTCTGGTGCCTTCTAATGATTTATGCATTTTTTTTTTGGATTTCCCTTTGCTAATGATGCATTTTCTGCAGTTTTATTGCCTCAAAATCGGCTACATTAAAAACGGCCATGATCGTATTTCCCTTGGTCGCTGTGCCTCATGAGTGCCCCAGTTCAATGACTTCTTTTGGGCACTGATGGCTTGGAATGATTTTCATCTGTGCTGCATTGGTGTATTTTTAGGACATGCTAATGAGATTCTCAAGATGGGGTCCAAATTTTGGGCCTGCCTCAGAACTCATGATTTCAATGATTGACCTCAAACCTCTACCTTTTTCTATTTGGACACTTACTGAAATGCAACTTAAATGTTGACTCATGCTCTGCATGTTGAGACTGTTACAACCACCACCTCCCCGGGCAAGGTCCCCCAAATTGGTAACTCCCTGAACAGGATCCCAATTTTGTCACGCTCCCTGGGAATGAGCTGGCTCCCCTTCGTTATTCAACACCATTGGTTGGTTAATTTAAAAGGGATCCCTCGCAGGTACCTTTTCCCAGTCCAAATATATTTATTTTTTTAAAAGGACCCAGGCTTTCTTGAGTCAAAGAAAGAGTAAGTTTATTAGTTACTAAAACCAGAGAAAAATAATAAAAATGCGACACACATGCACACAGGTCAGAAATGAGAACGTAAGAGTCCAAATAAAAAAAATTTAAAAATGAATCAGCCTACAGCCAGTCTGTGAGGTGTGGGTGGTGGTATGTTGCAGCCGATAAGTTGGGTGATTCTGGTAGAGATGACTTTGGCAGTTTTGCAATGAGTTTGGAGACACTTGGTTCTGCAGGGTAGCTGAAGAGGCTATTTCCTGTTTGA